>JAUMTR010000027.1:23145702-23173193 GCA_032270685.1 Microctenopoma stevenorrisi | reverse complement strand
GATCTCTGCTGATCTGTCCTCTGCTGATCTCTCCTCTTGGCTGATTTCTTCTCTTTGCTGATCTGTCCTCTGCTGATGATCTCTGCTCTGCTGATCTCTCCTCTGCTGATCTGTCCTCTGCTGATCTCTCCTCTGCTGATGATCTCTGCTGATCTGTCCTCTGCTGATCTCTCCTCTTGGCTGATTTCTTCTCTTTGCTGATCTGTCCTCTGCTGATCTCCTCTGCTGATGATCTCTGCTGATCTCTCCTCTGCTGATCTCTCCTTTCCCTCACAGGAAGGATCCACAGTTCTGCTTTCTGCTGCAGAGCACAGTGAAATGTGTGAATGTGAACAGTGATGTGGACACACTGCCAGTGACTCAATCCTCTGCTCGTTTCTCCTGGATCATTTCCATCACCAAGATGTAAATTAAACATATAATGAACGTACAAGTTTCACCCTGTGCGTTGTGACGTAGCTCCGACCCCTGCAGCAGGGAAATGTGAAAACTTAAATTAACAGACAGACAAATGTCGAGTCCTTGCAGCACGGTGGCATGTTTGCCTTTTTCTCCTCTCTTGAAAGAAGGAAATTACCTAACATGAGTGAGCGGAGGTAAACGGGGCTGTAGGTCTTCATACCTGTCGATGATAATAACAGGTATTTTAACAGCAAGATGAGTCAGGAGGCATTTTCTTTTTCTGAGGGAAGGAGGGGGGAGCTCTGGCATTTGGACGTGTAAACTGGTCGTGACAAGTGGCCATAAATTACTCGTTGAAACACTCATTAAACCTCATCTGACACAAATAGTCACTGATGCCATCCATCAACATGCCGGAGTGACAGTGACGGCTGCCGCTATGAATGTGAACTCTTTGATCTGTTGCAGTGGAGAAATCGGTGACTGAATCAGGGCGATTAGGAAACTGCTCAACGCTCTCGACCTGTCAGCTCGCTGTGATGGACGGATGACACAGTCATACGGTAGTAAAGGTGTCAGCAGGCGCCTGCTATTAACTCACAAATACAACAGATTGTTCATAAAGAATCATTTACAACATAAACTCTGAACAACTATAAACACGTATTCTTTTAGATGCTCCAATCTATGACAGTTGATCTTTTCATCTTTTTCAGCCGTCACCAGTTGTCCGCGCGTGCACCTGGCCGACACCACCTGCATCACGGGTCTCGCTCGCTAACCGTGCAGCTCCACGCTGGCTGAAATAAAACCAGCCACAGGCACAACTGAAGCTGGGAAAATGTGCATGGGGCAGCAGGTTTTCTCTTTGTTACTTAATTTTACAACTCTGTGTGCGTGCGTGTGTGTGTGTGTAACCCTTTTAGAAGAGGAAACTACCTGCCAAACGTCAATCACGTATCGCTGTGGTATGTAAACACTGACAACACACACCTTGTTTGTTCTGGACTCGTGCCCACATCTGTGTGTGAAACTGGATTACAATGAACCAGGGTGTGACTCAGGCCTGTCCATCAATAGGCTCAAGTATTTTAATTGCACGTCAAGCTAAACTTGAGTTTCATCTTTGAAGGAAATGAATGCATGTAAAGAGGAGAGTGCTGCAGCAACCAGAACCTCTTTGGGTCTAAAGCTAGTGAACATGTGGGTGACACATGAAGATGAAACATAAAGAACCTGATGACTGACTAAATAAAACTTCACAAACATGTTTCTGCTGTTAGTGAAACCTCACAACCTGAAGAGAAAATGTCAGTCTTCATTCATTTTTCTTCAGTCGCTGGAAGTCAGACGGACACAGTCAGCCGTGTGATTCCCTCGCTGCAGCCTGCAGGCTCCTCTCTTCTGTTCAAGTCAGTGGAGATAACTGAAAAGTGTCCCATCAAACGGGGGCTCGAGTTTCACTGCTGTCAGTGTGAGGACTGTGTTAACACACACACACACACACGCAGCTGTCTGAGAGTTTCAGGAAGTGTTTAGTCGCCTGAAAGCAGGAGTTTAGAGGATTAACGGCTCAGAAGTGAAGAAGGAAAATAGTCAGTTACCACATCGCAGACTGTGTTTACACGGTCTCAAGTAACCAGGTTTCTCAGGTAATCTGTGAAGTTTACCTGCACAAAATCTGTTTCCAGCAACGACTAAGTAATCTGATTACTCCTTCACAGACTTTTAAAAGGGGAGAGACAAACTGAATCAAGAAATGAACGACGGCCTAACGCAGACGGACACTACTGAAGGGGGGGTGTGTGTGAGTCCCCGGGTTTCTGTGATTTAAAGCAAGGCAGCGTCTCTCTCCGACCGAAGCAGAGCGTGAACATGACTAGAGACCTGGTTACACAGCCACATGACAGAGTAATCAGATTACTCCGGCAGAAATGTACCTGGAGAATCAGTTTCCTTCACTGCAGGTGGTGTTCCTGCTTCCCAGGAACTGAACCAGCAACCTTCTGCTCACTAGTGTGTCTAATTAAATGTAATTAAATTACATGTATGCTGTGTGTGGATCAGAACATCTCAGCTGGGCACAGGTGCACTTTAACTGTCGGACTGTGTGTGTGTGTGTGAGGCAGCTCCCTGCAGTCTGCATCACAGATGGGCGAGCGACTCGATACCCTCCTCAACTCGAGATGTGTCAGAGAAAACAAAAAGAACGACAGAGCAGGAGAGAAAGTGTTAGGAGAGAGAGCTTTAACCCCTTCACCTCCTCGCGCACAGCGCCGCAGCAGCAGCAGCTTCGGGTGTCACTGAACACCGGCGCGGAGGTGGGGGTGGAGGCTGAGCACCGCCCTCGGCCGTTGGAGGTGAGAAGAGATAATCCTGAATTAAACGATCTGGCACTTTACAAAATACACGACAATTACACAGATAATTATACCAAAGCTCCGCACGGGCCCACGGGTCACAATTAGCATGGCCCCACGCACACACTCGTCTCTCTATAGCTGTGAGGACCGGCCCCGACTTCATACAGCATCACCATGAATGTTCACGTTAGATACGTCGCATTGTTTGGAGAGGTGCGGGGGTGGGGGCCGTGTGTCTCACCTTCACTTGTAAATGAAGTGTTTTGTTGTTGAATCTTCCTGCAGCGATTCACCTGGAGAGAAACGGCAGAACAACCGAGACCTGCCCCCCCTACAGTGAGGCCGAGGTATTTCTTTCAGTGGACGCGTCAAAGTGTCACAGTCGGAGACAGCGACACACTCAAGTCCAGTTAACGAGGAGCTGGTCTCTTCATCTTCGTCATCTTCTCCCCTGTGTCTGAGAGTCAGCCTGTGGATCAGTCCTCTCTTGTGTGGACAAGAGCTGTCCCCGCTCTTTTAGCTTTGTCTTTGGTCTCCTCCACCCCTGTGAAGTCTCCCAGCAGGTCACACATGCTAAGCTTAAAGTTTAGAGAGATCTACCGGAGCTTTTAATGAACCTGTTTCCATCATGTACCTTTACCTCGACAGGAAGCAGGTCCTCAATCACACCACCATGTTTCTACGGTAGCCGCGGGGGGGTTCACAAAGCTGATGGAGCTCGTGTTAGATAAACTGACCACAGAGCGCATTAAGACACAAATTAGAAAGTAAAACATGTGGAGTTCATGTCACTAAGACGAGTTAGATCTAACCAACAGTGGAGCGGCCCCGCTGCACGATCTCCTCTCCCCCGTCCATCTGTACCTGCAGCTTGGCTTCCATCATTAACCAAACCACAGTGATGTCATCGGGGACGACAGGCAGCAGCTGCTTTAACTCGCTCACAAAAACAATGTCGAGTAATAATTAAGTCGTGTGACACTCGAGTCTTCGCCAGCTGACGAGCAGCCAAATGATATTACTGTAAACTCTCATTAATGACCGAAACTTACCGACCGAACCGAATCATGTCGGGGGGGCGGCGATGCTGTCACAGACTAACACCTCTCATCCTGGAGGCTGCTGCCTCCAAAGAATTACTGGAGCTCTTTGCTCCCTCCTGATTTATTTCATTTAGTTGTATCTGTCACATTTAAAAGAATCAAACACGATTAAATATTAAACCACTCATCACGGCCACAGCGTCTGGAGAAGGAAGCACTTCAACAGAAGCTGCCTGACAAACAAATCAGGAGAAGGCGAATAAACACACTCAGGTTCTGCAGCAGGACAATGATCTGAATCCCCCCGGATCACAGTGTGTGTGTCTGGTAGCCTTCACTCTGTGAGACGGGGAGGTTGTTTCAGAGGAGAACAACGGTTCACAACCACAGACTAGAAACACAGAGCGGCAGAGGAGGAACTAACGTGAACCTGGGTGAATGAGCGCAGATCAGAGAGAGCGGCTCGGAGGTCGGAGTCGCGGCGGACACAAAGTTTGTGTTCGCAGCTTTGGGAAACACGCAGACGTGGAACCAACAGCTGACAGACATAAAAACTAAAGAGCAGATATAAATGTGACACGTCGCATTTTGAGCAGCCGACACATGGAGACTAAACAAGTTGTTGATTGTTATTGGGCCTAAATATGACGAGTGTGACAGCGCGTGCGTGTAAATCACTGCGTGTGTGTTACCCTGCGTCTCTGAGTCTCACACACACTCTGGTTGTGAGTTGTAGACAGTTTTTTTCCTACGTGTGTCACTTGTGATTCATTTGCAGTTTACTCGCTTTGCGAGAACTGGAGGCGTCGGATTCACTTCCACTCTGGGGCCGAACATGTTGCCGTGACATATTTCACCGCATCGCTGTGCCAAGCTCACGCAGACACACACAGGCGGCCATTGTTCTCCGCTCGGCGTCGTGTTTTCACAGCAGCGCTGTTGTCGCCTGGTGAAGTTATTTGCAGGACGGCGGCTCGTTCCTAACATTCGGCGGCGTGTCTGCGCGGAGCGGGACATATGCTGCTGAAAACGCTTTGTGTTCCAAACACCCGGCGGTAAGATGGAGGTCAGAGGTCGCCTGACTGAACACTGGACACGGTCCTCCCTCACCCCCCGTGCCTCATAGAAATAAAGGCCATAACTGCCTGTCAGAGCTTCAGGACGGGTCCGTTTTATCTCTGACGTCTCGCTGTGACTCTGCTGGTCTCTGTTTGTCCTGGAACTTTGAAGAAGTCCGACACTAACAGAATTTTCTTGGTGCTGCTGTTGTCGGGATTCCAGCGTGTCCTTTGTAATTGGCCGTCACGTTTCATGCTAATGAGTCTCCATATCACCTAAATGTCCGACAAACTGTTCCTTTAATATCGGCCAGTGTGTGTGTGTGTGTGTGTGTGTGTGTGTGTGTGTGTGTGAGCTGCTTTAATTTATGCAGGAGAATACGAGACGCCTTCTGCTGAGCTGCCCCCCCCTCACAATAACACACATCCTTCCCCCTCCCCTTCCTTTCACTTCAACCTTCTGTTCTCCTCCTCCCTCATTTCCTCTCACCCCCCCCCCCCCCATCTCTCCCAGACAACTGTGACTGTTTTAATTCTGACCACTGATTAGCCTGAATCAATTAAGTCCTGCACGCTGTGTCCAACAGCAGAGCAGCCGGGGGTATTTAGACTATTTAAGCTCCCATTCATCAGGCCCCGGCCTCTTAATCACCCTTTAATTACAGCCTACGACTACGGGGGCTCGAGTGGGACATTAGGAGTGGATGCAGGAATGAGTCAGTCGCTCGCTGACTGTGAGTCAAACAGGACGCAGCAGCAGGAGTCAGGAGTCGGTCATTGTACCGAGCGGTGAGAAGAATTCTCCCTTCACGACGCGCTAATGATTCAGATCCCTCTGTGACCTCAGGACCACGAGTCCACCTTAAAAAGACGAGCTGAGGGTTCTGGAGTGGCCCAGTCAAAGACCGGACGAGATGGACAAAGGTCTGTGAAACACAGTTATCACACGAGCGAACTCTAACCCTAACAGCACTGAGAGCAGGGCTGTGGTTCCCAACCTGTGGCTGCAGACCCCACAACAGGTCGCAGGATAAACTAGAGGGGCCCGATTACCAGTTCAATGATAAAGCTCTCAGATGAACAGAACCAGCCTTGCTTCTTCATCTTCTCTGTCTTTCTCGTGTTGCTTCTTCACACAGCTGACATCAGCGCTTCAAGGCCTGGATCCAGGTCGACGGGGCAGCTGCTCGCGTCCTATTGTCATGATGATGCTTCACCTAAAAACTTCTCGTACTAACTTGTCTTTGTCACCATGAGAACTTCCTGTTTCATGTTTCCTGTCCAGCCCTTCCTGGTTGATATCACCTGTGCCTCCCCCCGTATAAACAGCACTCCGTCTTTTCCCAGGAGGACTCCAGCTGGTTTCCAGCCTGAACCCATGCGCCGTAGAGAGGATACGACGCAGGAGCGTGAGCTGGATCTGCTCGTTCTCTGCCACCGTCGCCTGAGTCGGCTCTGCTGCGCCACCCGTTTCGTGCATTGAAGCCCGTTTGCTCCATCTTGTGTTAGAACGTACCTGCTGTGTTCGGCCTTCATCCACATCGTTGCAGATCTGTTACTAATAATGTGACTGAGACCAGGAGCTGAGTGAAAGTGAATAAAGTAGGAATCAGGCTGGTTTGAAGTATTGGCTCAACAGGTGCAGGCCTAAATATCTTCATCTGAAAGGAAGGAAACTCCTGAGGAGGAAGTTAAACTCCTCCTTTCCCTGCAGCGATCAGCGTCACTAATCCTTTCTGTG
The DNA here is from genome assembly GCA_032270685.1 of Microctenopoma stevenorrisi. Lineage (NCBI taxonomy): Eukaryota > Metazoa > Chordata > Actinopteri > Anabantiformes > Anabantidae > Microctenopoma > Microctenopoma stevenorrisi. The sequence goes on along the minus strand of JAUMTR010000027.1, from coordinate 23,166,586 downwards.
CTTCTCTTGTTCCGTCGTTTCAAAGCGACGGCAGGGATAACATCACTCCTTTGACATCGACCGTCGCGGTTCGTCAATTAGACCTTGTAGTCGGCTAATCTCCTGCAGGACAGCTCGAGCCTTTCTCCCGTATGAAGGAGGAGAAAAGCTGAGCGCTTTAATGCCGCCTAATGACGTTATGGGAGGAATAGCCCCATGCCGCTGGGAACCTGATAATCCCACTTTGTTCCTTTTGGATTTCTTCACAAAACCCTCCTCCTCCCCCCTCCCCGCTGCTGATCCCCTTCGTGTTGCGCCGACACAAAGGGGCCCCTGCTGTCGGGCCCCGTCCACCTCTTATTCTCTAAACACCTCTCATTTGTCGGGCCTCAGCCGGGGGCGCGCTCCGTATTATTTTCTGCTCAATTAGGAGAAAAGGCTTGTGTTGATCACTTCCTCTGCAAAGGTGAGCGAACATTCCTCGAGGCTGCGTTCACGCAGGTCGTTGTGGGGGTGTCTGCGGTGAGCTGCTCTGTAGGAACACCCCCCATTTAAAACGGGAATCCACCTGAATGAGCCTGCTCTGAGCGTTTCGCGTCACGTCGGTTTGGTGGCGGGACACTGGCCGGCCCTCCGGAGCCCCTCCCAGCTCTTTCAGCCTCATTATGGCCTGTGTTTAGAAGGGGGGGGGGGTTTGATTAACCTGTCCTCCCGCTTCCGCTGGATTCTCAGAGACTAAACTCTGCCAAGTCCTTCAATCAAGTAACCCCCCCCCCCCCCCTAATGTGGTGTCAGAGGGAGCGGGGGTGGGGGGTGGGGCAGGATCAGGATCACTGACGGTGATTGTCCAACTCTAGTACAAACAAAGACAATAACAAAGACATGGTGAAGAGAGCAGAGACAGATCTTAAAGGGCTGTTTCACCCAAACTACAACACTGCAGATAAGCTCACTTACAAGTCGTGACAACAACACGGGTCAGAACGATACTTCATGTAAACATACACATGCACATTTAACTCACGTCAAGCTGAAGAACTAGAACTGAAATACATATGAATATAAAGCAGTGCAGAATCCTGGGAGATGCTAACAGCTGTTAGCATGTTTTAATGTTCAGGAGTTTGTGTTATCAGGACATGTGTGTGATGACTCGGGTGTCTTACACTCGGGGTCCGTTGGACGAGTAGTTGAGATTTTCTTCTTTTTGTGTTGTTGAGTCAAAGCGAGGGCAACTTCACTGCCCCCCCCACCGAACCGGCTGCACCCTTGGGTGCCAAGAAACACTCTGAGAGCAGGAAGACAGATGGCTGGTTGGTTTAAAATCAGTCCTTAGCTGCTGAAGACGCCACAGTCGAGCGTCCGCGACTCAGCCGGAGCTGCAGGAAGCAGATGCATGTGCATATGCTTTTCCCTCCAGTGATCCCGAGTTTGGTGGAGATGAAGGGTGACACGGAGCCGGACACCACCGGAGGGCTGCTGGTTCTGATCTCTGGTCTCCCCACACTGACCTGGGAAAGCAGAGGAGACATGTAAAAAGAACAGTCAGTGTTCAGATGTCTTGTCGGGCGATTTGTGAAACTGTCAGACATTTACGCCCACGCACAGTGATTGGTCAGTTGTGTGGAGGTGGGAAAGTCTAATTTCTGACATTTCCTGCCTGAACTGCTTAGATTTACACCAAACTGTGTCACAAACATGCCATGTGACTCTGAGCAACGTCTGCAGGTACGAGGTTAGCGCCGTACAAAGCTGCTCAGTGTCAGCTCATTAAAACTAAAGTAAGACAACAGAGAAAGTTATGTTGAAGGATAAAATCCAAATGAAGAGCCAGTATTTTATTACTGCACACCTTCCAAACACCTTTAGTTTAACCACAGTTATCAACCATTTGGAACTGAGCCCAAAAACGGTTCCGCTGCCTTTTGATGTTTCAGCTTGATTTACAGTCAAGCTGCCAAAACCCCAACAGCTTAATAAGAGAATAAAAATGTTGGTCGTTCATCTCACTGGTTGTTTCACACCACAGGGATTTGTACCTGCAGACGATACTCAGGGCTTTAAAACTCTATTTATATCAGTCATCTCCTGAAAACAACATCACTGAACGTCGGCCAAAGAAAGTAGTGGATGTAACTGGTGTTAATGACACCGCTGTTTTCATCCTTATGGAAAGTGTGATGACATTTTCCATTCGAACATAAATATAAATGTAAAGAGGTAACAGTCAAACCTCGCGTCCAGGTACCGGCGGAGAGAGTTTTCCTACAGCACACAGGGTTTAAAGTCGGAGCCAGAGAGGCAGAACATTAGGAGACAAACTGTGAAATCTCTGCACAAGCTGACTTTCCAAAATTATCTGCCGTGTTACATGTTGGTGCCAGCGTGCCGGTGGCGTCTGATAGGTGTGGGGAAGCCGACCGTCTGTTAGTGGAGTAATTAGCAGCAGACGATGGCGTCTCGTGATGACACGCCGTCCTGTAGCTGGAAGGTCACAGGTTTGCGTGTTCTCGATTTTCTGCCGATAAAGTTTCTGTGCTGCTTTTATTAGGCCATCGTTCTTCTCTGCTCCACAGGACCTTCTTCTTCCTGGTTTATCTGCACGTCCCTGAACAACGCGCAGACAGGCAGCTTCCTTGTGCTGAGGAGCAGCTTCCTGCACCGTCGTTGTTCATGGAGACACTGGAAGAAGCCTTTCGTACGTTACTCTGAGGTTCCTGTCACACGGGTTCTGGTCTGTTTGTCCACGATCTGTCGCTGGGGAAAGGAAACATTTCAGGCGTTGTCCATTCTGCAGGGGATCAACCACTTCTTCTTCTTCTTCAGTCGTGTATTTGATTACATCTCTTTTAGTTTTGTGATTTTTTAAATCTGATCCTAAATGAATTCATATTTCTGCAGAAACAGAGAGGACACATTCCCCTAATGACCAAACATCAGCGTGATGGCGGAGGCTCGTTGGATGTTTCTGTAATGTAAATACTTTAACTCTGTTTTTCTTCCTGTCTGTCTTTCATTCCTCTCCCTCTGTTTCTTTTCTTTACCTCCCTCCTTCTCGTTCTCATCTCAAACACCTGCAGCGCCTCGGGGCCAATCTGTCGTCCACCGCTGACTCCAAAAACACCGGCCTGTCACACACACACACACACACACACACACACACACAGCTCATCAGGAGGAAGTGAAGCACCGTAACACCCCGAGTTCTTTTCCAAAGGTCAAAACATCTCAAATGATCTTTCAGCGTCCCTCCAGGAACCAGCTCTTCCAGCTCCTCCTTCGTGCACATGGAGTTTCTGTGTTGTGTGTCTGTTGCACGTCGACCCGGCTCCCACACATTCTGTTTATACCCTTCATATCCACCCGCTGCCTGGGTTCTGTTCACGCTACAGAGGTCGCAGGGACTTAAAGTCCAGAGGTCAAAGTTCATCTCGTTGCTGGACCACAGCTTATAGAGACAGACACTGTCTCACTGCGTGGACACACGCTGGCGTCTCGTCGTGACAGTCTGGACACGCAGCAGGGCGGTTTGACAGAATCTGCTTTAGACCAAGAATCCTGACACAGTACCGGACTCTGCTGGACTCTGCCCCCCCTCCAGCAGGGGGGTCCTACACGGCGGCGCCCACGAGGTCTGTGCCGATTCCGGCTCTGGAATCTTAAAGACATCTAACAGCGGAAACATTGGTCTTCATTGTCCGGTGTGGTGATGTTGGTGGGAACCAAACCCTGCCCAGTTACCCACAATGCCCTCCCCCCGATCCACCTCCACTCCACCACCCCCTCCTCCCATTCCCCCTCTTCGTCCTCGCCTTGTTTAGCTTTGACACCTCAGCTGTTCAGCAGGCTGGTGAGAGGAAGGTGTGGGGTGAGAGAGGGAGAGAGGGAGAACGGGGAGGAGCTGATAATGAAGGTAGCGTGTTGTTGTCACCACAGATTGTTGCTCAGGGCCTTCCGCACCGCCATACACACGTGTGTGTGTTAGCCCCGCCCATCCCAATAATTTCACCCCTCCCCCCCCCCCCCCAATCACATCCTGACAACACACACAAACACACAATTACGACACACAACAGGAGAGAGGTTGAGGCTGAGTTTTAACATGTACCCCCCCCCCACACACACACACACACACACACACACGCGCGCGCGCGCATCCTGGTCTGGCTTGGGTCCTGCTGGGACGTTCAGACTGCTTTTAGTGTGAGAAGAAGCTTCAGCTGCTTCAGATTATTCTCAGCGAGTTTCAGCTGGAGGAGGAAACATGGCGTCGACGTGATGAAGGCTCCGTCGTCTGATTACATAACAAGCTGCAGCCTGTGATCAGTGAAGTTCTGTCGTCTGGATTTTTAATAACTAATAGTTTATGGTCATTTCCAGGATTAATGTCGATTCAGTCACTGACACGGAGACAACGACAGCTGTTCAAATGAGAATAAATAACAATGCGTTAAAGTAAAGCTCTCTGATGATGATGATGATAACGATGCTGAAGGTGAAGGTTTGAGGAGCTGTGCTATCACCACAGACGCCTGCTCGATGTGTCCTTCACAGCGGAGACAGGAAGGACGGCTGAAAACACAGACTCTTATTCTGAAGTGAGTCCTGCTGTTGGCACGAAGCTGAAAATCATGTTTGTAACGTCCCCTCGTCGTGTGTTCTGTGAAGCGGATGTATAGTCTGTGTGTTTGTGCTGCTGGTGTAAGGATGTACGCTGGAGGTGTTGGCGGCCGGGCTGTGTGTGTGTCTGTGCGCTCCTCCACCGCTGACGGTGTGTGTCACGCTGTTGCAGTCAGCAGCTGAGGTGGCAGCTTCCCTCCAGAGAGAAGGGCAAGGCATTAACTCCACGTGGTTGGAGGTTCTATTCCCACCTGGGTTGAAACAGTCATGTTTCATTAATTCATGTTGTTTTTTCATCTGGTTTTTCTTTCCCTCCAGTTTTCTCCTCGACTCGTCGACGTCCTCCAGCGCTTTCGTCTGAATGCTTTAAAAAGTGTTTGCACTGAGCTCGTCGCGCGTCTCTGCTCCAACGGGGAGATTTCAGTAAACACTAATTCATATGTTCATAAGTTGAGATGACAAATCATATTAATATCCCTTCTTATCCCCCTAAAAAAAACTTGCTAATGATAGCAAACAGGCCCGTTTGGCTGCTGATCTGCAGCCGTTTGCCACCAGTGTTTCTCCTCGTACTATTTGCACCACTCTCTCTCTCTCTCCCTCTCTCTCTCTCTCTCTCTCTCTCTCCCTAAAAGTGAGAAGTTGATTGGCTGTCAACAACTTTCCACATTTCTCTCCTTTTCTCCCTCCATCCTCACTGTTCTCTTGCAGACTAATTAACACTATATGTGCCACCGGGCACACGCAGAACGAACGGCAATATTTGATTACATGAACAATAAATTACCATCAACAACACAATCGTGAAACACGTTGGAAAATAGTGACAATGGTAATTATGTACAGTCAAAACCACAGTGTCAGAGGGGACGGCGAGGACAGGTAGAGCTGTAACGCCGCACATGCTGCGATCATAATCAATGCCAGGCTGTCTGCCGGCCAATTATACATGCACGTCAACAACACCTGAGGAGACGTTACAGACGAGATAATGAGCTAACACGTATTATTATACTGTATTAACCCGAGCATTAGGAGTCGACGCTCAGCGGAGAGGAAGTGAACACTTAGCGGCCAGAATGGTCGTTCACGCGCTCACGCACGTACAGTCAAAGGACGAGCGAGTGGGGAGTACGTTCCTTTCTCCCAAGTCAGAAACAACGTTAAGTCAAAGTGTCAACTCGACCGTGTTCACGTGGTCAGAGGTCAGAGGTCAGAGGTCACTGACGGGTTTTACTCAGACAGGGAGCAGGAGACGTCCTGTGGAGCTGGACTGATGCTGGACAAAGTGAGACCAGTGGGACGGTCTGCAGGGTTGGTGGTTCACTTCCCGGCGTCTTGTCCTCTGAAGACAGAACCGTCTGTGCCTCAAAGTGGAGCCACAAGAACCTCCCTCTCATTATTATCATTATTACTACAAATGTCTGATTTCATCACGCTCTCTCTCTCTCTCCCTCTCTCCCCCCTCTTCTTCTCCTTCCTCACCTCTAAGTCTATTTTTATCGCTCTTCCTCCACACTCTCACCCTTCATCTCTCTCCAGCACTCCCTTTTCTTTTCCCTCCCAACTCCTTTCATCCTGTTTCATTTCATTATTCCCTTTTTCCCGTCTTCATCCTCATCACTTCATCATCCTCTTTCTTTCCACTTGTACTGTCACAACTAAACGCAGGACTTTTACATTTACTCGCTCTCTCTCTCTCTGTTTTGTCCACTGACACATTTTTAAGTCTCCTCCGTCTTTCTCTTCGCGCTCTTCTGACACGTTTCTGTCAGGACACACACACACACACACACACACACAGTGGAGGTGAAGTCGAGAGGCTTGTCTTAGCGTGCCATCTGTCCTCAGCGCTGACGTTGGCTCTAATTACTGCGTCTCCCCTGGCTAATGCTGCCTCATTAGGCCTCCGGAGCATGTGCAGCCGACACAAGCGCCGCAGAGAATTTGCACTAGGAAACGCGAGCCTGAGCCATTATGGGATCAGGAAATCTGTCTGGTGCGAAAGGCAATTCACACCAGCGGCTAAACGCTCATTTTGCTTCTCTCTCTCCCTCTCTCTTTCAATCTTCCTCTCTCTGCCGTGGTCTCTCGCTCCTCTCGTCTGGCTTTGGAAAGCCCTGCGGAGGCCCTGGTCCAAGCACCAAAACAAAGGAGTGAGAAGGAGTCCAGAGAGAGAGAGAGAGCAGAGAGAGAGAGAGCAGAGAGACTCACAGCACCCAAAGCTCATTGGTGCAAAAGTCCTCGAAGACAAATCTGCCCACTCTCGTCTTTCTACGTCGACTGAAACCTGCTCAGGTTACAGCTGATGATATTCGGGAACTTCCTGGATCCCAACATGGAAGCTGCTCAGTGCATTCTCCCTCTGACCCAGGTGTTCTGATCCCTGTGCAGAATGTGCATCCCCTTCGTTGTGATGATGACTCTTCAGTTTTAAGTTTGCCAACGTGAATCTGCAGGGAAACAGCTGCTGGTTTACCGGCAGATGATACACACCTTAAAGCAGTGTAATGGCTCGAGGTGCAGCGGCTGCACACACACACACACACACACACGGAGTCATTTACGTCACATTAAAACATTTAAAACGTTTTTTTATGTAGGAGTTCAGATCGAAGCTGATAAATAGGATCTGTAATTAGGAATCTGACATTAATGAGTGAAAGTGTGTTTTCATGTGGTTTGAGGATGTCGTGCCTGCAGGTTCCTCCTCATGGGTGAAGAATTAACACCTGACAGAAACCAAATGCTGTTTACACCAGACTCTGCCTGTAAACCAAGCTTTCATGTACAACACACTTTCATTAGCACAGATTCCTTTCTGTCCAGTAACGTGTGTGTGTGTGTGTGTGCAGCTCCTCGCCATGAATCATCTGAGGAAAGCTGAGATAAGGATCTGAGGGCTGGTGTGCTTCCCTCGCCCTGACAGCGCTGCGGTCGCTGCGGAAATCGATAATTGCAGTTTATGAGCGACAGACGTCTGGTGTCAGTGACTGTAAATGGTTCAACACGCTGACGTGTGTGTTCACAACAAGCACTGTGGCCGCTGGTTAACCAGGAGCACACGAGAGCGTCTGAGAGAATAATCCAGCAGCATGTCTCTGCTCTTCAACTGCTTCCTCTTCTTCTTCTCTGGACGAGTTTATAGCAACAACTTGCTGCAGCTGGTGACACCGACAACCTTCATCAACACTAGTTCTTCAGGTCAAGTCGAATCTGTTCTGCATTTATTAACAAAGACACATCCTCCAGACGAGAGGTTTGTTCCAGGTCGGATTAGAAAATCATCATAGACATCAGCAGCAGCTTTAATTTCACAAACATCTGTATTTCTATAACACCAAATCACAGCAAAGGTCTCACGGCTGGTAAAAGAAAACCTGTAACACCTGCAGCAGAACCAGGCTCAGGCTGGGTCGACCGGTCGGGCCGAGAGAAAAGAATTAATGACGTGAAGAAAATGCTCTAATATATATATATAATATATATATAATCCGCAGATCTAATCGGCAGCGCTCATAGGAAACTTCATAATCATTAAATATGTGTTAGATTAAAGATGTAATGTTCTGTGGCGCAGGTCCAACAGAAACATCAGAGCCCGCCCAGCACACCCACACCGGAGCTTCATCCCAGTCACAAACCTGCACCGTCCACCTTGTCCACGTCAGACACGTCACACTGAACCGGGCCAAACTCCCACCATCGCCGGCATCCTCGGGCCCCGACCGCTTCCCACGTGCGGCCATATCATCTGGGAGGAAGCTGGGCTCCTACCGCCGTCATCTGTTGGGGTCAGGCCTCCGACACCCACCATGAGAGGAGGGGACGCGCAGATTCTCCCTTCAAACACTGAGGAACAATGGAAACGTGTCGAGCCAAAAATTAAAAATCACTGGAAAACAAAAAAGACACCTACACTACATGAAATGATTAATGGCAGCACATTCTTCCAGATAATTGTGCTTTTCAAAAGATACTGAAGAAAAAGAGACTGTTGGAAAAGATTCACGACAAAGAAAAGAGAAAGGAATCAAAAGTTTCCCGTGGTCGTGCGTCTCCTTTTACGACGTTAAACCATGTTCACTGCAGTTTGTTTAAATACATGAAGCGTTCTGTTTTCTCCAAGCTTCTATTTTTAGTGGGGACTCAGTGGCAGATGAATTAAAGTCTCCGTCAGCATGTCTCAGACTTGTGCAGCAGGTGGGGGGTGAAATGTCCGCTCCGTGTATTTGTGAAGAAGCGACTGGACGTTCGTCATTGTGTTTGCAGCCGGCCGTTGGCGAGCGGGAGCCGGTCCAGCCATCTTGTGTGGAAAATTTCGGACTGGGCACGAGCCGGCCATCTGCAGCTCCAGGCCTCCGGCAGCCAGCAGCCAAACGCAGAAACACTTCAGCTACTGGAGGGTGTTCGGAGGAGGGAGGATGATGCAAATCAGCAGCACAAATGTCTGCTACATTCTGGAAGGGAAAGCTTCGGCTCGTCAGGATGGAGCTTATGGTACCTTCACTCTGAGGGAAACGTGTGTAATAGTCTCTGATAAATGTCTGTGCAGTTGCTGCATTTGTGAAGAAGGATCCAAATAATCCTCCGATTCTCTTTGTGGAATTAATTAAAGTCTTATCATGTCCTCAGTAAGCAGAGACTGGAACATCCATTCACAGCCGGAAATGACCTTTGACCCCGACACAACAAGGAAGTGAGGCCTGTACCCAGAGGAAGGTTTCTTACACGTGTCATCTTTGAAAGTGAAGCTTCCTTCGCTCGGAGGGAACACGAACGACTAAATTAAGATGCGCCATCCTCTTTTGTGCAGAGACCTTTCTGAGTCGGAGCCAAACGAACGGCGAGAACCTGCAGCTGCTCTGAGCAGGAACAGACATAAATAACAGCCGCGGCTCCTCATTATTCATGTGAAACCAGAGGAAGTGCAACTCGTCACTGTGCTGGCCAACAGAATCACAGATCACGGCGTCTCTCAGGAACAACCTGAGTTTCTTTTCAGTCTTTTTGCCAGTTACCTGCAGAAGTAGTGTTAATTAGCTGAAACGTCTCCTGCTGACAGCGTTTGTCAGAGCAGCACAGACCTGACTGCTCATTGCACTTTGATCGTTAAACAAGAGTGAGGAGGAACCCCAGCTCTCTCCTGGAACCTGCTGACGACCGGCCACACCAGTCCTGACCTGTGGCCGCGCCAGCGGCCTCAGAGCCACAGATCCAGGACCAGACCTCAGACCTGAAGCATTCGATTCAGTTTTAAAATTTGTGCTTTTCTCTGTTTGAGGAGAAACGATCCAACTCGTCTTTTAATTGTCCAATTACGCCCATTAAACTAAACAGTGAGAGAAAAGACTTTTCTCAGCCTGAGTGTGAAGTTGTTGTTGTTGTTGCTGCAGACGTCAGGTGGAGCTGTGTGAATCGCAGCGCATCGTGGAGAAGGCTTGTTCTGGAGAAGGAGGGAAGGTGACATCATCCCTACACCTGAGGCGGCGGCGCTCACACCTCCAGCTCCCCGACAGGTGAGAAGCCACAAACAATCCGCAGCTCGTAATGAGGACGATGCCGGTCTGAATGATCCACGTTCGGTTCATTTCAAAAGAACGAAGCAGCCTCATCTGATTGATGATGAGGGGGAGGGGAAGCTGGGGGGCGGGGGTCCTGGACCTGCTCTGTTGTCTTAGTCCTGAACGTGTCAGTGAGTAACTGTGTGAGACGTCTGCTCCCACTTGAAGGTTTGGATGTCAACAATCTTGACCCTGATCTTGTGAAGCATTTTAACTTATTTCACTTTTCCACTGTTCCAGCTGCGTCGCTGCGTTGCTGCGGCGCTGCGTTGCTGCGTCGCTGCGTTGCTGCGGCGCTGCGTTGCTGCGGCGCTGCGTTGCTGCGGCGCTGCGTTGCTGCGGCGCTGCGTTGCTGCGGCGCTGCGGCGCTGCGTTGCTGCGGCGCTGCGTTGCTGCGGCGCTGCGGCTTCAGGTTTGTAGTGACACGTGTCTGTGTCCTCAGCTGTATAAGTGTGTGTGTGTCTGTAGAGTGGGCACCGAGTCCATCGTCTCAGGGACGAGAAGGACCGAGCTGAATCATCAGTGACTCGCTGCTCTGAATAAACCAAACTTTATTTTGGGTCCATTACCCAGAATCCTCTGCAGCTGCAAAGAGGAGAAGCATATTTTAACAGACAGTTTTTTTAATGGCGTTGGGATTTCTTTTGGAAATATGGAGGAGAGAGATGCTTACCTCGTTCACACCTCTGGTGAGAGAGCTGAGGTGTGTGTGTGTGTGTGTGTGTGTGTGTGTGTGTGTGTGTGAGGAGGTGGGATAATTTATTTGGACAGTCGCCAGAAATCAGGAACATCTGCTCCCTGCTGACGACACATCACACACCTGAATACTATAAATGCTTATACAGTTTTTCCATACTGTCCACACACACACACACACACACACACAGAGTCTGAAGACGAGTCCGAGGGCTCCGAGGATTAGTGATCAAGGTCGATTAAAGCAGGTTGATGCTGTAATAGGTCGTTGAAGCTCACAGCCCCTCTGTTCATGCTCAGCTCAGCTGCAGCTGAGCTGAGACAGGAGACGTGAGGAACTGAGGTCTATCTAAGGTCTGAAGACATCGACGCGCTGATCACATGACCGTGTTGAACGCGCAGCAGCACTGGGAACGGTCCCGACGACTACCTCCACCATCAGAACCAACATTTTTCATGCATTGCTTTTGTCTTTGCTGCAGTAATCTGAATTAATGCCGGAACCAGGAGGATGTGTGTGTGTGTGTGTGTTGGCCCCTCGTCTCCGGCACACACCCAGGAAACTGCATCAGCCAGGACGAAGACGTGAAAGTGTCTGTTTTAGGTCACAGAAGCTCCGAAGGAGCTCAGAGTCAGTCTGAAACATGTGGAGGGGAGTTTTCTCCTCTGTTCTCACTGACTTTTCTGTTTGTGCTGTTTTGTGTAACGCACCAGGCTGTTGTTGTGTGTGTCTTTCCTTTTTGTCTTGCTGTGTTTCTCTCCACACACACACACACACACACACCCGCTCGGCTCGGCGCTGCCTCAGAATCTGTTTCACTCACTAAATTGGCTCCTCAGACACCCTTCCCCTTCTTCCCCGTCTCTCATTTAAAAAGTGAGAAATTATAATTATCTGAATTATGCTTTTAATGATGCGTTAATTAGAGTCATGGAGTGAGATTAGCCTATGAATTATTACTTGTGAAATCCTTCCAGATTCATACGAGCTCCTCGTTCAGGCAGAGAGGAGGGAGAGGGAGAGAAATGTTGCTGTGCTCGGTGATTAGCGCACCAATAAATAACAGAACAGATTGTGGTGCATATGCTTACGATTACAACTTTTAAACCAACGCTTTAAACTCACACCGACTGTCTTGTGCTGGCAAGAGGTTTCTGTACCAACAGCCCAGTCAGTTTTGTGTTTTCGTCAGAGGCTCTCTGTGCAATTCTCACCAAATGTGAACTATTATTAAACTGTGTGAGCAGAAACTGATTGTTGATCTCTCAGCTTTCGATGCTCTGGCTGAACGGAGAGGAAAGTGTTGTCTTCTTTGTCGTGGTAAACACTCAGGTCCTGGTTTTTGGGTGAGTGTTTCAGGAAGTAGCAGAGAGTTGGGTGGAGCTTTGACTCACTACTTTTTAAAATCAGATAAATAAAGCGTTGAAGAGGGAGGATCCACGACCAACCATCAATCAGTCAGTCATATCAAATGAAGGGCTTTATCTGCTTCTTCGTTCATGGCCGAACATGATCCAAAGCATCTGGTGATCCACCCACAAACCAATCAGAAGCCTCTCGACCAGACACGAGCCGTGAGCAGCACAGACAAATCGCAGAGTCGTAGCTCCTGATGGTATCCAGGCCCTCAGTGTCGATGCCTTTACTGATGGATCCAGACTACGTCGGGGTTCTTCTTCTTCTCCTTTGCCTCAAAAAGATCAGTAAAGTACCAGGTACCATCATCACTATTATACGAGAAATAAACCAGTTAAAAAAATGTGAGAGTTTGCTCATTAAAACGCTGACAATGGCTTGTTTCAGCTTCAGTATTTGAAGTATCTGTGTGAAACAGTTTGTTCTGGCAGAGAAGGAAGCTCAGACTCATTGTTCCCCCAGCGTTCGTCCCTGCTCACTCAGAAAGACCAACCCAAAGCAGTTTTCTGCCTCATTGCACACATGTAAAACACACTGCCATTATTACCCTCCTTGTTCCAGTCAGGTCCTCGCATTTACATGGTGGTGGTGGTGGTGGGGGAGGCTCTCCTTTCTCAGCCACGAAACCTTGGATGTTAAACAGGGTTAATGCTGCCATTAGTGGAACAAAGATGAAGTTCTCCCACATCAGTTCTTAACGGAGCTGCAGCAGGTTCGCTCTGTGTTCTGTGTCCCATCATTCGTTCATCAACATCAAGTGTTCTCGCGCCGTCTCCTTTAGTCGAGAGCCGACTGTGTGGACCTGAGGTGGCCCAGAATCACAGCCAGGATTTCTGCACATGAACAGTCCAGGCTGGTTTCTGACTCCACACACTCTGTGCTTCCTGTGGTTCAGTCAGACTCATCCGTCGTGGTGTTTGCAGATTCCTCGGCTGCACTTGGATTGCACTGCAGTGCTCATTCATATTTTCTTGCACAGAATATTACAAGTGTATGCAGTGATGTGTTTTTTAAGTATGTTGTAGTTGACGAACCTGAAATAAGTTTGGAAGGACTGATGACAGTCGTGCACTTCCTCTGCTGCTGGAGCTAAACAGACCGTGCTGGGATCATTTGAGTAATCCCCGCTTGTAATAACACTGACTGGAGCACTTTGAATCGCAGGCGGCCATCTTTGCCCAGCCACTGTGACGCCGGCCTCAGTGTTTAGGGCCTGGCGATGAGCCGCGGGATCCTCTGTCCAAACCCCGCGAGGGAAATCAGCCTGCTAATTTGCAGGATGTGCCATCCTCCTCCCTGTTTTAGGCATGCATGGCTGCAGCTAAACAAGCAGAGGGAAGTGTGGGTGGGGGGGGTGTCAGAGAAAAAGGCTCGCTTTCACTGTTTGAAAAGACGGATCTGGCTAACGAGGTCTCCTTAACCTGCATGTACCTTTTCAAACAAATTAGATGTCTTTACTGAGGCTGGGAACCTCACTATTAACGTGGCATTAAAATAGTCTTCATGTGGAGTAGAGTTAATTCCAATGAGCTCAGACTGCAGGATGTGGAAACAAATGGACGCACAGCGTCACACACGCCTCATGAATCCAGATGGACTATTTATAACCACGTTACAGCTTCTGTTGTTTGTTGATTTCTGCACCTCAAAAGTTATTTTAACTTTGCGTGTGAAGTTTCACACTGAAATGGATTTATCATTTAATGGTTTGTGATCAGCATAAGGTTTTCAGAGCTGGCTGTAACAGCCGTTTCCCCTCTGGTCCTCTTCCTGTTTTATTGGACTCGAGCTGTCGTCACACAAGACGATTTAATCTGAAGCTAAAAGAAGAAATCATGACACGATCTTCTCTCACTGAAACGTCTGTCATCGTCTCAGGGCGTGTTGTCATGATTACCTTTGTCTGTGTGACATTTTATTTGACGATACTTTTTCTGACGAGCAGTGAAAAAGAGCATGCAGATGATTTCTATACAGATACTGATCAGGTCGATGCTCATCTACAGTAATCAAGTCACCTGGCAACAGAGAAACAAAGATGGAAGTGACACCTGTGCTGTGTTACTGTGTGTTACTGATGGAGTCGCACTCAGTGACAGCAGCCTGTTTCATTCTAGGACAGGTGGAGTAAATGTGTCTATATCAAAGTACAGAAAGTAAAAGTACACCAGGACCTTGTGAAGCTAATGTTCACATATTTGGACGCCAGGTCCTAGGAGGTAAGGTGACCTACACTCAAACACGTGGAAGTGAGAGGATGCTAATGCTAACAGTAATGGTTTCATTTCTGTGCATGTCTCTCAGTTACGGCTGGTTACTGACTGAATCATGCTTCCCCTCCTGAAGATCTTCAGTGCTGCAGAGCTGTACCAACTCGACACACAAGTGCAGACGTGTTGGCCTCTGTGCATGTGAGTAACCATCATGTGTGTGTACCATCAAAAAGTAGAAACACACTAAGACGTCTCCGCCCGGGTTAAATAATAATAAGAAAAACAGCTGTTCTTCAAACTACTGCTCTTCATGGGTTGTCATCAGATTCGTAATTAAGATTTAGCTGTTTAGCCTTTTATAGCTAAAGTAATTGTGAAGACGCGGTGCGTGGAGCAGAAGAGGAAGTCTTCTTCTGATTTAGCTGTTCCATCTTTCATCTAGCATTATGATTCCTCTGCTCTACTTTTCACTTGTTCTCTTTGCTTCTGTTTTCACTGTTTTAGTTTCCGGTGGTGTTTGCCTTCTCCGACACCTCTATTGGTGCTTAATTGCTATTCCAGAGACACTGTTTTAGTCATTTATTACGGTTAAATATAAGCACTGCAGTAAGATTGTGTGACTGTCTCCATCAAACCTGCTAATTGTTGCAATCTTCAATTTTCCTTTGTCTTGAATGTGATTAGCACCCAGCTGGTATCAATGAAATCAAACATTATTTACACGTTCATTTTGGGTGCAAAAAAACTGAATATTCACTTGAATTCTGCAGGAGCTTTTTTTCGCTCTCTCCGATCTAACACTTAGTTTGTGCGGTCGACTCAGAATAGAACATGAAATCTAACGAGTTAACGGAGAGGAATGAGCAGGAGCCCACTTTGCCTGTTAAAACAGCTCGAGGGCCTCCTGCAACACCACAGCAACCGCCCACCGACTCCGACACAGCGGCTGGAGGTCCTGTTGTCTTTCTTTCCTCACATAGGTTTATGGAAATGAGCGTGTTTTGTCTACCCCCTCCCTCTAACTTTAATTAGCACAGTGATACCTTGCTCAGAATATGGCAGCACAGTCTCTATCGATGGCTGCGGAAACTTGCAGGATTTGGTTTTTAATTAGGTGCAGGAAAGACAGGTGTGCTAACAAGCAAAAAGGAGCTAATTTGAATGGAAATCGTACCATAATCAGGGAGTCTGCATTGGGGGGGTGCAACGGAAAGGTAAATGGCGATGGCGGTTGTCGTTTCCGTTTTGTTCTCAGTTTGAACTTGTTCAGCTAAGAATCACGTTTAGTCACACGCTGGGTGTAAATAGTTTGTGCAGCTACAGAACACGGGTTGGTGTTTGCTTTTTATTAACAGTTTAACATTCAGTGTTTTTATAGTAAAGATCACGTGACAGAAGGAAGACGTTCTGAAATCATTACAGGATAAAATTGTCGCACACATCTGTGCTTCTCTGCTGCTTTGTTTCACGTTTTATCATCTCACTTCACACTACATTAACTGAACTCATGTGAGCGTTAGGAACTGACCCGTTTTCCTGCCCCGGTTCTTCCTCTGTGTCACCAGACTCGAGCTGTAATGAGACCTGGCGGTAACAATTAACACCAAGCTTACCTCACCTTCACAAACGACTGTGTTTAAAGGTTAATTTTCACCCAGCAGAGGGTCGTAATGAGAGACTGTTTGTTTGCTGAAAGCAGTGTGGGAAGATGAACCCGAGGCAGCGCGTTAAAACGCCTTCCACGTACGCACAAAGCTGCAATTAGTGTGTGTTGTGAAACAAGTGTCAGAGATGCAGGCTGCTCACATGACACACAGCAGCTGCCCCCACCTGACACAGACCTCCACCTTTTGCTGACCACAGAGCAGGAAGACATCTTGTTGTCCGATTCTTTACTCAGACGTTTGAAGGTGCCGCTGTGATAGTCAGCTTAAGTGCCGCTCAGTGCCGCTCATCAGTCCTTAGCTTTACTTTACTTTACTTTACTTTGCTTTGCTTGGCAGACGCTTGTATCCAAAGCGACTTACGGGGAGCTAGCGCTGGGTGTCTGGCTCATGGACACACCTGGTTGGGGATAGATTAGGAATCAGACGGGATTCGACCTGTGACCTTTTACATCCCAGTCTGACGCTTAACCCATTGAGCTACCAGGCCGATAGCTTTAGCTACAGTTGAGCTAACTGACCTTAAGCTAGCTAGCTAAGTTAGCTAAAGTTAAGCTAACTGAAATTAGACTAACTGACCTTTAGCTAGCTCAACCTAAGTTAGCTAAAGTTGAGCTAACTGAAATTAGGCTAACTGACCTTTAGCTAGCTAGCTAGCTGAAGCTAAGTTACCTGAAACTAAGCTAAGACACATTACGCTAGCTAGCACCTAATGTGAACAGAGTTTAGGAGAGCGGATGGTCTTAGTTTTCTAACAATAAACGTTGGCAAGTTTAAAGGATATTTTATCTGACTTTAATGGCTTTGACAAATACCTGGTTGTATGCGTTGGATGGAACTGCCTCCTGTTTGTATTATTTATAATTCTGAACTCGGTCTTAGTAAACTTTAGCTGTTTGTTCTGTTAGAATAACTTTACAATCACTTTATCTGTTTACTCATCTCTTAGCTGTATCCTCAACATAAAAAGGGGAGTTTTACCTCAGTTTAATGTTTTTTTAATGACTGTTTATGTTAAAGAGAATATTTCTTAAAGATGATGATTTAAATTGGCTCTAATTCAGTAACTTCCACCAATGATGGGGAGCGTATCAGGTGAAAATAGCAACCGTTTGTTTATCTAAAGCTAAAATACTTTCCTTTTCTGGGAATCCAGACCATCACCACCCCCTTCCCTTTAATAAAGAACCACATAATGAGGCTTCAGTTTGTCTTAGCAGGAGACCCTGAACAGACAGCCCCCGCCTGCAGCTGCTTACCTGAGCAATCCCACCTGTGCTGACTTGTATCAAAGAGAAATTAATAACAGGGACAGTCCGATCGACAGCTTTATACGGCATCATCCTTAGACTGCTGCAGGCTTCACCAGAAAGCTCAACGCTGTTCAACCATGTCCACCGCCTATTCAACCGCTCTGTGGACTACCACTGGTTTATGTCAAACTTCAGGTTCAGCGCTTAGGTTCACTCGTTCTAATATAACGTGTACGATGGACAAAGGTGGAAGGTAACTAGAAAATAAAGCTCCACCTGTACTATACAATAATGACACAAGGCTTTGTTGATCTTTCTAGTGGAGACAGAAATTACCCCAAAATACCTACAGTAGAAACAACTGCTGAACCTCCATCGGGAACCAGGGAAACACATGAATAATGGAAAAAACTATTGTACTGAATGTTCACTGAGCTCCAGCATCAGCTGCTAATTAAATGTCAAACAGCAGCAGAGAACACAGCAGCTCCTGAATTTTTGCATAAAAATCTCAACACATTTCTAGGACTCGTAGACAGACTTGTAGACATAGTAATAACTAGTAATAATATGTAATTATAGTTGTAATAATAATAGTGTAGCATTAATAGCATTTTATCTTCGGTTAATTAATTAAAAGTAAAAAAATATTCATGTTATTGTAGGAACAAAATATGATTCTTTTGTACATAATAAAAAAATAGTTATTAAGGCTGGTTTTAATCCTTGTGTTTATCTGTGGCAGGCTGTCCTGACCAGCAACACCTTCTCTGCTGATCTAGAGAATCAGAAAATTACATCTCTATGGTTTAATAGACCTTTATATCAATGCTGTGTGTATTTTACCTGAGGCTAAGTTAGCTACAGTTAAGCTAACTCACGTTAGCTAAAGGTAAGCAAACTGAACTTAAGCTGGCTGAAGCTAGGATAGGCGACATTACGCTAGCTAGCACGTAATGTGAGTTTAACTTAAACTTTAAGAAGCATGGACATTTTTGTAAATGTAAGCTTTGGTAAGTTTAAAGTATATTTTATCTGACTTTAACAGCTGTGACTAACCTGGGAAAATGCGTTGGATGGAACTGACTCTTGTTTGTATTATTTATAATTCTAATACTTTTGGACATCAGTAAATTTTAACTTTAGCTGGTAATTGTACATTGTATCATACATATTTCTGAGCCCTAATAGGAAGCTGTACTTTAATCATCTAACTGCTATATTCACACTGCTCATACTTTGCTTCCATTTCTTACAATTAGCCCTAGTTTCTTATTTTATTATATTCTTATTTAGCTTTTCACTTTACATTTTTAACTTTAACCTTTTAACCTTACTGTATGTTGAATGTGACTTTGTGATGAAGCATCCTGTTATACTGGATAATAGGGTTAGGGTCTGTGGTATATTTCTGATATTACATATTCATATCTCTGCCGTAAATATATTTTAACTCTCAGGTGTTAAACCTTGTGTACTTTTGTCCACTTGATAAAAGTTACTGTCACTGTAAATATGGTGTAGATAGTCATATATATATATATATATATATATGTAATAGCCTTTAGTCCTGCTGTAATGCTCAGGATATGTAAAGGTATTTTCACTTTTAGAGGTTATCACTAAAAACCTAGATAGAAAATAAACAGCCCACCACTGGTTTTTCTAACTTCTGGTTGCAGGAATGTAACAGAGCTCTATAGCAAAAACATATATATATATATATAAAAAACAAAATAACAGCTCTAAATATATAAAGCACTGAGCTAACCGGATGCTTAGAATATGTGTATGTGGCGCATCCTCGGGTGGAGACCAGGTCTCACCTGACGGGGCGGTGAAGACCCCTCTTTATGCAGGAAAGTCCAACTCTTTGCAAAGATTTGACTCTTTTGACTCAGCTTCCTTAGAAGAGTCGGCTCTTATGGCTGCCAAACGACTCTTTGCTTAGCATAATTTAGCAATTATGAATAGTTTGTGTTTTGGTCAGCAATTTATTTTACGTGTTTTCAAAAAAGCCTTATTTTTATGCATTTTTTATATATTACACAACAAAATACAGAGCTTCTATTTAACCTTTAATAAAATATTTTGCTGAACAAGGAACCACAGCAAACAAATCCATTAAATAAACACATTAACATTAACATTATGACTTTTTATATAAAATATATATCCAATATATATTATTTATACTTTACTGCAGGTTGGCATTGAGAAATTTCTCAAAGCTCGTTTATTCACTTTTTCCCAACACTCCTGTATTTAAATCTGTTCATCCCGCGTTCACCTGGCTTGCACCGCCACTCTGTCCTCAGAGCGTCTGCTGCTCTTTCTTCACATGCTACGATCTGTCTTTGGATGTGATTGGCTGCAGAGAGTGTCTATCAAAATAAATTCAGATCCCGTCTGCATAGATTCTCAGATATAGCATCAGTTCCTCGAGCCGGCTGGTTTGCTAAAGACCGTCACCTGCAGGAGGCAGTTTTCCAGTCCAGGTTCCGTCCAGCTGTGAACCTGTGACCTCCTACATCCCAGTCTGACGCCTCACCCATTGAGCTACCAGGCCGCTATCAGTAAATTATTTCTGTCATTAAACAAAACCTAAATTCTTATCAGCTGTACTTTGAGAACTGTAACATAATAATTTTCTTTGTTTTGTTGACCAAACAACAGATGACAGTTCGACACTACTCGAGTGTCTGTTGTGTATTAAGTGTTATTAAGTGTAATTATGAATATTAAAAGTATTTTTGCCTGCGCTGACATATTCAGACATGTCTCGATCGTTTCTCATTTCTTCTCCTGATCTGACTCCCCCTTGACGCTTGTTGATGCCGGTTGATGCCAGACAGGGTCACGACATTTGATAGTTGCTGTTCGTTGCCAGCTGGAGGCTTGTGTCCTGTCTGAGCAGCTGTTTGTTTTTTAGCGTTTTGTCCGTGTCACTGCTGTTCACCTGTACGACGGGTTGTCCTGAGGTATGGGACTGTTAACTGTGAGCAGACGCTCGGTGTGTAACGTGATGTTTGTGTTAGGGTGAGAGAAGCGTGTGATTATTTGTTTTTTCTGATCACAGGAGAGAATCTGTTATTTTCTAACCTCAGAATGACACGTTTTGTTTCCTGAGCTCGAAACCTCTTGTTCTGTCTCACCTTGTTTGGAATCACTCGAGACCACAAAATAATTATTCCATGATCTTGTTATGTGTGGATCATCAAATGTTATTAGTGTGATGAATATTTTATATATAATCTAGGAATATTTACACCTTTTCCCCGCTCCCTGTGGATTTCCATTCATAAATATTAATTATGAAGCAGTCAGTCGGTTTCTTTTGTGCGTTCGTTCTGTGTGATTTTCTTGGTTATTTTCCTGATTCTTTTTTAAACACAGTAAAACTGTCAGTGTCATGTCTCTTTGAGCCCTCATGTGTCTTTTGTTCCTCCCTCAACTTAACCACTCCCCTCTCTCTCCA
>JAUMTR010000027.1:23116772-23131656 GCA_032270685.1 Microctenopoma stevenorrisi | reverse complement strand
AAGACTCGCTGCGTCTCGCTGCTCTGTCTGTGTAAAGACTCGCTGCGTCTCGCTGCTCTGTCTGTGTAAAGACTCGCTGCGTCTCGCTGCTCTGTCTGTGTAAAGACTCGCCGCGTCTCGCTGCTCTGTCTGTGTAAAGACTCGCCGCGTCTCGCTGCTCCGTCTGTGTAAAGACTCGCCGCTCTGTCTGGTTGCAGAAGCTTCAGTTAAAGTGTGACGAGCAGCTGCTGATTGATGATCTTTCTCTTTTCCTCTGTTGTGAAATGTCGATCATAAATTATTGTGCATGATTCACTGGGTTTCACTGGCGTCAGGCTCGTATCACCGCAGCGACCTGATGACGAACACCGTCAATCACTCCTGAGAAAAGGTGGAGGGAGCTGACTAACCGGCGGCTCACACCCTTGCCCATCATTCCTCGGCTCTGGAGGTTTGCCAGCCTCCTGAAACACTGACGACTTAGACGCTCTGCAGGGAGCCGATGATAAAAAGCTGCCGGTCACTGAGCAAGGCACCAACGCTGATTCACATCGAGACTGCACCCCTACAGTTTATAAAGTTTTGTTTTGTTTTAAACTAATGAACCTTAGTTGCTTTGAATCATAAACCTCCCATCACGCCTACCTGCGTCTCTGTCAGACACAGCCCGCTGGCCAGCTGTTTCCTCTCGGCTCCGACCACGTAGTGATTCTTCTCGAAGGCTCGTTCCAGACGGAGCAGCTGAGACGGAGAGAACGCCGTCCGGATTCTCTTAGGTTTCCTGGAGAATGGGCCGTGAAGCAACAGGTTCTCCGGACTGCTGTCTTCTCCTGAATGAAAAACACAGGTTAGAAACAGGAAAAGGAATCCGTGTTCCCCTATGATCAGACCGTGTTGGCCCCCACGGCCACTGATGATGAGGTCTTTCATCAACGACTCTCGACTCTGTCCTAAACTACTTTTGTTTCTGAGCTGAATTCTGACAGTCTGAGGTGTTATCGGTGTGCGTTAGGAAAATCCTGTGGTAATCTAATGAAGTTATAAACAGTGGAGTAGGAAATTGTGCCTGTGTCTCTGTCCCTCTGCTGCAGCTTAACAAGGAAACGGTGCGGAGGGAAAACTGTGGTAAAATAACTGTAAGGTAACAAGAGCTGCAGTGAGCTGTGTGTAAACCGATGCTAAACAGCTACAAAGAGATGCACACGGACCAACAAACGTATCACGCCAGAGCAAAGAGACATGACGGGAACAGAAAGACTCAAACTGTCCTTAAAATGACTCACACGAAGACACTAAGAGACACAAACATCAGTGTAAAGCTGGTCCTCTATACACTGATGTAAAGAGGACCATCTCTGGTCCTCTGAGACACAGAGGGATGCGAGCTGTGCTGCTCATTCTTCCTGCAATCGTGTCGTCCGTGTTTTGGCCACAGACAGAGGAAGATTTGAATGAAGACAAAGGGGGGCGGTGAACATGATCTCATCCTGTTTGCTCTGGTCGAACTGATCAAACACCTCGTGTGTGTTTGTTGCAGCTGATATTTGCGTTCGACTTTGCAGTGAAACCACAGCTGTCGGCTGCAGAGCCACAAAGCGGGACAGTCGCACAACACAAAACACGGGTCTGCAGAAAGTAACTGACGTCCGCCGGACTGACCCATCCGACGAACCCTGCACAGCAGCAGAACATGTTCTGCCCAGCTCCTCCCACAGATCTCAAACCTCTGCAGCTGATCCTCAGAACATGCAGCACAAAGTCGTGACTCTCACCATCAGACTGTTCAGCCCGAGAACCCTGATCCACATCCACAGTCCGTCTCTCTCCCACTGAGCTCTGCCAGCAAACAGTCTGGTCTCCTCACCACACGGAGGGATTTTCAGCTCAGTGGTCCCACACGTGACTCAGCAGCCTGACTCCTCTGGTAGTGACCCTCAGACATGCAAACGTCATTCGTGTGGTGCACGTCCACGTATGTCGCTCTGCTTCTCAGAAAGAAGCTTTCCGCCTTTCACAGCTGCCTCTTTAATGCATCACTGGCGTGAGGCTAAACTATGCTAACGTGCATTTCACTGCTAGTTTGACATTGTGGTTAAACTTCGCTTCTTTCCCACAGAATCAGGGAACTGATTTGTTTATAAGTGAATCCAAGACAATGTGTGGAAGGTGCCTCGTTTGTGTTTCTTTGTGTCTGCGCCTTTTCTGCAAAGCCACACGCAACGCCTGCTGGATTTTTCTGGCCGCTTATTGAAATCGCACGTAAATTTTTCTATGCATTTTACATAAAAACAAATCCATGCACGACTTCTCTTTAACCGCTGCAGCTCGGCTGAAAGGAGACGCGCTCGCCGACACGGGCACGCAAAGAAGCCGGTTGATTCGCGGCTTCGAGGAGGACAATGATGGCGTGCAGACGGCAGACACGTGCTCACGCCTTTTAACCAGGGTTAGCTTCGCTATGAAGCGATATTCATATGCAAACACCGAGACACTGATCCTGCAAATATGTCGGTTGATTTCTGTTGAATGTCAAATAAACCGAAATGACACTTTAATGCAACAACAGCATCGCGTTTACAGGCAAGTGAGAGACGTTCATGCTTCACGAAACCAGCGGCGCGGCAGCAAACACAGAAACAGAAAAACGACATTAAAAAAACGGGAAGAAAATAACTAATAAGCGAAAAACAATCCTCCTCTGAACGGTCTTCAAGCTTAAAGTAAACTGTGTGTTTCTGAGGAAGCTTTTTATTCCCGTTCATTCATGTGACGACTGCAACTAAAACAAGCTTCTGGTCTTTAACAAGAAGACGACTTTCTGCTGCAGGTTCTCTGTGGTTCTGCTAATCTGACTTCGCTCCACTGAAAATAGTTCAGGTTAACCAGCAGAGAAGCTCATTTGTTTATCAGACATGTGGTGAAATAAATCCCTTCTCAGCAGTCGCAGCGAGACAATGACGATGTGGTCTCAGCGTGTTCATGATACAGTGTTCAGCTCAGCTCTCTTTCCTTCTAACTACGGCAGCACGGTGTTCAGTCACCTGGACGGAAGTTACGTAATACCTCATAATGTGTCATGTAGTGAAACCAAAGAACGGATATTACATACGGAACTTCAGCACACCAAAACAAAACCGTCTTTATTCCAAAGACCTTTACTTTGAAGGGTTTCACCCTTTGAACACAGACAGAGTGGAAGCAGAAAATGACAACGTGCTGCAGACACACAAACATCCTTTTTATGTCGCTGGAGTTGTCCCTCCTTCAGGTTTCTTTGTTTCCATTTTAAAAATCAAATCACGTGAAATGATGAATTATTAATAATAGTAGTATCTGTAGGTAAGAGAAGTACCAGTAGTAACATGAGCAGTAGTAATAGTATCACTGGTAGTAGTAGTAGAGGTAGAAGTATCGGAGGAAGAAATAAATAATAATGTGTGTAGTGAAACTGTTGGATAAAATACTCTGATTCAAACTAGATTTGTTCATTTGCTCACTCTAAGTTTTAGACCATCCGATCAGATCATCCTTCAGGAAGGTTCCTCCAGGCAATTCAGTCTCTAGCAGCAACGCTACGACTTACAGTTATACCAAGAAAAGTACGAAGTGAAAAACCAAGGAGACTAAATCGAAAACAAGACTAGATATGGAGTCATATGATGCATCTATGAGTGTGTTCACATGTATGCGTAGTAGGTGCAGCTAGATGGATATAAACATAGATATCAGTGTATGCGTATGATAGGTATAAATAGACACATGATAGTGGTATTATATACTCAGTACTATTAACGTCATAAATCAATAAATATTGGATTTGGAATTAACAAAAAATGATATTTAATTGACTATAAACCATTTTCACTGAGCACTGAGCTGGTAAATAAAATATATTCGTCTATAAAACATACTAGTATACAAAATAAATTGTGGAACGACGGCGGACGTCTTTGTTTTTTCCTTGAATCTCTGTGAATCTTTCCTTTTATCGTGGAGGGAAAATCCTGAGAACATGTTGACTGTGAGAGGAGGAGGAGACTGTCGGGGCAGATGGCACATCAGGCTCCCCTGGCACAGAAAACTAGTCCAGACATGTCAGCGTGTGTGTCTGCAGCGTGCTCACACAGGACGTTACTTTGACAACAAACGCAACAATAAGCATGTTTCATCTATAAAAAAATTCCCACTTTACTGCTGGAAAACTGCAGAAACAGGCTCAGCAGAACAATCAGCACGCAGCACACACTGCACAGCCCAGTACTGCATCAGTACTCTCTAATACGAAGACATCATACTGCATTCTCCTGGCTTGTCCACCCCTCAGTACTGCAGCTCTGTGTAGTTTGTGTTTCTTTCTATAGACACAGTATAAATATACAGGTGAATATCTGCACCATTTACATTGGTGGTGGTGGTGGTGGTGGAGGTGAGGGGGGGTGCAGGCAGCCATGTTGGACCCTAACGTCTGAGTTTCACAGCAGGAAGTGATCACAGCTGTGATGTCACCAAGTACATTTACTGCTTCACTGTATGAAGCTACTACTACTACTGCTGCTACTACTATGGTCGGCTGTGGGTCAGGAGGTAGAGCAGTCACCGGCCAATCAGAAGATTGGTGGTCCGATTCCCCTCCTTTAGCCAAATGTTGAAGTGTCTTTGGGCAAGACTCTGAACCCCATGTTGCCCCCGGTGTCAGGTCTCTGCCATCGGTGTGTGAGTGTGTGTGTGAATGGGCGGGGAGAAGCAGTGCTTTGAGTACCAGTCTAAGTAGAACCGGTGCAGAACATTTACCATTTACTACTACAGATTAGTACAAACAAGCACAAAAGTTCAGTAGTTAACTTGTTTTAAATAATAAATAACTTCCTCTGGGATTCTTTTTTTTTCCAGCGCTTTAAGTTTCTTCAGAGGATTTGATTTTTTTTTTTACATATGTACAAACAATCAGTTTTAAAATAAAATGTAAATAATCAGCTGCAGGATTTTGACTAAAGACACTTAAGTTATTATAATGACTAGAAGTGGAAGCTAGAAGAACT
The DNA here is from genome assembly GCA_032270685.1 of Microctenopoma stevenorrisi. NCBI lineage: Eukaryota > Metazoa > Chordata > Actinopteri > Anabantiformes > Anabantidae > Microctenopoma > Microctenopoma stevenorrisi. Next base: position 23,126,638 of record JAUMTR010000027.1, on the reverse strand, counting down.
TTAACTTAGGTAATAGAGTACGTCCTCCAACATTTACACCTAGTCATACTTTATGAATACAAGTATTTTTTGGGAAACCAAAGCAGAAGTCTCAAATGCAAACACAGTATATTCACAGAGTATATGTACAGTACAGTGTAAGTAAATTTCCTGTTCTAATAACCGTCTTCGTCTGTAACCATGGTAACATCCAGGCGGCGTGGGCCTCACCTGCTCAATTCAGTTTAATTAAGTATTCATGAATAAACTGCAGAAAAAAAATAAAAAAAGACAAAAAAAAATTATAAAGAAAAAAATCAGCTTTTAGCAAATTAAAAACCAATAATAACAAAAAAAATCATTTTGATTTAAACATTGCTGTAGTGACAGTGAGACAAAAGTAGTGTGTCCTGTGACCGATGAGTCTAAATAAATATGTTTTAACAATTTTAATGAGTTTCCAACATAAAAGAAGGTTGTTTTTAATGAAACATTTGTTTGTCTTCAGACAATACAGCTGATCATCCATCTGATCGATCATACAGCTGATCATACAAACAGCCGTTTTTCCATCGTTAACAGACTTTTCATCAGATGATATTGTTACCGTACTTCAGTACTGTAAATACACCCCCCCCTCACACACACACACACACACGCCTGATCCTACAGCTCTAATGAATAAAAATGTGTCTGTGGATGGAGGAGGAGGAGGAGGAGCAGGACGAGGAGCAGTGAGGAGGAGGAGAGGGGGGAGGAGTTAACAGGGTCACCTGTGGGAGAGCAGGTAACTCTGCTGTGTGATCTGTTCTGATCCAACCTCCCACGTGGTTCTGGATCTGATCCCTGGTTTCACCTCATGAAGACGTCTCAGAGTTTACTGCAGCTTTGATAATCAATCACCACAGCCGAGCTTCACGTCCGATGAGAATCATGTAGAGATAAAAAACGTCCAAAGAACTTTCACTAACTTACAGAAACTGCAGTTCTCTCTCTGAAAGACAGTAAAACAGCTCAAACTCCCAACAAGTGGACTCCAGCTTCCAGATGAGCAGCTCAGAACCTAAATCACGCGTCCACGCGACAAGAAGACATCAGCTCCATGACTTTACTCCTCACACGTTTTTACATTAAAGACACGTCTGCCTCACACAACAGAACTGTTCTCAGTTAGAGCTCTATGATACGACAAGTTCACATTAATACAAACTAATAAAATCATCTTTTAGTTTCTTAATAATAAATAAATAAAGTCTGATATGATTCAAGTTTATTTTATTATTTCATTAATCTTTTCTTTACTTAATTCATGAGTTTTTCTTAATTTGTTTCTTAAATTTGTTTATATAGTTTTTATTATTTGGTTATTTTACTTTAGCTTTATATATATTTGTTTATTATTATTTTAAATTTCAGTTGAACTATTTTGTTTTTCTTAAAATGTATATTTTAGATTTTATGTAGGATATATTATTATTATTATTATTATTATTATTTCAGAGATAAAAATTTGAATAAAAAGATAAACAGACCCCTCCATACTCACCTCGCGCTGGTCCACGTCCCAGATGTTAGACAACTTATTTAAAATGTTATTTTATTAACTATTTTATTTTAACGGTTTTTTTTTCTAAAACCTCGTTTCTCTGATTTAAATCACTGACGTCAGGTTTTTTTTTTTCACTGCAATGACGTGAAAAATCAGAACATGTTTTATTTTGTGACAGAAAGGATCAGTTTGATTTTAAATCATCAGGTTCGTTTGTGTTTCGTGATTTTAATCGAACATCTGAAAATTTTGCGCCTTTTTATAAAAAGTCCAAAAACCTAATGTCAACTGAGACTGAACTGAATCATCACACACTGTTCAGCAGGCCTGTGTGTGTGTGTGTGTGTGTGATACATTATGATATTTAAATCAAGTTAGAATTCTCGTTTATCCAGGAGATAATAAAGATTAAACTCGCAGACGGCGTAATCTCGCTTCATTTCCAAACTAAATCCAATTAACTCCAAACAGAACGTGTTTAAAAACGGGAAGAGTTCATTTAATGGGACTAATTAATTTAATAAAAAGAGCGAATTAGTAAGAATAATTAATTTGATACGAATAATGAATTTAATAAGAAAAGTTAACGCGCTCTAAAATGATTCATTAACCATTAAACACGAAACACGCTTAAAAAACAAAAAGACACATGTTAAGAAGACCAGGAAATAATTCGGCTGCAGCTGCTTCTAACATTTGAATCTGAATCTTTCTGCAAATGTCCTTAAATATCTGACTGTAAAAACTGGAATGAGTCAGTGCGTGTTGGTGGTGGAGGGGGAGGCGGGGGGTGCAGGTCTCCTCTAAATAATTCTGATGACAGAGAAACACGTCGAGGAGGCCACGGAGTAAGAAATGTTCAGCTACTGCGTTTGTTCCTGCAGGAAACAGTCCGCAGACCAAATCCGCGCTGGTTACTCACTGCGCCAATGAGTCAATCAAACCTGCGCCATCAGCCTCTGGTTCTGTCTACAAGAATCCTCTGATTCAGAGCTCGGGGACTTTAGTCAAGCACAAAACGTCACGGGGCGCGAGGAGGCCTGAGGGACAAGATTTGATTTTACACTCACTGAACTATAACAGAGCTCAGAGAACCGGGGGTCTCATGGACCCCTCACAGCGAACAGACCCAGACACACACGGTCAACATGACGCGCACCCCCCTCTCCCCCGCGGCTCACCTTGGTAGCGGGGTCCCAGGAACCGGGTCCGGAGCACCCAGGGGTAGAAGCTGAGCGGGTCCCGGTGCTGCGGGCTGAAGAAGCTCTGCGGGGGGATCTGCATCGGGTGCAGCGGCAGCCCACCCGGGCTCTGCGTGTGCGTCCCGGGCTCCTGGAGCACCATGTCCGGCCCGGCCGAATACAAAGTCCTTCCCCCGCTCGCCTGGAAGCAGGTGCCGAAGACTCCGGCAGCGGCGGCCGGGTGCAGAGACTCCGGGAACCTGAGCGCCGTGGGCCGGATGGGCTCATCCCCGGAGCCGCCGCCGTTGCTGTTCGCCTCCTTCCCGACCAGAGACTCTATGGTGAAGCACTTCTTGCTGTTGCTGTGCTGGAACATTTTAGGCACCTGAAGCTGAGCAGAAGAGGAAGATGGAGAAGCTACGAGCAAATCGGCGTCCAGTTAGTCCAGCTCCTCGGACTCGGGGGAGTTCAGATTCCCAACTTCCCCCGGAGAGCCATAACTCCCCAAGAGTCCGCGTGTGCGTAAAAGCCGTGCGCAAATCCTGATTTCTGCACCTGGAAGCGGGTGAAGTTTCCTCTCACCTGTGTCCGGGGCGGTGTCTCCGCCGCTCTTCGCTCCGCTGCGGCCGCTCAATCAAACAAACTCCACCAAGTGTCCGGTCAGTGTGCGGCGCGAATCCTCCGAGCGGCAGCCGGCTCTGAGTAGACGGCGGCGGGCTGCAGAGCTGTGATCAGTCGGTGTCTCCCCGCACGCTGCAGTCTGAGCCGAGCCGCGAGTGTCTGTCAGGCAACAGGCTGCACACAGATACCTGCCCTTCCCTCCCTGGCAGAGGTGAGCGGAGCATGCGCAGACCACGCCGCTCTGACAGCCATTTTGTTGATGGAGTGGACAAGGAGCAGAGGGAGGAGGTAGTGAGTGACAGTGATGAAGAGGATGAAGAGAAAGGAAACGAGGAGGACGATGATGAGGATTTTTTGGTCAGACTTTCACATAATGAGATGAAGGAGAAAGGTTTTCTTTTGACCTTTGGCCTCCAGGGTCAGTTGTCTTGTTCAGTGGTAAATGACCTGTCGCTCACAAACGCGCGCGCACACGCACACACGCGCGCGCACACAAACACGCACACGCACAATAAACAGCAGCATCCACGACAATATTTTTTTACATCGAGTCTTAAACATATTTTCCTTCAGCTGTGATTTAACATATTTCTTTAATATATTTCTTTATATTTAATATATATTTAATAATGAAATATAAATCATTTTAAAATTTTAAATTAATGATTTACATTGTTTTTTTACTAATTTACTTTAGAACGGATTCATGAAAACTGAGGAATTTATTCATTGTTCTCACTCTTTGAAAGTGAACTTTTCTGAATCCTGAAATAAAACAACATGAACTAAATCAGCTGCAAACATGTCGTTGATTCAGACACAAAAACAACATGGAGACAAAAATGACCACAAAGATGAATAAAAACCCAGAAAGATGGACACGAGTCCATTAAATGAGAAACAGACGGAAACAATCCGTTCTTTGTGTCACAGGTGATTCTGTCCCTGTTGTCCTCGTGACTCGTGTCCCCGTCCCTCCGTTGATCACAGGCCTCGTGGGCCGGCAGGTTTGACCCCTGTGGCTCAGACTCTGTCCTTCCTGTGCAGCTTTGGGACCTGCAGGACAAACGGCAGCCCATTCAGGAGCCACTAATTGCGGCCCGGGAAGCTCCACAAAGCCCCCCTGCCTCCTCTCTCTGTGGAGGCCCGTGTGAACCACAGAGCCCCTTTTTCCTCGCCATCCTGCCTCAGTATGTTGGCCTCCGCCCCCCCCCCCTCACCGCCCCCTCCCCATCTTAATTAATGGGCCTTACTGGCACATTTGGGTCCCGCTCGGCTTTGATTGAAGGCGACCATTAGCATCTATTAATTTTGCCTCTGGCGTTTTATCTCTGGCGCTGAAAGGAGGAATTAAGTAGTGCGAGTGATTGTGGGTCTCAGGGTGTGAGGCTCAGTTAAAATGTGAGTATTGTCCCTGCAGCCTGGAGCCAGCTAACTGCTGCTAAACCCTCTTGAAAGTGAAGGGGCGACTCCTCATTAGAGCCCAACAAGGGAAAGATATTAACAGGAAATAACTGCAAATTTATTTTTTCCACTCCTAATCTCTCCTCTTTTATGTTTCACGTGAAAAGGGCACTTCAAATTTTAAGGGGGGGGGGGGGGGTGAGAGCGGTGTGGTGAAACAGAAACAGGGATGATACAGTAGTCAGCACGAGAAGCAGCTGAAGTTTGAGCCTGATGCTGACACTGCTGCTGCTCCGAACCCGCGTAGAGCAAGTTAACATGCGGGAGCTCAGCATCACACGGGGGGGGGGGGGGGGTGCTAACTAAGCACGAGCAGCCTCCACAGACCGGACTCAGTCTGCAGGCCGAGGCTCTGCAGGGCGCACAGGTCACGTCCTTCAGCCCCTGAAAGGAGACAAATACCAGCGTCACAGTCGCTGCGAGCACAGGAAGTTTCTTCTGTTGGTTTTAAAAAGCTGCTGCACAAAGGGATCAGCTGTTAATCAAAGTCAGGTTTGTTTCCCTGCTCTGACTGACAGACGACTCCCGTCTTTCTTTCCTCCCTTTCTCTGGCTGTTGTTCATTGATCCATTCCCCCTCTTCACACGCTCGCTCTCCTCTCCGCCCCAGGTGTTTCCAGGTGGCTGTGAGGTGTCATGGGAAGACTGTGACATGACAGCAGAGGCTGTGACCCATAGCTAACGCACACTCACACTCAGGTATTGTCTCAGCTTGTCAAACAGCCACCGACACACTGATCCCTCCACATCCGCTTCACACACTTAGAGCTGCGGTTTTCAAACTGCAGGTCGTGGGTGTCGGGCCTCCTGGGCCTCCTCACCACACTCACACACACACACACTCACACACACACACACACACACACACCTGTACTTTGTGTACCTGTGGAGCAGCCTCCTGTGACTGGACGTCAGTTCATTTATGGAGCACATGTAACAAACACTGACCAAACTCTTTAGACACACATGAAAACGAGACATTTTCATATTTGCTGTGCGTCTGTTTTGCATCTGACACCTACAAACCTCATGACGTGACGTGACCCACGTTACACCAGCGTGACGTGTCACAGTTTGAAAACGTTTCTCTGGGTAATTGGCTCAGTTGGTTTGTTTATTATCTGCAATTATAGAACCCCACGGTTGATGGTTCTATTTCTGGTCCTGAGAAAGCTCAGTTTAACAACCTGACACCATGATATGATTTAATATAATCATTTAACATCTTAACTGTGCTGATAAGATGCAGCGCCTCCTGCAGGCGGCTTCACCCAACACAGTCTTTACTTTTATCCAAAGCGACTTACAAGGAGCTAGCGCTGGGTGTCTGGGACACACTTGGATTAGGAGTCAGACGGGGTTCGAACCCACAACCCACAACCTTCTGCATCCCAGTCTGACGCTTAACCCATTGAGCCACCAGGCCAGTAGCTCAGTCTGTTCTGATTTCACGCATCACACTTTGTTGTCTTGTTGCAACCTTCTGTTGTGTTGCTGTCAGAGCTGCACACGTCACAGCATCAGTCACTAATCGCACCAAACAAAGAAGAAAATAATAAGAAGTAAACCACACAAGGTCAGAGGTCACCGTCGCACAATAACCTTTGTCACAGATGCTGGACCAGAACCTTTTCTTTGGCTGCTGTCGGTTCTGTAATATGTATAAAAGGTCAAAGGTTAAATCCATAAACATCAGCATTTGTGCAACAAACTGTGCTGCAGCAGGTGAAGAACTGCACTGGGCTGCCCCCTGCTGCCCACATACATGTATTACACCACTAACAAGTTTTTTACGAACTCGACTGCAATGAAGTTCTTCTGTTTTAGCAGCAGTGAAGCTCTGACATACAATATTTTACTTCTATTTAATATTAACCGAGTCATATAACGATCACATGTATGCTATTATTTATTTCATGATCCCGCATTAAAAAAAATACTAAGACACTGAATCCAGGTCATTTTTACTTTATCTAATTTATTTTATATATATCAAAATTTTTTATATTATATGTATTAATTTTTATTGTATATATTTGTTTTTATATTTAATGTTATTTATTGCTAACAGTACCTCAAACACAGACTGATATTAAACAGTTACAACGCTACAGCACCATGTTAGTCTGGATTAATAAAACCACGAACCACCTGAAGGCGAGATCACCCTCAGATGTTCTATTTACCGGAGATGATTCTCGGTCATGTGACAAAACCGGTTCTTTTTGCCCAGATTCAAGAAACCCTAAAAGTGAATCTAGTAGAAAAATTCGTTAAACTTCCAAATAAACAGCAGAGCTAACAGCATTTACTACGCAACTCGTTACTGTATCTACTGTGTAGAATCACAGAGTTGGATTAAATCTCACAACTAAGACTGTTTAGCAAATACAAACACTTCTCATGATCTTTTTTTTATTCCATCAAACCAAAAAAACACAAAACAGAAAAAGGGGAAATATTTCTGTGTTCATGCCGCTGAAAACACACGGCTGGACTTAAAATCCAACCCAGGAAAGAAAAAACACGTTTCACAAATAAGAAGTTGGGAAAGTTCAGGACTATACAACATAAAAAAACGACCTTTCTTATACAAACTCCTGGTAAAATACTGGTCAAAGTGCTGGTGCATAAGGAGAAAGGTGTCAAAACACTGACAAAGGCTTTTTGGCAAATACAAATAGAAACTGTTATGTTCGCAAAAAAAAAAAAGATTTTTCACATCTTTGAGAAGTAACATACAGTGATTATTGATCTGTGATTGTTCGTGTTAGTTACTGTAAATCAGCTTCTAACCACTGATCACGACAGGAAACATGATGAGAAACGGACCAGAACCCTCCTTGGTACTGCACTGATTCATGAACTTGGTCACAATAGTAAATTCTAAGATGGGGCCCGGGTAGAAAAAATGTTTTCAGAGTCTTTGTTTTATTTCAAATAAGTTTAAAGTTCAACACGCAGGCGTCCGTGGTACAAAACAGGCTTCTTTTAACTTAGCAGCCGAGCTAGCCGCCTTCAAAATACAATCGCAAAACTGTCAACATTAGTCTCCTTTTCAGGCACTTCTTATTATTTGGCACCAAAATAATATATTTAATCTGAGGGTTCCTGCTGCTGTGTAGTTAACCTGAGTGGGACACGGGTAGTCAGCTAGCTTAATCTGATGAGTCATACAGCGATGTTAGCACTCCTGAGGATTTAATGCTCACTACACACATTGTGCTAACATGTTAGCACATTGTGCTAACATGTTAGCACAATGCTAAAGGATGCTGATATTCTGACATTGAAACCTTTTTGGATGTTTATTCAAAAAACGTTCATGTGTTGGACGCATATTTTTTCTCTACATGGCCGTGCCTGTAGTAAAAAGTATCAGGCCCGGTGGAACCTGGTCAGACCCTGGGTAACCTTTTTGTTTCTGACGCCATCTGAAGAAATTATTCAGCCCGACTTTCTCCATGAGCTACAGCAGAGTCCACGGTGAAGGTTCTAGACCCAGTGTGGCACCTCAGCATTTTGTCTGACAGGCGGACTCAGGTTAGAAACAAGAAGAATCTCTGTAGTCACTGCTCCATGTTGGGCCAGGAGTGAATGATTCACCAAAGATCTATCTGGACCTAAGCTTCACCCTGTGGACCAGAACCAATCCATAGCTGAACTAGAACCAACCATCTCAGCCTGCTATTGAGCCACAAATGTTTAACGTATGAAAGTTCATGTTCTCATCTTTGCCGGCCCACTGACCCGGACAGTAGTCTGGAGTGACCAAGAAGTGCCGGTGCTGATCTAACATTTTAACCGTCACACCATTCAACAATCAGTAAAAACAGTCTAGATGAACAGAGAGCAGGTCCAAAGTGTTTGTCCGCCTCAGTCCAGTCCTGACACACAGAAGGTTCACAGGTCTGCCGCAGTGCTATCACCGTGATTGTAGTGGGTTCTGTTCCGTGGTACCAGCTAGAATAAGAACCAGAACCAGCAGTACAGATGCAGTAAAACAGAGGAACTATTCAGTTTTGTTTGTCTTGGGTCTGAACCTGAACACAGGGCTACATGTTGGTGGCTGGACCCGAGGTTCTAGCCCAGTTTGAAACCCAGTTTCTGAGCTAATCGAGTAAACCGGGCCAGCTGCAGGTCACCTCGTGTAATTGTGTGCAGCTGTACAGTGAAGGTTGCTATGAACACGGAGGACACGGGACCGTGTTCAGGCTCCTGTGACGGCAGTCATCTGGGCGTGATCTCCTGCACCATGACGGGCAGGTGGATGGTCGAGCACGAGTCTCTGTGCCGCAGCTTGAACATCAGCTGCTCCTTCTCCTGAGAAAGCTTCTGGTTCACCACAGCCTGCCTCTCCAGCGCCACCCGCAGGTCCTGCTGCTCCTTTGACAGCTGCCTAAAAAGCAAACACGAATAAAAATAATGCTACAGTTAAAGAACCAGGATCCAGTTCCACAGAACCACATTCAACCATTTCCATTAACATGAATATAAATGTTTTTAAGAGGTTCAATCATTTTAAAGTTATTATTGTAATAAAACAATGTAAACTGGTTCATAAATCTTTAGTACGAGAAAATGAAGCGTCTGGTGTTTTAGAGAAAGTGGACGTTGACCAGCATGTGGCGCCACTTTTATTTACAGTGAAGCAAAGAGATGGATCTCACGGCTACTGAGGCACATACTGGATGAGAGCTTGGCAGTTGTCAATTCGGACTCTCAGATCCTCGTTCTGCTGCAGCACGTGGACGATCTGATCCTCCAGAGACAGATTCTTCTCCACCTGAGAGCAGGAGACACGATGACACCGAGACAGACACAGAACTCCTGAGATCACCTGAACAGAGACCGACCCCAACGACCCACCAGCTCGTCCATCTGCTGCAACTTCCTGTTCTGCTCCTGCACGCGCTCACTCTTCATCTCGATGACGAACACCAGAGACTCCTGCTCAGACTCCCAGAATGCACCTGGGCTTCCGTGGGCCTAGAGACACGAACAACTTCCTTCATCAGAGTTCATTTTCACCTGCAGCAGTGCTGCACTGTAATACACACGGGTACACAGAGT
>JAUMTR010000027.1:23080532-23112033 GCA_032270685.1 Microctenopoma stevenorrisi | reverse complement strand
GAGTACTGCAGTAGTACAGCAGGAGTATTCTACGAGTACTGTAGGACTAAGCTCAGTAGAAGTCAAATTAAGTCACAGCAGGAACTTCTTATGTGAGTTATTTTATTAAGTGAACTTATTTAAAGTGTCGGAGCCGTTCTGACCCGCTTTCATTCGGCTCCATCCTCTAACGGGACCGTGGGAATCAAAATGACAAACAGATGTTCGGAGGGAAAAACGTCCTGCGGGGTTTTACCGCATTTTCTTTGTGAGGAACAAAAACCCGTGACACGCGACAACGTTTGTGTCGAAGCGAAGGACCCGTGGAGCGGGCCGTGTTCCGGTCCATTACTCCCGGCACGTCTCGCGGACGCGCAGCCGCCTACCGAGCTCCCTCCACCCGAAACAAAGTCAACTTCTACCGACGCGAACTGGGTTCCGGCCGCCGGGTCTCACCTTGCTGTGGCTGCAGCCCATTCCTCCTCCTCCGAGCTCTGCTGGGACTCAAAGCTGCTCGGACTCTTCGTCTTCTTCTTTGTCGTCTTCTTCCTTCTCCTCTTCTTCTTTTCTCTGTTGACAACTTTCAAACACTCTCAAAAAAAGTCCCATGAACGCAACGCTGCGGTTCCCGGCCGCAGGGGCGGGATTATCGGTGCTGCGTTCACGGACCCTTATTCAGCTCGTTACCACAGCACGTGTGGAAATGAAATAAAATAATTTCAAGGATAACGAAACATAAAGCTTTATTAAGCTAAAGACGTATCCAGGAACCAAGACAACAGAATATATATTTAAAAGTGATGAGAGTTCACAGTATAGCTCCAGTTAAAACTATTATCCCATGTATATCCCCAAAAAGTGAAGTAAAGTAAAACCTAAAATGTAATAAATGCAATTGGATTAAAATGACATAAAGATTTTGTAATTAAAGCTGTATAAAACGTTTTTCATTTAAAAAGTGAAATGTACCAAAACTCTGAAGTTACCGTCGCATGAAAAGTGCCCCACAAATAAAACTAAATCTCCTTAAGCTACAAACTACCGAAGTTTGATTTTCCCTATCTTTCTGAAGGCAGCATGGTGTCAAACTGTGACATGCGCAGTAGCAAATCCATTGTCTGTGATTTAAACTTTACCGTAATGTTGAGAGAAGCTGCGATGACGATACAGAAAAAAATCTCCCTTTCGTGTCTGTTTTGCTTTTAATGCGATCTTTAAAAAATGAATAGAATATATATCTATCTATATCTATATTATTAGATATTAGATTATTAGATTATTATTAGATATTAGATATATAGAGAGAGAGATACAGATATATATATCTATCTATATAGATATATTCTCTCTCTCTTCAGGTGTGTCTCTGAGCCAGCTCAGAGCTAGCTCCTTGTAATTCGCTTTGGATAAAAGCGTCTGCCAAGCAAAGCAAAGTAAAGTAAAGTAAAATAAAGTAAAGTTATGGAATCAAAGTTGCTTGATACTAACTGCTAACTGCTAACAGGCCAACAAGCAAACATGAGCTCTAACTACATTTTTAACGTTCATGCTAACAAAGCGCACAGTAAGAGCTTGTACCGAAGCACTTTGAATTGAACAGGAAAATTTAAGGGTGAAGTATTTTTCCAGTCCAAATCATTGGACTTTTGAGTTCTTCTCAGTCACAGTGACAGAATAAAGAAGTTTCTCCTCCTGCTTCTGTTTTATGGATGTTTATATGAGCAGAGCTCCAACCCCATAAAACAGTGAAACATGCTCACAGCATGAAGCCCGCTGCTCGTTGGAGGTCTTTCCACTGCAGACTTCCACGTGTCGTGATCTTTATGTTCCTGTGAGGACGTGGCCGCTTGGACACGATGTGTGTCACACAAACACACAATGTGTATCTCTAAAGCCACAGAAATAAATGAATACACGTGCAGGACATGAGCAAAGACATCAAACACACAAACAAAGTTAATGAGCAGGATGTGTGAAACCTCCCAGTCGGCATGTGAGATAATAAACTCGATTTTACTGGAAGAACGACGTCAACGTTTGGACTGATCAGGCACAAACATTCCTAAAAGCCTCAAATCCCTTCATCCTATAAAACGGGATGAACGGCTTCCTGTCTTCCAGCAGACATGAATGCCACTGAATGGACTTCTGACACTAAAGAGATCATTCATGATTTTAGCTGCTGCTCTCTGGTGTTGGTCACATTCGTTCACACAGTTTGAATCTGTTGCTCGGACAACACGCTTCCAACCATTTGACTGCATGGTTGCACAGAACCAGGCAGAGGGAGAGCGGACCAGCTGCCAAAACGCATGCAGGTAGCTGATTAGGAGAATGGGTGGAGTGTGATCCAGTGGGACGAGGGAGGCGTCAGGCAGTAGCATTACTGCAGGGTGTGTGTGTGTGTGTGTGATGAAGAGGATTTGACAGAACATATTCTCATCCTTGGCCAGAGCTCTGATCTGCAGCTAAAATGCTGCATTTGTTGGAATTCTTTGTCTTTGGCTCCACCTCCTTTTCTCTTGTGGGAGGGGCAGAGGTAGTTTGTAGTATGTACTCACATGGTCTCGTTTAACCTGGAATTATTATGGTGGATTGTAAAGTTCTGGCCTCTTCAAATCTTCAAATGGTCCAGAATGCTGCAGCTAGATATTTATGCTTAATCCAGAAAAGTTCGACCACATTAGACCAAACTTAACTTCTCTGCATTGGATCGTTTCAGAATTTAAGGTGCATCTTACATGACGCTGCTTCTTCATACCCGTCTGATCCCCTAATGTGAGGGGTCACACACAGGAAAGACGGTTTGTGTAGGGCCGTCATCCACTACCCCGAGGCTGGCGGTTCGATTCCTGGTTCCACAAAACACTGAACCCTCAAAGGAAACAGTGGCCTGGTGGCTCAATGGCTTAAGCGTCTGACTGTGATGCAGAAGGTTGAGGGTTCGAACCCCGTCTGACTCCTAATCCATCCCCTACCAGGTGTGTCTCTGAGCCAGACACCCAGCGCCAGCTCCTTGTAAGTCGCTTTGGATAAAAGCGTCTGCTGTTTGTCTGAACCTCTGCACGTGCCCAGTGGGAGCCGTGGGACACACCTGGTGTCGTCTGTGCATGAAAAGGAAGAAATGAAATCCACGCTGGTGGTTTTGATTTCTGCAGGAAGTGAGGTTCAGCTTTTTGTGCGTTTTCCTGCAGCCAGCAGTGACGTACTTCATCTGGTTACCTGCACATTTACTGCTCCTGGTGGTCGCAGGCCGAAACGTGAGCATGCTGCAGACGGAAACAGAAAGTGAAGCAGCTGCTGTCGGATGGAAACTTATTCTGAAAACAACAACTGCTGCTGTCACAGGAACGAGTTTGTGCTAAGAATAGACACAAATCCACATTCCACACACACACGGATCAGTGCTCTGTGTGCGTGTGTGTGTGTGTTGAGGACGTCATGTGGGAGCTTCTGTGCGTGGTGTTAATGTAACGGCTGCGTCTGTGTGAGCATACAGTACATACCTGGGTGAGTCGTGTGTTCACTGAGGCCGAGCTGCTCTATAAATAGAGTCCAGCTCATTGTGGTGCAGATTACAGAGCACCCCCCCCCCCCCCCCACACACACACACACACACACACACACACACACACTCCACCTCTGACCGACACAAACATGTTCTGTGAGGCAGGGAGAAGCTGCTGCAGGCAGCAGATCATGAGTGAGAGGGACTGAGGGGTCAGTGTTTGTGTGCTGCCCTCAGGCTGCAGGTCTGATGATCGAGCTCGGTCAGAGGACGCAGAGTCACAGCCGCCACGTTTATTCCTGAGTAATGTCTTAACGTTTATGGATTCAATTTCTGCTGCGAGCTGAGCGTTTTAGTCAAGGAAAAAGAGTTTTCAAGTTCATCATTGCATTACATATAATACTACATGCAAAGAAATACCCAGAATGCATTTCAGCGGTTTAACTATGTAAACAAAAACAATAATATTCATTAATTCTTCTTTTATTGACATTTAACTTGGGAACAAATGATAAAAACAGGAAAGTTTGTGTGGACAATCACGTCTGAACATTCTCACTGGTCACTTTCTCAAACGTAGAGCGCCACCTGCTGGTTTAGGAGCCATGAAACATTTGAATCTAATAAATACAACTTTCCTACAGAAAAGCAGATGTTTACATCAGCAGCATCTCCTGACCTTTGACCTCTGAGCTACACATCTTTTCTTTCAGTTTCTTCATCCCCTCCTTCAGACCGAGACGAGGACAGAGTGCAGCTCCTGGAGCAGATCCACGTGCAGGTAAACCCGCAGGAACGAGAGCAGAATGCCCACGGACGAGAACCCGATCAGAACCCACAGAACCTGAGCGCTGAAGTACAGAGGAGCCAGACTGGAAGACAGAACCGTTTGTTTTACTCACTCCTGTCTTCACATACATGTAGACTCAGTTTATTAGGAACCCACTCAACACATCTGTCCTGCAGTTGTCAGAAGGCAGCGCCTGCAGACACTGCTCAAGGCTGAGAAAACAAAGGTACAGTCAGTGAAGCACCCACCGTCCCTGCGCAGACAGCGAGTATCCACGAAAGTACCGGAGGCGTCCGTATAAATACAGCAGACCACACACCGAGGACAGAGCTGCATCACACACACACACACACACACAGTTACGGTCTGAACATGTGACGTCCGCGTGCTCAACGTGCTCAGCCTCTCGTTACCTTGGCTGAAGAAGACCCCGGACGTCCACAGGACTGTGATGAAGATGGGGAAGTACTCGGAACAGTTTGCTCTGGGTGAACAAGACAATCAGTGAGAGCAGAGCGACACAACCCGCCGCGGCCCGTAGGGGGCGTCGGTGAGCACGATTCATACCCGTAGTATTAAGAGTTTCTTCCACTACGAGACAAACTCAACCGGATGTGAGTAAGAGAGTTTAGATTTAATATCTTTAATATATCTGTCATAATCATCAGCTGAGAAGTAAAGGTTTGAACCATAAATGTAAAAGAATCAGCGTTGAACAATATGAATATTGAGCAGCAGAGCATCCATCAGTTTATCAGGTGAGTTTTTGTCCCAACTCGTCTTTTACTGAAACACACCAAGAACCAAACCCGGATCAGACTCACTGAGCTCTGAAGACTCGCTCAAACTCCGGCGGTCCGGTCACAGCAGGTGGAGACACCGAGTACTTCCTCCTGGCATAAATCACCTGGAGGGAGAAATACGCTGCGCGTGCGCGCACACACACACACACACACACACACACACACGGTATCACTAATTTAAATAATTTTAAATGCAGTGTAAATGTTACAGATTCGCACAGAAGTTATTTCATGCTGTATTTGTTCGAAATGCAAAGTTTATTCATAAGAAATTCTGATGCTGGTGATAAAAAGTAAAAGCTAAAATCAAAGAACTAAAATGCTTCTCTGCATTGAATAGAGTCTGGATGGCCCTGAATCAGGTCTGCAACATGAACCAGACTCTCCCATCTCCCAGCATGCCCTCCTACCTTGCTCCAGGACGCCCAGCACGGTCACAGCGCCGAGGCCGACCACCTCGTCCCACATGCCTGCAGGGAGACGAGTCAGAGCAACAGGTGAGAGGAACACACCTGGATGCCGACACAGCAGCGTCCAACCAGGAAGCGCGTGGGAGAGGGAGGGCTTAGTAGGGCACGTGCTGTTTAATCGTCCTCAAATAGAACCTGATATTGTGTTTATGAGGTAAAGAGCTCCAAACCTGCTGATGAAGTATAAACGAAATTCAATCAAGTCTCCGCAGAACTGTTTGAATTCCGCAGCAGAGAAATCCATTTCATTTCTCTCATGGTTTAATGAATGAACTATATTTGATCACCGAGTTTTTGATATAAAACCTGAACTTCCTCATTTACGTCGCCGTCAGCTGATGTGAAACAAAGACACAAAAAGCAAACGTGTTTCTAAAGAACTATATTTACATCATACTCTTGTTTTACAGAGAACCATATCAAAAGTATAAAATACTTACAAAACATCGCAGCAATATATAAAAATAACATCTATCATCTCCAGGTCATTAGGAAAGGCATACATACAAAAAATATATTTATAAACATTTACAGTGAAACCCAGCTGGAAGCAGAAGATTTGGATGAAAAGACCGAAACGAGCCCCGAGCTGCTGCTTAGCACAGAACCCGCGTTTGTTACAGTAGACAGAAGGAGCACAGGGAAGACGCCGATCAGAGAGCAGACCATAAATAACAGTGACCACCAGAAGGAACACGCGTGGCCCCGCCCACTTAATCCACGTTTAGCTTCCAGCTTCTCACTGTGACACAGAGCAGGAAATGTCTCCCCCGTTACTTCTGAGACGTTCTGTGTAAAAGTCTTCACAACTACATCATTTAATGTGCAGCAGCCACAGAAAGCCCTGGTTCCGGGCACGTTTCCCCCTGAACTCAGGCTCCCAGGCTGTCCCCCTGCCCACCGGACCAGGCGCTGGGCCCGTCTGGGTGGGACCTGTGGATTCTAAAAGGCTCTGGTTAGAAAATCTACAGCCTGGGAGACACAGTTCAGGGCAACTAAGTCCGGTGTGAAATCCACTTTTTCCCAGTTAAGCTGGAATGGAGCAGAGCAACACGGAACCGGCGGCATCGCGACCGAACACGCGCCGCTGCTTTGTGTTAAGGTCACGTAAAGTTTGACGCATCACGACGTAACGTGACCAACAAACCGGTTCCCAGTGAATTTCAGGTTTAATCACATTTGACCTAAACTTCAATGAAACATACTGGACTGGAGTCAGCACCTGAGAACACGTGACCCTGCTCTGAGGGGAGCAGGCAGTGACTCGGGTCAGAACAAAGTGGGATCGGTCGACGTGTGGAGGATAAATCAGTGCAGCAACATGAAACGATGTGTGGACAATAACTGTTCCGATTTCAACAAGCTGTTTGCAGCAGTTTCAGCAGGAAGGCTTAAATAAATACCAGGAAGTTCTGATGGGTCTGACATCACTGAACATTTGAATGTTTGTTCCCTTTGCTACGGTATGAAAATGAACATGTTTGTTTATGCTTTTCATTCTGTCCACAGTAAAACACAAAACCGCCTGCAGACACGAGGACACGCGCTTTTACACTGGAGGGAAGGAAAACAGGAAGTGGTGGACAGTGTGAAAGAATGATCTAGTTTTTCCTCCGAGGAATAAATCAGAAACTAAGCCAAAATGTGACTGACAGAGCTGTGCTAACCGTCTCTGGGTGGCGCTGTGGGGGTGCAGCGGTCCAGAACGGTGCCACTGGTTCAGTAGTAGCTTGACTCCCGCGTGTCGTCTTCCATGAATCTGCAGCGTGTAGCAGAAGGTCTGCACACCACACTTCTCCTGATGCACACAAACCGCTTGTTCACAAAATTACACACGAGGTAGAACAGACCTGAACCCGGGTCATTTAGAGATTCAGAGAGTCAAACTTCTCACACACTCTTGGAGAGTTGAAGGATTTTCTGCCTCAGTGTCGCGTTTTTAGCTCATTACAACAAAACATTCGCCTTCATGAGAGAAAAGTCTTAATGCATCGTACAACGTTAGAATAGTTCAGGAATTTCTTTTAAAATAGTGCATCAACAGAAATAAAGTGTCTGATTTACACACAGCAATACATTTAACTGAATACAGACGGACTGAACCACGAACTCCGCCCGTCTCTTTAGGGAGGTAGCTGATTCAAACAAGTCCCCCGCACACGTCATGATTTACAGAAGGTTTCATGTACTGTTCTACCACATGTGTCGTTTTGCAAATCGTTGCTAAATTGACAGGTTTTCGAATGGAAGCTGGTGTCACTCTACCCTCCACCCCCGCCTCCGTCACGTCTCCTCTGGTTCACGCCCACATCTGTGGGGAGGACACACCTCACGCAGGTAAAATAAGAATGTGATGTAGTGTCGTCATTTCAGGTGATCGTCTCGTCCCCAGGTCAGAGTCTGAAGAAACATCTGACCAGCACATCTCAAAGTACGTGAAACGTGTGGACTGACACCGAGCCTCAGCTCGCAGCTCACTAGCTGTGTGGCTAAAGCTAACACGCCAACTTCCTGTCGGGATCTGCAGCAGATCAGCTGCTGCCGTTGGCCTGAAAAAAGAAATAGATGAAACCGTTTCAGCAGCACAGCTTCTCAGCTCAGCAGGTTGATGGCTAATGATGGCTGGCCAGCAGTTCGTCCAGGTCAGCCATCCATTCCTGTGGGTTCTGCCCTTTCAGCAGGGAGTCCACCAGGTCGCTCTCCTCGGCAAAGCTCCCCGACGCCATGTTGTAACCAAAGGACACCTGCTGCTGCTGACCGGCAGTCCTGCTCACCTGATACCCCTGGTTACACTGAAGTCCCTGGCGCCCGTTACTCTGCGGCTGTCCGAAGGCCACCAGGTCGGGGAGAACAGCCTGGTTCTGATTGGCCTGCTGTTGCTGAGTCTGCTGCTGGTTGGCCATCGACTGGCCCAGGCTTTGAGAGTTGGGCGGTGCTCTCTGCTGAGCAGCAGCCATGTTCGTCTGCATCATCTGCTGGCCGGGGTTCAGACCTCCCATCGGACGTCCACCTGGGTTTGCACCAAAAGGTGGGGCGCCCGGCTGCATTTTGGGAATGCGAGGCTGCTGCTGCTGCATGTGAAAGGCGTTGGGGGGGTTGCTGTAGGCGTTGGGTGGCAGGCCTGCGGTACTAGAGGGAGGCTGGTTGGCGAGCTGTTGTTGCCAGCCTGCACTCTGTGCGCCCTGCATGCTGCCGGGTAACGAGCCGGGCAGACTGGTGCCCATGCTGTTCTGCATGGAGCCTGGCATGCGAGCTGCAGCCGCCAGCTGCTGCTGCTTCAGCAAGGTAGAGTTGGGCTGCACCTTTAGGTGCTGCTGCTGAGCCAGGAGGTTCTGCCTGTAGGGGGCACCCATGGGGCCCAGAGGCTGGCGCTGGAGGCCGGACTGCTGGGGCTGGTGGTTCTGATGGTTGGAATGAAGGCTCATGTTGTTGTAGAGCACCTGCTGGACGTCTACACCGGTCCCACCCCCTCTGCCCCCGCAGGATGGTAGACTGAGATCAGCCTGACTCACTGCTGCAGGTGGAGCTACACCCCCTGACGGACCACCGCCCTGACCCATGTTCATACCCATCATGCCTTGGTTCTGAGGAAACATACGCTGGGCTCCAGGAGCGGGTCCTCCCATGGAGCTGACGCCGCCCATTGGCTGAGAGGACGCTGTGGAGAACACACACACACACACACACACAGTGTTTATGTTCTGTTTTATTTCAGCAGCTTTTATTCTTTCAACTGTGATAGAAGAGGAAACAGATGAACAGTAAATCTAAAGGCGACATTAGACCTGGAGCAGGTGGGAGCTGAGCAGGAAATGGACTAAAACAGAATTTTACAGGTCCAGTTATTTCCAATTCAAATCAGTGGGGAGCAACATTTCCATTGAGAAAGACAAAGAAACATTTGTTACATCAGCAACAAGCTGGTGCGTCGGTATGAAACACCTGCTGACAAACAGCTGAACACACCAGCCCGATGGTGTCGTGACATTTATTTTATTCTATAATAACCGGAGCCCAGAGAAAATCAAAAAGCAGAACGGACTCATCAGATCAGTAACAAAACTCAGCTGTGCAGCGCCACACGTTCGATGTTGTTACCCGTGTGTCAGGTGTTGTGTGAACAGTCCTACCTGTAAACTGGCTGACTTGCTGCTGAGGGAAAGGGTTCTGATTGGCCGGTTGTCCCGGCTGGTCCTGGTACTGTGGGGGAGGTCGGGTCAGGTGTCTCTGAAGCTGCTGGTCCTGCTGCTGTCGCTGCTTCTCCTGGAGACACACACACACACACACACATCACTTATTATCTGGCCTCTTGAGTTTTACATGTTGTCAGGTGTGGATGCAGCACACAGCAGGAAACCGACCCGGTCAGACATGTTCTGCCTGGTGTGAAGGAGAAACGTGCCACGATTTGAGACGTTATGTATTTAACCCTGTTAAAAACGCATCAGGAGTTACTACTGGTGCCGTCCGCTAGAGGGCGCCGTTGGGTCAAACCACTCTTCCTCTACATTCCTCATGCGAGATCAGACTCATCGTTATGCCGGTAACAATGATAACTGCTCCGTCTCTCTGGACCTGACGGAGAGTGGACAGAAGGACAGGGACTCTGACACCATTCCATCAGATCATTTCATGGCGGCTCGCAGTGACGCATGAGAAAACATCTGGACTCTCAGACCTCTGGGATCAACGGAAAACTGCAGCAGCTTAAACCCTTTGCTCTCTACACACCAGCTGCATCAACAGAGCTGCGAGCTCACAGTTCCCTCTGGTGTCAGAGCGAGGGACAGGGATACTGTCCATGCAGAGACGTGCAGGATGTCTCAGCATTAACTGCTGCTGCTGCTGCTGCTCTTCATTCCTCACACACACAGCCTGACATAATCTGATAGTTTAAAGCAGCTGCAGATTGACTGATCCGTCAGTTAAACATTATTAGCTCCAGGTGAGAACAAGCTGAAATCTGCTGCTCACTGATGACTTTATTATCAGTTACTGCAGCTGAAGAACTTCCTTTTTCTCTTTTGGAGGCACAGGGGTGATGTAGGAAAGAAAAGTGTGGTGTACCGTACCTGTTCGGCTAGGAGCTGCTGCCTCTGCATGTACTGCTGCTGCTGCTTCTGCTGCTGCTCCAGGATCTGTTGCTGATGCTGTTTCAGAGCCGCCGCCACCGCTGCCTGGTTGTTCAGGTACGCCGCGTTACCATGGTTACCTGCCATGGCGTTGGCCCCCGGCTGGGCGCCCATGCTGTTGTTTCCAGGTGCAGGCTGCATGGTACTGGCAGGACCCGGGCCATGTGGAGGAGCTGGGTAGGTGTTCTGGTCCTGTTAGAGAGAGAAATGTGGTGAGCTGGGGCAGCCTGAGGTGGGGGGGTAAGTAATTACATTTTACATGTAAGACTTCTGAGCCACTCTGGGATATTTTAGTCAGCATGATTGAGACCAACCCTCAGGTTCCAGGAGCTTCAGCTTGCGCTTTTAGAACTTTGGGTCATTGTCCTGTTGTAGAAGCCGTTGTTATTTTCACTTCTCTCTTCACTAACTGCAGGTTATTTGCATCTGAGAGTTTAGCTTTTAAAGAGTAAAACTATAAATTCACCTCTAAATGTTGGGTTAAACTTCTTCTAGTTTCCTCCAAGGCTGCAGAATTCATGAAGCCAAGGAGTGTGAGGTTTGTCTGCAGACGTGTGAGATGTGTTACTCCGACATAGACTGATGCCCTTTGATCAGGTTTGATTTGGACCGTCGCTGACCAACCGTTGGGATGATAACGGAAAACAAAGTGCAGCAGGAGCAGAACACAGAGTCTCGCTTGCTCCGAGGAAAAACACAAGCAGTAGCAGCTATATTTAAATACAGAGAGAGAGGGAGAGGGAGAATATGAAAGGCTGCTTTGTCCCCCCCCCCCCCCCCGTGTGCGCCTTAGCAACCAGCTGCTTGACCCAGACACATACACAGTCGGTGGATGTTGAAGCGTTGGGGCCCAGGCTCGAACAAAAGGCTTCACCTCCATTCAGCAGAGACTCCAAACGGTCTGTACTGGTCTTCATCTGCACCTGTTGGACCGAACCTCCAGAACGGCCTTTGGTGAAATGTCACTTTTCCTGATCGCATTACTGCTCGGCTGAAGACGTGTGTCAGTCATTCGCCCGTCTCCTTCACTATACTCAATTTATTTATTATTTCTCTAGCTATCATTGTTTGTACGGCACGTTTCTCAACTCTGAGCTAAACCGTGTTAAAGTTTAAGTAGTTTTGTCAGTTAATGTCATACTATAAATTATTTTACATATCTTTCTTTGCTTGCCAGACCTCCCTGACCCAGATCTCAAAGATGAAACGTTATTAAAAGTGTGTGTCAGCATGAACACATTAAACCATCTGAAACAGCTGAAGCCGATGCAGCCTGTCAACATTTTACTCAACATAAAGCTAATAACGGTTTCAGTGCCATTATTTGTAAAAGGAAATAAAACTCCATCCTAAAAACTGTGAGAACCTTTGATACATTCTGATTATGAGGATCTTACCTGTGTGTGGGGTATGTGTTGGCGGAAGTTCATGCTGTTCTTCTGTTTCATCTGGTGCTGCTGCCTCAGCAGAGACACCAGGGCGGCCTTGTTCTGGCTCTGAGTGTTGGGGAGCCGTGGCGGTCCTGGTCCCGCCTCAAAGTGCGACAGAGGTTTGGTGTTGTTGTAGTTCAGCATGCCGCCCGGGGCCTGTGCTCCTGCTGCTGGGGGGTGGCTGAGAGGAGGCCCTGAAGCTGGGTGACCCAGCATGTTGGGGTGCCCGACGGGCCCCGGCATGTAGCCGCCCGCCCCCGCCTTGGGAGAGCCCTTGTTAGGCTGAGGGGTCATCAGCAGCTGCTTCTGGGCGTTGGAGTTGAAATCCTGTGGGTACAGAGAGGGGCTTGTGGACTTGTCCATGCCAAACGCGCCCCCTAGAGGGCTCTGAGAGGTGTTGGCCATCTGGGGCCAAGGTGAGGGATGAACATGGGGGGCTTGGCTGTGGAACTTGGCCCCTGGCTGGGGCTGCTTGTGCTGCATCTGGCCGTGGAAGTGCTGGGCTCGAGCTAGCTGCTGGAGCTGCTGGGCAGGAGACAGGTCTTTGGGCACCTGGGGGCCCGGGGGGAGGATGTGGTTAGGGGGGGGCTGCAGCTGACGGGGCGGAGGAGCCGGCTGGGATGGGGGAAGAGCTGGGGAAGAGGCAGAAGAGGAGGTGACGGGGGAGCTGGTCGGGTGAGGAGCAGCCACAGAGCTGTTGGGGTGAGGGGGGGGACCAGAGGAGGTGGACCTCATGTGGGGCGACCCAGTGCAAGTGTCCTGCTCAAAGGCTGGGGAGAACTCTGCCTTAATGCTGGCCAGGTCTGGAGGAAGTAGACCCTGTGATGGCTGTGCCCCTCCACCACCCGATGCTCCACCTCCCACAGATCCCCCACCCCCGGGAGTTGGTGCCAGCTCCAGGGGGTCTTTGCGGTCCTCAAAACCATCATTGAGGATATCCTGGATGTCCTCGTACGCCACAGAACAGTTCAGCTCCTCCATCAGCTCCGTCCACTCCTGCTCATTCAGGTTGAGGTCAGGGAACAGGCTGTTGTTGCCCCCTCCTGATGGAGGCATGATGGGCAGGATGTCGTCGGGCTCCTGCTTCATCTCCTTCCGGTGGAAATCTGAAACATGCTCCGCCCCTACGTCTGTCGACTCCCCGGCCGGCCCGTGGGTCCCATTAGAGCTCAGCAAGTCGCTGAGTCCCAGCTTAGAGTCCAGAGGGGAGCCGTTGGCGGTGCCATTGTCCAGACAGGCCTTCTTGTTGGGGGGGAACCCATCAGTGAAACCATTAACCTGGTCTCTGCCCAGTGGAGAACCCGCACTCTCCAACTTCCTCTTCACCGTCTCCTGCAACTGGAGACAAAAAAAAACAGAAGCATCGTCACAATAAAACCATCAACAGACTTAACACAGTTTAAACACAGATGACCCGACTCCGGCTGTGGGGGGGGGGGGGGGGGAAGGGGGGGAGTCCACATAAGAGACAAGAAAATTCTAGTATAGAATCATGATCTTCTTCTCCACTGATGTTCCTGGAGACACAGTCTTAACCTTTCATGGACGAGCTGAGTAACAAAGGCAGCTGCTGAATTATGACGGAATTTCTATTTCTGTATCAGCCGAGGTTATTTTTCAGATGCGGGGGGCGCTGCGTCTGAAAGCACAGAATTCTGGGAGTTGAAGCCAGCAGCGGTTTCTGTAAAAAGCTGCACGGCTATAACGCAATCAGCTGCAGGCAGGCTTACATAACACTGACAACAAAGAGCTTCCTCAAAGTCAGCAGATCGGGTCTGTCCACTCCGCAGGCAGCTCAGCCCACCGGATCTGATCCTTCTGCACTGCCCGAGTCAAACCACATCAGATGATCCTCACACGGGGAGGTTTTCAAAGATCGCCATCAGCTGCTGAAGAGCAAGCAGGTAAATATAGGCAGCCGTGTAAAAATCCATCGACAGAGCAGCAAAACATGTCTGAAACTGAACCACTGCTGTAAATGATGTTAGAAAACACGAGTAGAGCGTGATGCAGATGTTTGTATACAAGGTGGGATGTGTGGAGTTGTACGAGACTGAGACGACACGTGGATTCAGAGGTAAAAACAGTAAGATCTGTTCAGAACTTTGTCATTAGCCAAGAAGTCCAATAGATTTATTCATCACACAATCTTAAAGCTTCGAGTCTGAGCGTGACCTGGTTTCACCCTCCTGAGATCAGAGCAGAGGTTCGGTCGAGGAGATAAAAACAGCTGCGTGGGAGTGTGGGCGCTGCAGAAAGATGTGCCACGTGCGTCGTCGCACAGGATTTGAGGAGTGACGGAAACTGAAAGATCAGCTTAATTTTCTCAAAGCTAGAGGAAAAAAATCACATCACAGAGAAACCGTGATTAGCATTAGTCCGCTTCATTTCAGTGCCTACGTTCTCTGAAACCTTATTTTTACCTCTAGACTGTGACACGGTCCTACACATTACTGTCACGTTTTACGGAGCTGAAGCTGTAGATTTCTCTAAAGCCCGAGCAGGCTGTTCAAAAGTCATTACCGGAGATTTCTCAGCCCATACCCCGATTAGCTGCAGCCTCCATGTTCAACCAGACAAAGGGCGCCGGCTTGTCCTACACAGGGACTCCTGGGGGACGGAGAAACACAGCAGTGACCTGTAAACTGGACTTTACTCGGAATAATCTGAGGATCAACAGGACCTTTTAGAGGATCCTGGTGGCAGCTAGCTTTGCTTTAGCATAGACATAAAGAAACAACTTTTACAGCTCTGCTTTTTCCTCAACACACGACCAGTGTAGAAAGCGTCAACAGGTCCATGGTCATCATCAGCAGGTTATTCTGAAGTGAGTTCAGACTCCTTACTCCACGTTGGTTTTAACCTTCTGCACCGCGGCATTACTACTTTGCACTGCTGCTCTCCTGTTAACTTAAACTTCACTGCAGATGTAACGACGGCTTCATCAACAGAAAGTGATCGGATGGATCCGGGTTCTTAACATCAGTGTCTTCATGTTGTTTCTGATGAAGAGGAGAAATAATCAGTTTGCTTGGGTTTGGCCGACACCGCCAACGTCTCTGTGAACTTCTGGTCAACATCTCGTCACATAAATAATATTTAATCAGCAGATAAAGCGGAAATGTGGAAGCGATGTTCATGCATCTACACGTGGGAGGACAGTGGGGGTGGGGGTCTCTGGTGGACACAGACAGAGAAATGCATCTGCCCTGAGGAAAAGGAAACTCTGGTGACTCACATCCTCCTTAAACCTGAATTACTGGTCTGACACCGCCCTCTGGTTACCACGGTTACAGTCCTGGTGGAGGGGGGTGGGTTTACTACACTAGATCTACTGCTAGCTCTAAAGGGAGAGGTGGGGGGGGGGTCTAGTCTGAGTCCCTTCACCTGCCAGATAGACTTTTACTGACTTACACTAGTACTAGAAATGTCATGACTCCTAATACTACACGTCAGGCTGATAATACTGCACTTCTACAACAAATACTACATCACCTCTGTACACTGGTACTGCTACTAACAAACACATCCTACTACTCCAAAACTCCACTACTGGTAGCAACTGCTGCTCCGACTACAAAAGCCGTTTGTAGTACTACTGCTACTACTACACAGGAGTACCCGTCAGGGGTCTCGTGTGTTGAAATATCAGCAGTAGCCCTTTAGCCCTGCTGCCCTCTACAGGATAAGCAGTACACACGATGGATGGATGGAGGGAAAATCCAGACGTTATCTTTACATTTTGTTTAGCTCATCAATATTTAACACAGAGGCTGAACTTAGTGCTGCAGAATGATAACAAAGCAGAACCAAGGTGAGTGTAGTTAGAAGACAGTTTAAGCCTTTGTTTTGGCTAAAACATCACAGTCTGCATATTTAACATTTCAGCTGAACAGTGAAATAAATAAAGGCTTCTGAATATCTTCAGATTGACTCATCCAGGAATTCTTGGCTCTCGCTTTGCCACAAAAATCTAAAATATCCCAAGTGTTTATGGCAACTTCTCAGTCTGATTACATGCTATCTGCATGGTGTCTTACTTGCACTGAAATTCTTACAGATGTCAGATTACATGTTAGTAGTGTTCATACATCATACATCATCTAAGCATACAGGAAGCACAGCTGATCAGCAGCAGGAGCACATGTTTGCCTGTACAGCCACAGAAGATGGTGCATACACTGACAATTTGTCCAATATGAATTTATTTACAAGGAGACAATGACTCTATGAAATTAAAAACTCTTTCATTTTCCTAAATGTTATACTGTGTATAAGTGTTTGATATGAACCAACTACCTCTCAGAGGCTGTATGGTCTCTCTGTGTGTACTGTAGTTCCCAGCACTATACATTACTACGACATTTCCCTTTACCTACATACTGACATGAGGTACATCTCCACTTCGTCTGTGGTCTATGGTTTTCAGCTGACATCACTGGCGACAGAGGCCAATCACAGCAGCGACACAGCGGCCGCTGCCAACATTTCCTGACAGTGTTCAGGACCTACGGAGTGATGAGTCAGCTGCGAGAAGGCGGTGGGGGGTTTCAGTTCACACTGAGTCACCTCTCAAGACTCCAGTCGGTGTTTGTCAGTGTGTCCCTGCTGAGAACAGATTTAGTCTGAGACACAAGCGGCCTCTAAGTCTGGGATGAACACGGTGGATCTATGGAATATAGCGTGATATATACCGGGCTGTGTTCACACAGACATGATCCACACTGGACCTGAAACAACAAGAACCAAAACCCCTGTTTGTCCTGTTTGGATGAAAATGGAAAAGTAGGAATGTGGACTTTAAACCACTGCAGTTGTTGTTCGAACCGTTTTTCCCAAAGCTGCTGGATCTACGTTGACTTATATCAGACTAGCTGCCACGAGCCTGAACGTCTTAACGCGGTTTAGGTGACGGTGGACTCATCATACAAAAAGGTCCGTCTGTTATTAAGGTTAAACATAGAATAATTAGATTATTAATTAGATTATAGAACCAGTCAAACAACAGCACAGGTAAAGAAAGTATCCTAAGCATCTTCTGAACCACTTTCGGCTGCTCCCGTTTTTTGGCATTGTCACAGCAGATCATTGCTGGATATTAGTTTGTCAAGGATTTTATGCCGGATGCTCTCCCTGATGCAACCTTCACCACAGGCTTTTGAAGCAGTGACTAGAGAAGGACTCCTAAGTGACAACTGGATTCCCTTTAAATACCACAAACCCCTCCCTAAGCATTTCACTGCATATCAGACTGTGTATGACTGTGCATGTAGCAAATCAAACCTGAATCTGAATCCATACATTGTAAAAACTGAAGAACTCCTAGAACCTCTTCGGTGGTCAACAGACAGGGGGTCCCTCCTGAGAGACAATTGAACTATAGACTCCTACATGGAAAGTAAAACCTCTGAACACTGTAAAAGATGCCACACAACCTCCACCAGGACCATTAAGCAGGTCTTCGTTAGTGTCTGTGAACACTTTGACAATCAGTGCTGCACTTTTTCTGGTGAGGCCAGTTTTACTTCACACCTGCAGTCTGTTTGACGTCCTGATTTGGTAAATCCCACAAACAGTCTCAGCCACTGGGAGACACAGCTATCGGGTGGACTTTGGACTCTCTTTTGTAGGGACACTCCGCACCTGTCCCTACAAAAGATTTTCATATACTCTAATATGGTGGAGGAGGAAACTTCCAGGCCTGGAACAATATCAACACTGACATATATTGTTTTTTTACTATAGAAAATGAGAATTTGATTTCTTTGTATAGCTGCGTGCAGCGCGATTGCTCGGGTGTCTCCCTCGTCCTTTTTGCTTACGTCACAATGACCCCATAAAGTTAAAATAACATGGATCTGCAGGTGTCTAGAGCTGGGTGGGATTTATTGTCAGTCTGTGACAACTGAAGAGGAGAAAGAGGTCGAACTAAGGCAGTTTGTCTGTTCGAGCAACTACAGCCAGCCACACAGATGCACCATGATGGGAAACCCGGACATCACGTGAGCAGACAGAACAGCCACAAACCAGCTCTTCCTCTGCCAATCACTGAGAACAGACGCAAGCACGGAGCAGTGGTTTCACCTGGTTCACACAGACGACGCAGCTTCAATCGACAGAACAAACCCACGTGCTCACAGAGACACACCCGACCAGCAGACACTGAAGCTCGTTTCTACTACAAAAACTCAACAACCCATAACTGAGCTGATGCCCCAGGCTCCGTTTTTGTCTCTACCTTCCTTCCCAACTTTGGGGAGGAGCTATGAGCTAGATTCTGGTACATGTTAGGGAGGCTGGCTAGCAATGACACCAGTCTGTATGGGACAGGAAAATCTTCACTGACTTCACGTGACTGCTGAGTCACTATCCATCCACTGAGGACATTTAGTGAGAGAATACGAGCGCTCACAAGACAAAAATATGGAGGAAGAAGGTGAAGGCTTGCAGAAAACCCTGCAGATGGCCTGGTAGCTCAATGGGTTAAGCGTCAGACTGGGATGCAGAAGGTTGAGGGTTCGAACCCCGTCTGACTCCTAGTCCATCTGCTACCAGGTGTGTGCCTGAGCCAGACACCCAGCGCTAGCTCCTTGTAAGTCGCTTTGGACAAAAGCGTCTGCCAAGCAAAGTAAAGTAAAGAGTTCTAGTTTTTAATTAAATAAAAACAAGTTGTTATGATTCATCACATAAAACTTTCCTCGCCTCCTATAGGTATCACTAATCACACCTGTCATGTAGAGTCAAAGTGGTGGTGACCAGGTCAGACTAGACCTTTTGGACAGAGCCAGGCCCTCTGTACAGTTTTGATTGCTCACATTAGAGCACTAACGTGATACTTTTAGTGCCCACAGTTGTGCTGTCTATTAGCTTAAATTGCATGAAACTGTGAGAAATAGGTCTTCTACACCTGTGTTATGTATAATAAAATGTTTTTTCAATGCATTATATTTTAATACAACACACTATAATAATGACTCTATACTATTAATTTAAGTTGCCATTGTGTTATTTTTGTAGTAGGTCAGTAGACCAGTGTCTGGGCTTTGCTGGGAACCTTGAAATTCATTGAGATGAGCTGGATACTGGCATCTCCATCATGCCAGTATATTAACGACGTGATATACTGCGATGTATCTAGAGTGGTACGAGTTTCCGCCACCGGTCACTACAAAGGTATAAAAATAAAGATTGTATTGTACTGTGCAGAGTTACATTTCATTAAAGACTTAGTTTCTCTTGTTAGTAAATAATACCTTTACTTTACTTTTTCTCTCATTTTGCTTTTATTTATATTATATTATATTTTATGTAATTTTATTATGCATTTCGAATGTACAGCACTTTGTGTCAGCTGTGGTTGTTTTAAAGTGCTTTATAAATAAAGGTGATGATGATAAATATTATTAAGAAGAGAATGATGCTTCATTTTTTTTAACATAAAATTCGAATACTAGATAAAATAAATTGTTTTGTTTACAGTGACCCACAAAAATGTAGTTTTAATTAATATATTTAATAGCAAACGCATGTGATGTTTTTGTATCAGACAAAACAAGACACTGTAAGACGCTCGTTTCAAATGAGGGAAACTAAAACGGTCATTTATGACATTTTGTAACTTTATCTGCTTTGAGGAGTTAATCTACCAGATAGTCTCAGGTTTACTTTCTAGTAAATATATGAATGTTCACAATTAACAAACTTTTCAGACTGATTATTTTCCATTTCTGCTTTTTTAACAACTCATCAAAAGTGATGCCTCAGATTCTACTGAACAGCTAAAGGATTAGTTTTAGGCCCTGTCCTTTATTTGCTCCCCATTACCCTTCACTAATGGTGTAAAGCAGCCTGATGTCAACATGACCAACATCTCATGGAGACTGCAGGCTGGACACTAAAAGCACCAACAGCTGTCACTCATGGAGGCTCACAGATCAGTCCTCTGCGCCGTCCCTGTTGGTACTGTACCGTTTACCGGGGCTGTGGTGCGGCCTGTGTTCAGTGCACACTCACCGCTATCAGGGTGCTGTTCCGGCTCTGCTCCGCCGCCGTCCCTCCGCTCTCCCCGAGCTCCGCGCTGCCACCGCCGACGCCTCCGCCCGCCGCTCTCTGGGCGGCCTGGTCGCCGCTGGGCTGGGGTTGCCGGTGCTTGTTGGACCGCTTGGCTTTGGCCTGCAGGCAGCGCTGGTGCAGGGCGAAGGTCTGCTGCCTGTCCAGCTCCAGTCGCTCCGCCGTCGCGCTGTCGTAGCGGGTCTCACAGTTGTTGTGATGCTGCCGGAAGAGTTCGATCCTCCGGCGGAGCCTCTCCATCACCGCGCTGTGTCGCGGTGTAACAAAATCCGCCATCATCAATAAAGACTTGTTGTAAACTCCCGGCTCAGGTTTCGTCCATAAAATGCTGAATTTGGCTCTTTTTCACTCTGGGCGTCTATACACCCCCCCTCGCCCTTTACAAAGACTCCTGTGCTGGCTCCATGGAGGCGACCTTTGTCTTGCTAATGGCCTTCAGTCACAGCGGCACTCACTGCCGGAGAGGAAAATTCAGGTTTTTGGGTGCAAAACCATTCAGCCTCCTGATTTTTCTCAACTTTGACCGCAATAAGGATGTAAAGCCTGAATTTATACAACAGCTGGTTTAACTTGCTGTGTAAGACAAAGCTACCGGAGTCCTGCTAGAGCCACAATCCGCATGAGTTTTACCCCAAACTAAAAACACAAACTTCTGATTCAGATTTTGATAGTGCTATGTACGAACCCTATTTAAAAACTTAACGCTAGATTTGAATTTCAATCAATGACACTGAGTGCTGTCTAACTACCGGAGGGCTAAGTTAACTTAGCACATTCCTCCACTCAAAATCAAAGTTGGAGCGTCGAAAATTCCTTAAAAACTCTCTAAGGTGCCGCTAAAAACACAGTTTAGGAGTTAGCTGGCCTAAGCTCATCCCTACATATCTACAGTTTGACTATAACAATGTTATCCTCTGTGAAAACTATTGGGCTCCAACTTGTCTGAAAGTTTAATTTGCTGAAGTATTAGAGAGTTAGCTTAGTTAGCATGTAGGAGCTAGCTGGCTAGCACTCGGGTTGTCCACAAACTCAACAGCTAAAAACACAGTTTTATATAACACAGCCGTTTCATACACAATAAATAAAACAGCAGGCGATTGCCGACAAATAAAGCTCACGTTAATGTTTAAATTCACTTACAGTGAATGTGTTGCTGTCCGCTCTTCCTACAGCATCTGTCTGGCAAACAGCTGATCCTCCGCCTCCTTGTAGCCGTTAGCCGCTAGCTGCTAGCGCACTGTTTTGGGCAGCGTTACCAATAGCTAGCTGGCTGGATAGCTAGCTAAGCCTGAAATATTTCAATAAAGCACCATACTCCAAATTTACTTCTCCCCAAGTACCGGCGAGGACAATACCCCTAGTAGCAGGCCCTAGGCTGAAATGCGTGTGGTTTTAAAGCGGATACTCGTCAGTGAAAACAGGCTCACTCTATCCCTCTGTGCTGCTTCTATTGTTTTCCAGCGGACAGGTACGTCTCCGCCGCCATCTTGAAAACTTTCTCTTTTTTTCCGTCGGCGACAACAGGAATGTTCCTGCTCCCGCCCCATTGATGATCGATAGCACGGACATCCAATAGAGAGCAGCTGCCGCGTTCACATATTTGATTGACAAAAAGTAGGCCAATCAGATCCTTGGTTCCGCCCACGCGTAGTAAATGTAGCCCAGTGCTTATTGTTTAAACTTTCAATACACGTTTAACGAAATTACTCTGTATTTACTCAAGTACAAGTTTATAATGTACATGTAAAAAAGTACAAGTTACCGATAAAAACTATGTATTTTAAATGAACCAAACCTTATGTGCCACATATATTAACTGTATTTCAGTGTCTTTGTCAATGACAGGGTTCTGTTAATAAGTAGGCAAAGAGAAAAGAGTTGAACTTATTTTGTTTTAGTTGTGTAAATATACCGTGTGTATGAATAACTGAATTACATGCATCTCAGAAATAATCCAGCTCTGTTGCTGTTCACATTAAACGATATTAGTTTGACAGTAGCACTGCATCCACTGTTGACGATTAAAATGAAAACCAACATAATGCAGCAGGAGTTCAGTGAGTCAACAATGAATTTTCAAATGGTGGATTAAGACTAGATCTGGCACAGGGGGCACCGAGGGCTGGATTGTTTTTGGAGCCTGTGTCTCCCATGGGCTCTCCTCTTGCTGCACCCCTGTTGATTGTTTCAGTACTTTAAAGAATTTAATGACATTACTGTAATGATTAAATAACAATCACATTAAAAACTCTACAGTCTGATTCCATTTGGCCTTTTTATTCATCAAAACAAACTGCGTGTCCACACACATACACACACACACACACACACTCCATCATCACAGTATTTCTATTCAACGCTGTGTGTGTCAGCAGGTCTGTCTGTCTGCGTGGTGCGTACGTCAGAAACAGGCTGGGCCGAATGTTCAACACAAAGTCAACAACATAAAAAAAAAGGGTTACAGAGCCACATAGAGTCTCACCAACAGATACAGTGTTCAGTGTACAGTCTCTTAGCTAGGCAGCCTCCGCCGAACACGAACAAGAAAACACCGACTAGAGACGAGGGAGGAGGAGGAGGAGGAGGAGGAGGAGGAGGAGGAGGAGAGTTCTCATTGCCAATGTAACGCTGCTGCCACTGGACGCGATTCATCCTACAACCAACATTACAGCAAAGGACAGAATAAAGAATAAAAGCAACAGCCAAACCCTAACTACTGTAGCTTATATTTAAAAAAGGAGAAGAGAGAAAGTACAGGTGACCTGGACATGGAAGCAGAGCCCTGTGGTTCAGCCCAAATCTGAACTCACTGACAACCAGAAGGAGTCAAAACATGCCAGTTCTGGTTTAACAGCCACCACCAAAGAGTCAACCTGCCAATCCTGGCCGGACTCAAAATGACTTCCGTGTCTGGAAAACTCAAATCTGACACACACGCACAAAAAAAAAAAAAACAACCTATCAAGACCACTACAAGACCACATTAACATAGCTGTTAGTTCCCCACACACCTTCAGATTCTCTTCACAGCATGTGATCATGCGGCTTCTTCTCTTCATTATGATCCTCTGATGATTTTATGACAGGAGCACATCATTTAGGACACTGAACACGAGTTGGCATCTTCATAGGCAAAGTTCACAAAAACTTTCCTCTTATATCCTGGTCAAAGTTTCACCTCTAATGGAGACAAACAAGGAAATCCTGTGCTGACGGTGAAGCAAGAGGAAGGTCAGGAGCTCAACAGCATCCACCACGTTATAACGTGTAAATTCTGCAGGAGTCACAACACGTTTTCACATGTTTAACATGTTCAATATCCAAACTGTCCCTGATCGCTTCTACTACAGCTGCAACTACCGAACATCTTCTGAATTCCAGAGTATCTGTCAACAACTCCATTAAGAACATCAGCTCCTGTTCAAGTCTGTTTTTATGTCTACATGTTAACTATAAAATGCTGAATCAGTGGTTCAGAAGCAAGATGCTGGACAGAACAAAGATGGTAAACTAAGAAGAACCAACTGATCAAGTCGCTGTAGGTTTTCTGGGACTGGGAACCATTTCTAGCCTGACATTACGATCATGTGACTGGTGGCAGCTTGACATTGATTCACCAGGTGGTGGCAGCAGCAGAAGTTCTGGTTGTGGTGAAAATTTTTTTTTTGGCTTTTAACTGCACATTACTATTTTCTCAAGGCCCACTTACTGACTTTTTCATTTCAGGTTTTCCATTAGCAGATCAAGTTTGCTCAAAACCCTACAAATTAAAAAGCTGAGAAATGGAGCTCGCGTTCAAATGTTTTGTACATACTTTTTTGTCAAACTCATGTTCAAGTGCCATCTCTTTTAAACATGGGGCCAAACTCCGACATAGACGCACGCCGAAGGACGTCTGATAGATGGAGGTGTTGTGGTGCCGCAGGTGAACGAATATAAGCGCCTGAGTTTTCCCCTTTAGTGCCTTTTTCTTTTCAAATGGGGTTGATGAAATAGGGAGGGAGTGGGAGTTCATCCACCTGCAGACACGGGAATGTTTTCAGTCCAAAGAGACGGCAGCAGAAACACTGGGGCTGTTCAACAACAAGGCTTCCATATTCAAAAAGGTGCATGTGCAGGGAAGGAACAGCAGTCTCCAGTGAGCAGTGGAACGAGCTGCTGTCACGTCTGATTGGACTGAAACATAAACCTCGTGTGTTCAAACTCTGAAGGTTTGTGCATAGATGAAGCTTTTATGTAGAAGAAGATCTGCTGCTGCTAGTTTTCACCACAATGGCTCCACAGTTCTGACAATAATCGGCGGTGTGTTCACGACGCGTGTGATAAGATCAATCCACACCTGTCATCTGACCTCTGACCTTCCTCTGCTGGCGTCAGCACAACAAACACAGAGGAGACTCGTTCAGGAGAGAAAGCGTGAGCAATGTGTTTCCAGCAGAGCTAACCGCTGCAGAACATACAAGACGAGACAGAAAAAAAAAAAGATGCAGAAGTTGTGTCAGCTGGAGTGTTTCTCGTTAGTCATCTTAATTATCAACTCGTTGCCCAATGTCCTGGGTCACTTTACTTTTTTAAATCTAGCACCATTAGTCGCTTTTTCATACGCTACGTTACTCTAACTTGTTTTAGAAGGAAGTTGTTCATAGGTTAAATCAGCAGAAGCCCTGACAGCTGCAGAACATGCAGTAACTGGTGGGTTAAACGTGATGTTTAAAGTCTGGTGATTGGCTGATTGGCCTAATTAACACCTGGCAGCAGTCTAATTAGCAGGTTACTTCATGTGATCAGACTGTGTCTATTCCCCGACTTCACCTGAACGAGTCATTGGGCCGTTTGTAGGTTGAACCGTGTTGCTGAGCTACAGGACGTTCCTGACAGTCAGTGCTCTGATAATCTGGGCCGACTAACTACAGGATGCATCAGCAACGTTCTGCCTGTCAGGAGACTTTAGGGCTAACGCTGGGCGGGGTGGTGCTGCGCGGTGAGCGGCCGGAGGCGGTCCCATGGGTTCGAGTCTGCTCAGGTGTTAAGGAATGATGCAGTTAGTTAATCTCAGTTAATCTCTTTCAATAACAAAACTCTTTTAATCACACTAACTCAGTCCTCGAATTATCATCATCATCGTCCATTTCTTGATTCTTTTCCTGTTGCTTCCACAGGATCCATTCAGGCTTCATCGCCTCGGAGCAGATGAAGAGGTAAAGGAAGAGGAGAGCAGGGGAGGGGGGGGGTCTTAGAGGGGGGACCGGGGGGGGGGGCGGTGATGTTAGGACTCCCCATTTAGAGATATCAGTCCTTTCTGGACCTCCTGCTTCTGGGAGATCTCCGGAGAACATCGTCCTCCAACTTCTGCAGAGGACAGAAGAAGACATGGGTCAGCTTATCCAACCACAGAATCCCACTCAATCATCACCATCACCATCGTCGTCGTCGTCGTCGTCCCAGGTGTAATTCTGTCTATGATTCTGTGGTGAACACTTTACTTTGCTTGGCAGACGCTTTTATCCAGAGCGACTTACAGGGAGCTAGCGCTGGGTGTCTGGCTCAAGAACACACCTGGTAGGGGATGGATTAGGAGTCACACGGGATTCCAACCTGCGACCTCCTACATCCCAGTCTGACGCTTAACCCAACTAACTAGTAACTGATCACAGAAACCTGTGTGTTTCATCTGCTCTGTTCTCTGTTGCTTTCTAGCAGCAGAGGAACAAAGTGACGGGGACGACGATCCTGATCAGGCAAAGATTCATCAGGATGACAGAACTGTGCTGTTTCAGTGTGAATGTTATCCTCTCACCTCGTCAGATGTCGCATCCTTCTCTTTCTCTGCTGGACTTTCCTCTTCATCGCTCTTCTCTTCTGCAGCTAAAAGAAAAAGCATCAATCAGTCGAGCGGCGACAGCAGGGGAGATAATGCAGTTCACTAAGATCTACACATAACAACCTGGGCTGCTCTTCTCTGCCTCTTCAGCCTTCTCCTCCTCCTCCTCTTCTTCCTCCTCCTCCTCCTCTTTCACGTCAGGCTGAGGCTCGTCTGTTTTCTTGTACTGTGCGGGCGTTGCTGGGCTCTTCTTCTGCAGAACAAACACGGTCAACAGCTCAGTTCAACTACGTTAATAAGAATATAGAAAACACACCTGATGTTGGCTCACATTACAACATATAGCTTTAAAATTATTTTTATACGGCACCACTCCTGCTGTGTGACTGTTGCATTTGTATCTAAGCACACAAGGGTTTTTACTATCACTCCTACAATGCAGCCAGTGTCCTGTCCACATGAAGCCATCTACACTACGTCACCACAAACAAAGCGGCAGCAGCAGCGCAGGAGCAAACACTTTATGGACACAAAACTACTTGAACGGCATAAACAGTGAGTCACCGGGCCTGAGGAGGCGTTGGCAGGGTGGTTCACACTCCCAGCTTCATTAATCTCTTCCTGTAAGCTGGTGAGACTCAACTGACCCTGAGCTGATCCTGTCGACGTCTGTGGACAGTGGACACACACTGCACTTCAGCACTGACACAAACGTCTGAACTTTCCCTCGCGGTACAGTAACCTTTGCCTGATGAGCGCGCGTGTTCGTTACCTTGCCCGTGCAGCAGAAGACCACGATGAGGACGACAGGTAGAGCCACAGTGAGGACGTAGACCACCCAGAGCCATGGACGCTCCTCTGCAGCATTCAGCATCTGAGCTGTCAGACCAGGCTGCAACAAAGCACACATCAAGAAGCATTAAATGCACGCTACACAAACAGTGAGAAAACACGAGCTACAGCTAAAGGAAATCGGTCTGCACTGGTCAGATGTGTTGAGATGAAATGTTTAACTCCTAGGGTGCAGCAGGTGGAGGTGGGGTGGTGTTCATATAGCTGTCTGCTTTCATTATTCAACTTATATAAACTTATATTCAGATAAGTGTAGTAATTGTTGCTGGATGCAGGTGATTAGCAGATGGTTCTTCCCATGATCACAGCATCTCATTCTGTGTCTGACGCTGCTGCCTGCAGAGGATCCACACCAACCACCTACATCTTTTATTAATACATTTTGTGTACATACATTTTTCATTCATTACTTTCGTCAAAACGTTTCTCAAACACAGAGAATAATCACTTTAATTCTGACTCT
Source organism: Microctenopoma stevenorrisi (assembly GCA_032270685.1). Classification (NCBI taxonomy): domain Eukaryota; kingdom Metazoa; phylum Chordata; class Actinopteri; order Anabantiformes; family Anabantidae; genus Microctenopoma; species Microctenopoma stevenorrisi. The sequence goes on along the minus strand of JAUMTR010000027.1, from coordinate 23,084,715 downwards.
GTAATTTCGCGTCGTCCTGCGTCAGGTTTGGTTTGTTTTGTTTTGTGGCCCTCTTCTCTGATCAACGGACAGATAAACCTCTCTAGTCGGCAAAGAGCTGATTTGACACATTTTTTTCAGATTTGATGTATTGCCTTTGGGACCAGAACCCACCTCAGCTGCACCCTCAGCTGCCTTCTTCAGCCCCCAGCCATCGTTGGCCCAGCGCTCGGCTGTGTTGCGGTCGTTGCTGATAAAGAAGTTGTCAAAGAAGATGTCAGGGGTCATGGACCAAAGCTCGAGCCCCACGGCGCTGAACGGAGTCATCCTGAACGGGTGTAGGTCCTCAAAGTACGCCGGGTTGGGGATCTTCCTCGGCTTCCAGACACCCTGAAAACACCAAGACTTTGAGTCACAGAAGAAAATCTACACTGGCTGCAGCTGATCCTCTGCTGTTGACTGTCCCGAGGAAAGAAACCACACGTCAGTCACGCTCACATGTACCTGGTAGTTGGGGTTGTCAATCATGGGGGGCTTCCACTTGCCCTTGTAGTTGGGGTTGTCGATCGTTGGTCGTTTCCAGGCTCCACAGCCGGGGGCGGTCTCGCAGGCAGGATTAGGAACCTGAGGAGCTTCCCACTCACCATCCATGTCCTCGTCCCTGGAGGACAGCAGATACAGATCCCCGTCACACACATCTAATGTGGCCTGGGAATGCCCCCCAGGACAGGGGGAGAGGGACCCCCTCACTGAACCCGACTCAGACAGGTGCGTGAAAAGGGATGGTTAAAGGTAAGACTAGGGTCTCTACAGACAGTTCAGGGTCTGGATCTTTATTCCTCAGCTATCAGCAAATCAGAACCTTCACAATATTAAAGAAGGCATTCAGACTGTCGTGTGTGTATATGTACCAGTCTTCAGGTTTGACAGCGTCAGGATCTCCAATGTACTCGGGCTCGTCGTCCAACCAGCCGTCAGGTTTTACTGCACTTTCATCTGGAACCTGAGCAGGAGCGTCCTCGTCCCTGCACAAACCAGGTAGGTATAAAACCAGGAAGAACAGTATGTAGACTCTGTGTAAACCAATAAATGACGTGGTCGACTGATGTTGACTAATCACAGACTGATGAACCAACATATCAGTCTTTAATTGCCCCTAGGGGATAAATCAAGTCTTCTGATTCTGTGCTGTGTACTGACCAGTCTTCAGGCTTGACTGCGTCGGGATCCTGGATCTTAGGCCTCTCATCCCAGTCCTCTGGCTTGTGGTCATCAGGATCCTCAATCTCAGCAGGGGGGTTCACAGGGGGGGTCATGTCTGTCAGCAAACTGCCTGTGTTCACCACAGTCTGATCCACCAGAACCTCGAAGCTGTTGTCAGGGTTCACCACTGGGGGGCAGCAAAGAGGGGTTATGGTATGTCCAGGTCTGTGTGTGTGATGCAGCATGTCGAGGTGTGTGTGTGTGTCTCTCTCACCCAGTGTGTACAGGTGAGTCTTCTTGTCAGTGAAATATGTCCTCAGGTCGGCGTCAGGTTTCTTGGCGTGTTTCTCTTCGTATTCTCCGGTTTTGGGGTTCTTGTGTCTAAAGATGAAGTGCAGTTTGTAGTCTTCTCCACATTTGTCGGGTCCAAACATGATGGTGTACGGAGTTTTATCCACAAACAGATCCTGAAGAAACAGACAGAAAGATTCTGATAAGTACTTGATCTCCATGGTCAGTTAAAGGATGAAGGAACAAACCAATCAGACTCACCAGATCCAGTTCATCAGTCTGAGTCAGCAGCTTGACGTAGGCGCCGCCACAGTCGATACCTGCCTGGAAGTTTACCTCATACCTGAACACACAGAGAGACACAGGGGCGTGAGGGATGAGGAGGCCCCCCCCACACAACCCACACCCACACCCACACACACACCAAGGTTACAGAGGAAAAATGTGGGTTCTTACTGGATGATCAGGGGTTTGGTGTCAAAGGTGAAAGGACGCAGCAGCTGAGATGAGATGGCGTGATGTTTGGCTCTGGACTTAAGAACCAGACCTTTATCACCAGGCAGCTTAGTGTCCTTCATCTCTTCCACAGCCCATTTACCTGTTAATAACAATGACATCATCATTACAGGACGAGGTCTGACCACGCGTTTGTCCTCAGGAAGGTCTCAGGTTCAACAGAAACATGTCTCCTTTTAATGAACTGCTGTCTACAGCATCTCTACCTCGTGCATCTCTACGTACCATCATACTTTGCGATCTCTTCATCAGCGTCGTCCTTCTTGGCCCTGGACAGCACCCATCTAAAACCAACACACCGTTTAGTTACTTACAAGACGAGTCAGAACCAGCCCAGAGTCAGTGCTTCGGCTGGGTTTTGGTGTCTCGTCCAAGGACACACGACATGTAGCTTCAGCAACATATTCTGACTTAACCTGCAGATTAATAAAAATAAAAAAAACATTGCTCACCCGTCAAATGTCCCCCTGTCAAAAGACTCTGCAAAGAAATGTTCCCCCATTGGTTCTGGAGCTTTGTAGGTCACCTGGAAACAGGAACAAAGTGAAGAAACACATCACTGGCTGATTGTGAATCCGTGTTTTCATGTGAAAATGATGATTCAGATTCAGTGTGAATGCAGGTCAGTAGATCAGCAGGTCACTGCTCCGTTATCAGAACAATAACTCCGCTGGTTAATCTGTAACAGGCACGTCGTGGGAAATTCTCAGAAACGCTTTATAAACTGTACTGAAGCCATCAGCTACTCTCAATCTTACCTTGGGCGTAGGAGGAGCTTGAGGTGTAGTCAGAGCCTCGTCTTGTGCTTCTTCCTCTAGCTCATCCTCCACATCTACGTCCACATCCTCGCCCCCGATGTCCTCAATCTCGTCATGAGCCCGACAGATGGGTACCAAACTCAAGCAGAGGAGGCCTGCCGCCAGAAGGATGAACAACCCGACCCTCTGATTCATAGTCTGCCGAGGAAGAAGAGGAGAGAGTCTTTACTTACTAACTTCACTCCATGAATCATCAGTGCACCCAGAAGGACAAAGGCACGTTGACTGTTTACAATCCTTTTATCGACATATCGAGTCCTGATAGGTTTTACATTAGAAAGTGTTAGTCTGACACTGATGTGCTGCTGTGGGACCAGATTGTATCATTTGTAATACAAAACATAACACACTGATCTAACTTAACATAAAATTTTACATTTTATTGTTTTTTGCTGACATTAAATAAATATTGTGTTGAAGCTTAGAGTTTGTGATGGGCACACAAGTAAATTAATAAAACGCAGTGAAATCATCAGATCACAGCTACAGAGACAAATGAGTTGACTGCTAACACCCCCCCCCCACACACACACACACACACACACTAAAGGCAGGTTGTTAACCTGTGTGTCCCTTGAACCCATCTGTTACCACGGTGACCAACCTGCACCCACAGGACATGCAAACACAGCTCTGTTAACCTTAATGAGATTAGACCCCAACGGATTACTGCAGCACCCCACAACACACACGCACGCACACACAGACACACACACTGGACATTTTACTGTGCACATAAGTGCTGCAGTATCTGTGGAGACAAATGCACGCACTCCGTGAGACAAAAACGTCCTGTTCAAAGCTGATAACAGACACAAGCATCTGTTTACACTGCAAATGCAAAAGTTGTTTTTTTAACTGTCAGAGTTTTCTCCCTCTGTCTTATAAAATACCGACACCCAATGACTCCACAAATACTAATTTCCTTTGACATGGTCCGTCAGAGAAGAGCTTCTGGAGTTGGCAGAAAAGTCCCTCTACAGAAAACTATTTTAAAAATGTTCAAATGTTTCCTGTTTCTGTATCTAAAATATCCATGTTTGCTAATGTCACTTTGGTTTTCAAGTGTTGGCTAAACAAAAAAAAACCATGAAGATCTGGTCTGTGAGAAATGATTCTGTTCCAGTTTATTAATTCTAACATTAACCGGCAGATTAATCCATAGTGAGAATAATTACTTGCAGCCCTGTTCCACATGACTGAGGCCGGTCTGTCACACTTATTTTATTCATGCCTGAACTTAAGATAAAGTGTAGAATTTCTAAAGCAGGTCCTGGAAAAGCTGGAAAAATGCCTGTTTCTTTTCTTGAGTGTTCATTCTGTGTGTCTAATTCGTTCGTGGATTGATTCTTTTTTTAACACAGTGTTAAAATTGT
>JAUMTR010000027.1:23027970-23045173 GCA_032270685.1 Microctenopoma stevenorrisi | reverse complement strand
GATGCAGCGCTAACACATGAAGATCCAGCACTAACATGTGGAGATGCAGCGCTAACGCGTGGAGATGCAGCGCTAACACATGAAGATCCAGCACTAACATGTGGAGATGCAGCGCTAACGCGTGGAGATGCAGCGCTAACGCGTGGAGATGCATCGCTAACACATGAAAATCCAACGCTAACACATGAAGATCCAGCGCTAACACGTGCTTTAGTTGCTCAGGTTCAGTCCTGTTACTGAATAATCGACACTAACGAAGACTCGTAGGAAAGTTTCAGTGAAGCAAAGTTAAACTTAACTTGATTGTTCACACCTCGCCTGTGATTTTTCACACAACTCCCACAATCCTCCTCTGCTGTTCACACTGATTTATGGTGTGAGAAGACGCTCCCTCTCTTTCCGTCTCTCTTGTCCTTGGTTAACCTTCTTAAAAAAAGAGAGAGAGACCTGAAGCCAAGATCCTGTGTCTTCTTTGTATCTGAAAAGCAGCAAATATCTGCAAGTGAGATAACGCTTAAACCATCAACAATGCAAAACGGGAGGAGGAGAGAAACAAAGCGCTGTTCTTTTCCTCCATTAATTCACACACACGAGAGCAGAGAGCTGGTAGGAACATTAGCATTCAAGCCAGACGAAGTGAAACACAGAGAGCAGGACGAAGCTGCAGGACGGCCAAGAAACCCGAGTGAGGAGGAGCAGAAACAAAATAGAGAGTAAAGAGCAGGGCCTGTTAGCAGCATTAACACATCACGCAGGACGGCTGAACGAGCCAGAAACACAAAGGCACTTTCTGGTTTTCCTCTCCGTCACAAAGAGGCAGATGGAGGACGAGTCTTAAAAGCATCAGTCTGATCTCAGCCAGGTGCACAAACAGCTCCAGAAAAGCCGTGTTTCCCATCAGCAGACAGGTCTCTGCTCAAATCTTCATCAGGACAGATGCTGTGAGGTTCGATGTGAACCTGAGGAGACGCAGCTGCCAGGAAAACGAGGTCGAGCAGGTCCAGTTAAAGAAGCAAAGCCCAAAACAGGAGCTCACGCTGCGGCGCTTCCTTCCAGTCGGGCTTCGTTCACACGAGTTAGACGTGCAGATGTTCCCGCTCCAGGCTGGTCCCGAGGAGCAGTATCTTAAGAATGCTGCTTCAGGAGGAACGCGTTGATCCCAAAGGTCATTAGAACAAAATCAGAAATGTTGTGTTTGATGTTTGAACGTTAACGTCTGACGGCAGTTTATGACTCATTTATGTGGCTCAGTCACACGGAGGTGGACAGAGAAATGAGTGACCTGCCACACACACACACACACACACTATGACTTCATCCTAACGTGTGTGTGTGTGTGTGTGTGTGTTGTATACACAGCTCGTGTTTCAGTCAATATCTGGAGTGGATTTGTGTTTTTTTGAGCCTTTAGTCAATATGACTGTTTGTCTGTGTGTGTGTGTGTGTGTGTGTGTGTCTGTGCTGAAATGACCCAAACCCACAGACTCTCAGTGTCATTATCCCTGTGCGTGTCTCTCTCTCTCTCTCTCACACACACACACACACACACACTGAGTGGGAGCTGGTCAGTTTGGCAGCGCTCACATATTTTCACATGCCGCTTCTTCTCAATATCAGCTGTCACATCCAATAGGAGCAGAGACAAAGGGATGGTAGGAACAGAAATCTGGCAGCGTTTTGGTTCCTACCCTCCTGTCAGACCACATGAAGTCCGTGGTTTCACTGGGTTTAAGTTCTTGTTCTGCTTCTCTCCTGTTAGTCTATGATGCTGGGCGCAACATGTCCGACCACACGTCTGCACCTGACCAATCACAGCTGGATTCCACACAGATGAGCCAATAAATCGACACAGTTGCGCGAATGTGGCTCATTCAGACTCTCTCCAGAGGTCGAACCTCACAGGCTGCATTTCAGCAGAAGATAAGAGCACGTCCTCCATCACCGTGTCGCTGTTAGTATTCTCAGGGCTTTACGAGTGCACACAGAATCCGTGAGGCGTGAGGGTGTAAATTATCTGAGACGTGTGTGTGTGTGTGTGTGTGTTCGTGCTGTCAGGGGCTGCAGCAGCAGCAGAGAGCATAAGGACACACTTCACAGTCTAGAGGACATCTCACCTCATCTGTGTGTGTGGAAGATTGGTGAGTGATTGGAGATGCTGCGAGTCAAGTCAATTCCTTTGCACACACACACACTCGGTTGCCACGGTAACAGAGTGGCGCAGCAGAAGGCTGACACGCCGACTGACAGACTGCATGCTAACAGGCGGTCAGCCTCGCTGTCAGCTGTGATCCTGTAGTCTGCCGCTTCCGATCTTCGTCTGCGACATGTTTCACATTTTCAAAATATCAGAGATTCACAGCCGAAGTCTGTGTCTTCCGTCAGATGTCTAATCCTGAACGCCTCGCAGCCTGCTGCCTTGCTTCTTAGCACTCATGCTAATCCATGGCAGCCATGTTGGCAGCAGTTGTAGTATTAGTAGTGAAGACCCGCAGTGATCACAGAGTAATTTAAAGGTGTCAGGTGGGGTTCACTGACTGTACATGTCTCGGCGCAGCAGACTGGAGACTCCACAGCTCGTCCTGATGTTTCCTGTCAAGTGACACTGTGAGTGCAGCTTCCTGTGTGGGAGCGCTCCTCCGCTCGCTCATGCAGGGGTCAGACACATTAACATTTCCTCCCCGTCATCATGTGACCTGCTCTCAAACACCTGCTGCCCTCGGGCTCCAACATCCACCTCTGCTGCAGGAAGCAGGCCAACGGCACCACTCACAATCCCACAGGGAGCCATCACGGGACGGACGAATGGGCCTGGTACTTCCTGTTTACTGCCTGAGCTGATACGGATCAGAAACAATCTGCTGAATGTTTTCGTTTCTGTGGAGGTTCTAAAGAACTGGACTAAAACCTGGCGTTTATTTTCCATATGTGCACAGCTGTGAGCAGAAACAGTCACCACCCACTGACTGCACGTGTGAAAACATCTACACACCCAGTCTACAGCGTGTGTGAGTGTGTTTGAGTGTGTGTGTGCGTGAGTGTGTGTATGTGTGTGTTTGCGCGTGTGTGTCTGTGTGTCTGTGTGTGTGTGTGTGTGAGTGTGTGTGTGTGCGTGTGTGTGTGTGTGTGTGTGTGTGTGAGTGTGTGCAGCACAGTACAGGAGAAGCTTTTTGAAGCGTCTTCAATGTGCATTTTGCTCAAATGCAACGTGAGTGATTCGGCCTCATGGGGGAACAGACACAAATAACGTCCTCTCCTGCCGGTTCGCTCGGCCCCGTCCTCTGAGCAGTGGCGCTCGCACCATCACTGAGACTATGAGTAAAGTCATGTTATAAATGTTTTAGGAATCAAGCAAAGAAACCTGCTGATAAATCCAGCGTTCTGATCCTGACTCTGGCAGTAACACTGCTGCTGCAGCTCCAGACAGCAGCATCCAGAGGCAGACGTCTGCAGCGAGGCAGCAGCACGTGGCGGGGTCCGGGTAACAGGTAATCAGGGAAGATCAGGTGCAATGTGACTTTATTTTGTGAGCTAACATCGTGACTGTTCAGCGACAGAAGAAGCTGCTTCGCTGTGTCAGAGTGAGGACGGTGACGAACACGCTGTCTCAGGCCTCGATGCGCTGTGTGTGATGTGCTCTGTCTCTGTCTGCAGCCTTTTGTCCTGCGTGTGCACAGGTGTAAGTCATTGTTCACCGGGAGAAATGTACCTGCAGAATACAATAAAGTATTCGTTATTATTATTAAACCCAGGCTCCGCGATCCCATCACCACAAACACGGACACGGCGACATGTAAATGCTCTGAATGGAAAACTGTACAATGAACAGAGCAACTTTCAAATGTTGTTACTCGTTTGACTGCCTCAGGTTACACACACACACGCACACACACACACGCACACACACACACACACACACACACACACACAAACGCTTTCACACACTCACACACACACACGCACACACGCACGCGTCTATGCAAATATTCCCACAGCGTGTTCTTTTGTCTTCTCACCAACTCTTTGCACGTGTAGCGTGTCGACCTGTTCACAAGCTCGCCAGCTCGTTCCGTCTGTGCACGGTGCAGAAACGTGAACGATTACTGTCTCAAATCCACAGATGTGCTAAACTGTCACGAACCTCCCACATGTCGCTCGCTCGCTCTTCTCCTGCAGGAGTTCAGTGCGGCCTCGTGCATTACTCGGATCTAAGCGCTGGAAGTCCCGCTGCAGCCTTGTAGGAAGCTTTTAAGACGTCTGTCCGGACACAGGTGAAGCCAAACAACCTGCTTTGTTAAAGAGAAAACGCAGACGCTGCAAAAAGTGCTGCTGTGAACACTGATCCTAATACACTCAAAGATGAATGTGAGCACTCAGTAAAAAGTCAAAGTCAGATTCTTCCTGTTTGTTTTCTTAGCTGTCCGTTAGAGGCCGACTAATAAAGGTCTAATGAGCTTATTGTAGCGTCGACACAAAGTCACGATCACAACCTGGTTAAACAAAGTTAATGTACAGCAGCTCCAGGAAGTTTAACCAGACCAGCGTCACGCAGAACTGAGCAGAACTGAGCAGAACTGTTCAGTTCTTCCTTTTCATAAAAAACGACTCCAGCTGTCGGACAAATGTGGCTTCCACTGGGTGGTAGAGAGCGCTCCGGAGGAAGCAGACAGAAAAAGAGAGCGAGTCAGCAGAGGGCGAGCTGGGGTCAAAGGTCACATCTTGTGGTTTGCAGTCACTGTAAACCACTTGACTTGTTCCCGACCTTGCAGCCGAGCGGTCGATGCACCGCAGTGATGCTGTTTAACCCCCCACTCTCCACTCCGCCCCCCCCCTGAACTCCCTGTCATGATGGTGGAAAGACATTTACTCAAGTGCTCGAGTTATTAAGCAGAACCTGAGTTAGAATTTCCATTATTTTCCACCTTCACTCGTCTGCGGTTCTGTAGGTGAAAAACTCAAATTTTTACCAGGTGCATGAAGCTACAGATCTGCTCGTTCTCTAAATATTAAAGATGTCTTAATTAGAAACACGCGATCCCATCACTGTGGAGAATTAAACAGATTCCCAGTATCACACCAGTAACTGGACATACTGTAATTACTGCATCTATTATTAATCACTGGGCCCGGTGTAATTACTGGAGTGGGTTACTCTTCCTAGCAGCTATATTTTAAGCAGTAATTAGATTTTCCTCTAATACAGCAGAGATTAGTGACGCAGATCAGAGTCCCATCATGTGGCTCTGCTGCCTGCTTCCACCTGTAAGTGATGAAACGCTCCGAGCAGGTAAAACCTTTCTCTGAATATTCTGTAAATGAGGCCAATGGCTGGATTTGAAGGTGAAATAACCCCCCCCCCCTGTGTTTAACTGGTGTTTTCCACTGTTGTAAATCCAGTTACTTCGTATCAACACCACATTAAAAATTAGTTTTCTATATTTTAGAAACGGTTTATTATCTGTTAATAATACAACAGACACATGTTTGTGGACAGTAGGTTCGGTGTCTTCTTCCATTAACGAGCTTATGAAGAAACACGTGACGCTGTTTGATTTAACTGATTCATATTCCAAGGGAAATTCTGTGAACTGCTCTTCTTTGAATTTCTGCTTGTGGACATTTCCAGACAAAGGTAAACAGATGTTACACTGTGTGTGTGTGTGTGTGTGTGTGCTGGCGGCCTTCAGGCTCAGGGAGTGGACTTTACACTGAGAGCTCTGTTCCCTCACACACACACACACACACACACACACACTCATTCAGCTCAAGTATCACTTCTCTTTAAACAAGGCAGCCGTGTGTGTGTTCCCTCCTCGGAGCGGACAGTGTGTGTGAATGTGTCTCTTGAACCTCTCACTCAAACAGCCTGTTTCATCCAGATGTGAGAAGCAAACGCACTCATTGTGATAGTTGTCACACAGGACATTAGAGGACGTCAGAGGACGTCTTAACTGAGCCCACAAACGTGTCATTAAAGAATCAAACTTTTATCTCGATGCAAACCGTCAAACGGTGCGAGAAATAAACTGAGAGCAGTCGTTTAATCTCAGTGTCAGCGGAGACAGAGGACACGAGAGGAAGGAGACACCTGCAGGGAGACACACACAGAAATATCAGATGTCTGATAAAGATCAGCACATCTCAGACGATGTCAGGATCTCTGGGCGCTGATCCTCATATCCAGTTACCGCCTCACTTTAGGAAGTTCCCGTCTGTTTTCAGAGAGATTCCTTCAACGTGTCAGTGAAACAGCTCCACGTTTTAAAACAGGGAAACAGAAACTCTGCAGTGAAAATGTGCTGATGCACGATAAGAAAGTGAACAGCAGTCAGACTGACTCCGACCTCAGCCCTGTTGGTCCTGAAAGTGTGCTCGGCTTTAGGAGAGCAACAAACCAAACATGAGGCAAATTCATTCACAGCAAACATCAAAGTCATTTCAAAGCAAAATAATGATTATTACAGGTCGTTGGTGCGAGCAGCAACAAAAAACTTCACAAAAATAGCATCTTACTAACGACTGTTAGCTCAATGCTAACACATATGGGATCTCCCATTAACATGCTAACAGATATTAGCATCCTAACTATAAACGGTAGAAAAAAAAGCAGTATAAGCACCGGGTGCTTTTTTAAGCAGACAAACTGGTGTGTGAGCGGTCAAGTATCGGGCTGTTCACTTTACGTTGCTTGACAGACGCTTTAATTCAAAGCGACTTACAGACACAGTGTGTCTGGCTCAGGGACACACCTGGTAGGGGATGGACAGGGTCAGACAGGGTTTCGAACCTGCGACCCAGACGCCAAACCCATTGAGCTACCAGGCTGCTACCAGCTACTGTTCTGTAGAACCGGTCCTCTCTGTGTTTAATCAGCATTAAACCTGCATGTTTTAAGTAATTCCTCTTTTTAGAAACTACATTGGCAGGAAGAAGAAAACCAGCTTTAGCCAACAAATGTTTCTAAAACGAGCTGCATTCAGAAGAAAACACACCTGAGAGTGTGTGTGTGTGTGTAGTCTACGAGGATCAGTTTAGCCTCTCTCCCTGCTCTGGAATAAAAACACACCGTCCCACCTACACTCACTAACAATGCAGCTCACGCTCCGCTGGGTTCAACCGAACTAATTCTGTTCTTAACACAGAAACAAACCTGAGGAAGACACGACACACACAGTGAAACTCTCCCAAGTCTGGGAAACATGCGGGTCTGTGTGTGTGTGTGTGTGTGTGTGGGGGGGGGGGGGGTCCAGTGCCCGAGAACAGGAGCTTTTGTAACCGTGGGAACAGATGCTTGATGGACAGGGCACTCAACTGTTGACATGGTAACAGGAGATTATCTTTCCTTCTTCCCAAGAGAGAGTCTGCATTACTCAGTCTTTTCCACACAAACATCCAGCGACATTCATCTTCCTGAAAGATCCAAACGTTTCCCAAACGTTCCCAGCAGTCCTACAGGATGGCACAGTCGCACTGCTCTTTCCAGACGTTTCTGATGTAGATGCCATTGATCCTTCTTCACTCTTTGAAAAGACCAGGACATCCTGAACTCTTGACAATGTTAAACTGACCGGTTCATCGGTTTACACTCAAAGCTTGCTGGACTGCAGACTTGCTCTTCAGCAGGGTCCGTGTGTCATCTTCTAATATGCTCAGGCCTCTGGGGGGTTCCTCCAAAGCAGTTTATTTCAGTCTCTAGGGGGGTGTCAGTGATCTTTAAGTAGCTTCCATCGTCCTTGGATTCATCAGCGGTGTCCACAGATCCCTAAACATCCTTCAGGGGTTTCCAGGGGTTTTGTTTTAGGGGTGACTGTCAATGCATCTCAGCAGTGCCTGGAGCTATCAGGAGGGGATTCAGGCCTCCTAAGAACGTTCCAGTGGTACTGAAAAAACGCTTCATGGCTTATTTAGGAAGGTCTAATATGTAGGTGAGGAGTCAGGCATCCTGGGATATGAAACATCTTTGATGGGTTTTCCAGCCTTCAGAGAACTAAGGGGGCGTCAGTGACTCTGAAGTACGTCCCAGTCCTTCAGAAACACCAGGTCTCCTATTAAAGTGTTTGAGGTTGTTAAACATTTCTGGTCTGAATCCAGTAGACTGAGCAGCCAATCAGCAGGACCAGTACCACCACCACCAGATTTCCAGGGGTGCGCATGGAGGTTTCAGGAAAGAGAAGCCTCCTGGAGCACCTTCATCATATCCACAAGATTTGGCCTGTTCAGTCAGAGGGAATCACGCGACCAGGATGAACAGAAACCCAGCTCGGTGCCAGCGCTGTAATTATGATGAGTTGCCCGCAGCCCCCCCCAGATCGAATCTGATTTAACTGAATTTAAAGTGAACGTAATGAGGAAGCAATGTTATGATTAGACTGTATTTCCTCAATGACTGCGCACGCACACACACGCGGTCGTGTATTTATAATCATCTAGAGCCGCGACCATGATGTTAAAGACAGAATTTAACTCATAGATTCATAGATAGATATATCTATATTCATAAAGCTGTTTAGTCGTTACTGTAAATCCAGTCATGATCTGTCAGGTCGTCTGTCATTTGGACTTTTACCCGTGTTCACAGCCGTGAAGTCAAATTCATAAATTCAATGTGAACTTGTAAACATAAGAAAAGCAGGAGGTGAGAGGGACAGTGGTGAAAGTCCGTATTGATCTGAGACTTTCTTGGAGTCCCGGCTAGATGTGGACTCTGGATCAATGTGGACACAGGACACCGACGCCATCACCTCACCCCACCCGTCTGGGAGGCAGAGGTGAGCGGAGTCAGGTAGCGGCTCGTGAATGAAAGGGTTTGTGGAAAAAGACTTGAGCAGCTTTCCGACACAAAGAGGCATTTAGAGAGCGAGGGGCCACATCTGGAGGGAAACGAAATACCAGCCAATTAACCACAACACTTTATCCTCACTCTGTGTGTGTGTGTGTGTGTGTGCGTGTGTGAGCGGGGGGCTATCACCACACTTCACTGACTGCTCCATGCATGTGTTCGTCCTGATCATAACGATCCAGATTCCACGCAGACATTTTTGTTTTCCTGTTCCAGCGATGGGGAGCAGTCAGGGGAGCTCGCGGCGCCCGCGTCCATGTGCAGAGCAGCAGTCTGTACCAAACAATCTCAAACACCGGACCTTCCTATTATAATTCATCCTAATATGTACCCTGTCATTTGAACCTGACCTTGGACCAGGGATAGCTGGGAATCAAACCTGCGAGCGCTGTGCTTTAAACTGTGTCGACTGAAGGAGCGACAGAGTTGGTCTGTCTGAGCAAACATTTACTGTGTGACTGCGTGTGTGTAACATCAGCACAGTCCTCCAGGGTCTGGGCTATGTGCTCTATAAATAGAGGCCATGCAGCAACACACACACACAGAGACAGAAGACATTTGTCCCACACACACACACACACACAGTTCTCATGATCTCCATCAGCACCAGCAGCTATTCCACCGCTGCTGTGACATCATTTAAGTAATAATAACTGCTGCTCCACCCCTTTGGCCCTGCTGCCATAGAAACAAAGCAAAGGGGTGGAGGGAGGAGCGGGAGAGACGGGGATGGGGGGTTTGTAACCAGACAGATTGGTAGGATATGAGGAAAGACAAAAACAGACGAATGGGGTTATTGGGAAGGACGGGAAGTGGAAGGAGGACGAGTTATCTGATGGACGCATAAACTAGAGACGACGTGTGTGTGTGTGTGTGTGTGTGTGGGGGGGTGTTATATTCAGACTTTACTACTGGTCCACACACACACACACACACACATCTTCACAGAGCTGTCAGAGGGCTGAGACAGTCAGTGTCCTCACAGCTACAGAAGTATGACGGAGTGTGTGCGTTCATCCCGGTCAAATCATTAACAGCAGCTTCGGCTTGTTAGGCTGTTTTCCATGACGTCTCCGGCCGTGCACCAGAAAAAGAAGCAGCTTTTTATTTATTAATCGCCGGCGCAGGAAGGAGAAATGCACAGATGCTCCGTCTTCGCCTTTGTTCAGCAGTCGTCGCACTTTAAGATGAATTTAAGATTCTTTGTGTGTCGCTGCCGAAGCTTCTATTTATCTGTTAAATGTATGAAACTGAGCAGCGACCGTCTGAGCCATCGGGGGGGTGGGTGGGGGTCACTGGACACCAACTAACACACAGATGTTTGTTCGCTGTTACAGCAGCAGCCATTTTTGGGCTGTTGCTGGAACCAGAAGCCGCCATCTTGGCTCCGTGCGTTAACGTGTCGGGGGGTTTGTCCTGGTCACCCAGGCAGCAGACGAGTCATCGGATTTCTCCTCTACCTCGGATGAATTTGAGAAACAGACTCGTCCGTCAGCTCCCTGAACGCAACGTGTTCACGTCAGCGCTCAGAACCGTTGACTTCAACCAGACTGGGAGCTGAACCCGACCCGTGGACCGAGCTCCTCACTGACCTTCACCATCCTGAACGGCACTGAGCGCATCAATGCTACGTCACGTAGCCGTCAGGTGGAGCTGCATGTGTCTGCTCTCAGAGAGCGAGGACCACGCCGTCTGCGTGTCGTGACCCAAACACAGACTCGTTCCATTCTTCTCTTTCTGCGCTGGGTTTATGATCCAGCCTCCAAATACTTATATACCTATAACGAGGTCTGCTCCTTTATTTCACACATTTTCTTAATATTGTGAAATTGACAGAAACTGGGATTTGAACGGATCTAATGAAGCACACACCCACACACACGCACACACACACACGCGCACACGCACACACACACACGCGCACACACACACACACGCGCACACACACGCGCACACACGCGCACACACACACACACACACACCCACACGCACACACACACACACACACACACACACGCGCGCAGTGTTCCTGGTAGACAGATGGTTCTCTGTGTGAGGAAGCTGATCTGATTCAGCACAGAGACTCCCTGTCATCTCCTGATGCACCTCCTCCTCCTCCTCTTCCTCCTCCCTGTAACCGATCCAGTTTGTTTCTTCCTCTTGTTTCTGTTTCCTCTTTTTACAGTCGAGTTAAACTTTCCCTCCATCTGTCTTCACTTACTTCACAGATTTCTTTTCTCTCTGTAGTTTCTGTAATTGTCTCTCGAGGATCCTGTTTATGTGGAAATGACATTTTTTAAATGGTATTCGATGCTTCAACATGTTCCGCGAGTCTGATGTGGGATTTTATTCATTAGACCTTCAGCTTTTGAATATTCATTTCTGCTGATTTACACAGTCAGTCCTCCAGTAAAGAGCAAATACTTCTCCAGGAAATTCTCCATTAGAAGAAGAACGTTTGTGTAGCAGGAGCTGATGTGACGCAGCGCGGAGACTCGGCGACGACTGTTCTACACACAAATAAAGCTTCTGCCTTCACACGGCCCTCTGGACACCTGGAAAACTACTGAAGCATCTGAGGATCCCTTTCATTAAAATCTTTCACAAACTGCAGACACGGTTACAACGGCAGACTTCTCAGTGACGGCTTAACTTGGACACTTACGTTGGTGAAACAGTAAATCATAAACTCTGTCTGTGAGAGCTCCAGAGCTCCAACCGGGTGAAAAACAAAGAAAAGCAGCGAGAACAAGAGGTCGAAGGTCGCGTCCAGAAACATAAAATCACACAGTCACATGCTGCAGGCTGTGGGTCACATGCGGCCCTCCTGATACCTCTGGCACACACAGACACACACACACAGAGAGCTTACTCAGCATCTCACAGTGTCAGCACATAGCCTCAAATCAAACAGTCATCAGCACTGTGTGTGTGTGTGTGTGTGTGTGTGTGTGTGACGGGTAATCTGTAGTTCAGGGTCACACACACACAGCAGAGATTGTCAGGTTAAGCAGAGCAGCTGGAGATAAACGAGTGCAGCCGCCAGTCAGCTGAGTCGGAACCAACGCGCCGACACACAGCAACATCTGGCACCTGCAGAGATGCTGTTTGCTGCGTGTTCACCTCTGAAGCGCTGCACAGCTCTGACCCCGCGTCCTCAGAGCGGGGCCGCTCCCACACATCACGCTCGCCTTTACTCTGAACACGCGCTCGCGTTCGTGGCGTGATCGCACGCCAACGTGCCGGGTACGACGCCTTACAGTGCACGCGCTCCTCCTGAGGCTGCAAACATCTGCGCGTGTGCAGACTGCATGTGCGGCTGGCTGCAGGCTGAACGCATGTCAGCGCTGAATGTGTCGCTGAAGGTTGGTCTGGTGTCTCTGCTCCTGCCGTGAGTCCAGCGCAACCCGACCTCACATTAAATATTCACCAGCTCCTTTCACAACGTCTTGGACTCTCCAGGAAACACACACAGAGAAACATAAGACAGCACATTATGACCCAGAGCTGCTGCTGAAACCCCAACGAAGCGTCGCTGTCAGGTCGCCGAGGGGCCACAGCTCATATCACCAATAATCAATAATCATAAAAAACTCTGACGGGAACACGAGCAGCGTCTCAGGTTGGTTTTCACCGTCTCTGTCGTTGTTACCTGAACTGTTCAGACTGAACATCAGTGATTCACATTTTCTATTTGATTTAGAATCAGAGCGATCGAGGCTGAACGGAGCGGGTAACGCCTCGCAGAGAGAAAGAAACGTTTTCTCAGTGACTCGCTTCTTCTCTAAAATGTCACAAAACTATAAACGTCTTCATATTTTTAGAGCCGACGGTGAAATGTCCAAAAAGCTGACGATGAAGAAGGAGAGGGCCGACAAACAAGGAGAGAAAAGGAGGAGAAGCATGGGGGAGGTCAGGAGGAGTGAGGGAGAGGAAAGAAGATTCTCCGTGAACGAAGGTGCAGGAGGAGAGGAGACGATCAATACCCCTCCATCTGCCGTCTCCGGCTTTCTGACCAACAACCATCCAATACTGTGGTACTACTACACTCTGTACCGCATCACACAGAAGTACTTCCCCACCGCAGGGTTCGTGTCCCACTCGGAGACGAGCATCAGACGTTTAAGTGTGTGAGCGGGTCCATCGGCGAGTACTGGTACCGGCACAGGTTCTGCTCACTGGCTGCTCACTGGAGTGTTTCTAACGCACGACAGAGGAACGAGAGGAGCCGTGCCTGCTCACGTCCAGCTGAGACGAAACATTTCCCGACTGTCTTAAACGACCAAAATGTCCTCACGACAGTGCTGAAACAAGCAGACTGTGACAGGACAACAACAGGACAAACATATCGCAGCAAAACGATGTCAGTGTGTTTGTTAGTGAGTGACAGGAGGCCGCGCATGTTCGCCTCCAGGCTGGAAGAGGCTGATGTGTCATCTAATCGCTATGAGCAGTCAGCTGTTGGCGTATGGTAACAGTCTGTGTGTGTGTGTGTGTGTGTGTGTGTGTGTGTGTGTGTGTGTGTGTCTGCATGTGTGTCTGTGTGTGTGCGCGCGCAGCACCAGATCTAACACCAACTCTGAAACGGAATGAAAAACATCAGAATGATCCTTTAAGATGAGGACTGGGAGCTGCAGAACACGACTCACACTGAAACAATTTGATTGGCTAATCGCACAGGGCTGCACTAGCCAATCACAGCGCCAAGTTAAAAGGTGTCAACCTCTGACCTCACATCACTACAGCAGCCTGAGAGGGATGAATAAATCAAACGCACCTTCTGTCTGCAGCTTCACTGACTGAACTAATTTACCCTGAGTGCTACAACACACACACACACACACACACACACACACACACAGACACACACACTCTCTCTGGTTAACTGTCAGCGTGTGAATCAATCCTCACTCTGCAGCAGGAACACGCCTTTGTCCGGAAAGGAAGGAGCAGAGCATGATGGGAGAACACGGGCAGACACACACACACACACACACACACACACACACACACACACACGCACGCACACACACACACGCGTGTGTGATTAAAGGTTCGTACAAACGACAGATCAAACGTTTCTTTTGTTCGCTTCTACTCTTGGAGCCAAACAACATTTTATTGAATTTAGGACGTTTAAGGAACTAACGTTAGCCGCTAACGTCGTTAGCGTTAGCGGCTAACGCACTTTAGCGGCTAACATGTCGAGAAATGACAAGAACTGGTTTTGTCCATCAATAAAAACTAAATGTCAAAGACTTAAGAAGGAAGAATCATTGAAGTAACAAACATCCAGTGACTGTTAACAGGAAATAATCCAATCAAACGGCCTCTCACCTGCTTACAGCTCCACCCGCACAGGTGTGGTCTGGCAGCTCTGCAACGTCACTTCAGTCAACGTGAAGCACCGGCAGCTCCAACTACTGCACATGCTTCCATCAAGTTTGTATCAGAGGGAGCACACACACACACACACACACCTGGACACCTGTGTGTTTCCAAACAGCTGCACCCCTCCTGTGTGATGAAGCACAAACCAAGTGCTCCTGTTTCAGGAGAGTGGTCTGTGAGTAAACGCTGACACGTTACTGCTGCGAGACGCAACAACACAACCACCACCCCCAACATAAATCAAGCGCTCCCTCGCAGTTGACAGTAAGAGCTGCTGAAAGTTAACTTATATACTTCAAGAACACCGTCTCCTCCCTGCAGGCTGTGATGGTTTCTAAATGAAGCGCCCCCCTTTCCCCCACTAATCTCTGAATCACAAACCAAGGGCTGCCCCACCTCTGCTCCACACACCGTTTACTTCTCCATCCAAACCACCCACTGGGCTTAGGCCCACAAACCAAGCGCTCCGCTGCACTGGATCTGCTCCATCAAACTTTCACCACCAACCTAACCTCGTCTGAATCAGCTGAAGTAAGTCTAACCATGTCTTCAGTCCTCCACCTGCTCCACCTGTCTCCTCCCTGCATCACCTGAAGCCCAGGTGGAGCTGCACCACAGTCACAACTATCCTCCATCATCTCCGGACCACCCCTCAGTCAACCAGCTGCTTCCCTCCTCTACACCCCCCACTCAAACCAAGCGCACCCTCATGTCACTGACACAAAGTGTAGCTTTCACTAAATCAAACCAACCCTCTCACTGCTCCATACAACATGCACCTCTCACAGGCAGGTGCAGCTCCAAAACCAAGCGCTCCCTTCAACTCATGCTGAGTCGTACGTTTTTTCTGCACCACCTTCATCTAAAGCACCTGTTTAAAAATTTAACACGAGACATGTAATGCAGAACAAATCAAGCGCTCCCACCTAACACCTAAAACACCAGGCATGTGCTGCATCACAAAACAAGCGCTTCTCTGAATGTGTCAACACTGAGGCATCATCATCATCATCATCACCACCACCGCCACCTTCTGCAACACTAATTCAACCAACCCCTCTGCTGTGGACTGGCACATAATGCGTCACAAATCAAGCGCCCCTCAGCTTCCCGCTGCACGCAGCTTGTGTTTTCTCAGGCAGCCACCCCTCCCACCTTGTGCACCTCCCTCCTTCACCCATACCCTGTCCCCGCGGCTGTCACAAACCAAGCGCCCCCAGTTTGTCCTCGAGCATCACGTCCTGGTTTTTCCTGCTACACAAAGTGAAACTGCAACACGATGAGACCCCGCCCTCCTCGCCCTGTTATTACTGTAGCTGGCGTGTGAAGCGTCAAAAACCGAGCGCTCCCTGCACCTCCAGACCATCTGAACATCTACACCCCCATGAAGATCCACGGCACAAAGCCGAGCCCGGCGTGTGGAGCGGCACGAACCGGACCGCAGGGACCCGGTCTTACCTCTGGAGCTGCTGAAGGCGGTGTACCAGGACACGGAGACCAGCCCGCACAGCCCGAACAACAACACCGTCAGGAAGGAGACATTTCGGAGCCTCATCTCCGGAGCCCCGGGAGCATGTCCGCACCTAGGGAGGAGGCGAGGGACGGAGGGAGGGAGGGGGGAGCGGTGGTGGAAGGACAGTCGGAGACAGAGAGACAGGTAGAGACGGACAGAGCGAGAGAGACGGAGACGCAGAGGAGGACGGAGCTGGATCCGTCTGAGCAGCAGCAGCAGAGAGACGAGAGAGAGAGAGAGAGAGAGAGGGGCGGGGGGGAGTCAGAGAGGAGGAGAGAGAGGAGGAGAGAGGAGGAGAGAGGAGAGAGAGGAGAGAGAGGAGGAAAGAGAGGAGAGGAGGAGAGAGAGGAGAGGAGGAGAGAGAGGAGAGGAGAGAGAGGAGAGGAGGAGAGAGAGGAGAGGAGGAGAGAGAGGAGGAGAGAGAGGAGAGGAGAGAGAGGAGGAGAGAGAGGAGAGGTGGCTGTGGTTGATGGGAACAGTCTTTATTCAGGTTCTGTTTGAAATGGGTTGGAACCATCAGAGGAACAGTCTCAGACTAAAACACAAACTCAGACTAAAACCAGTTCAAACTGGAACCAGGACCAGATAAAACCAGGCCCAGATAAAACTAGAACCAGTTCAAACTAAAACCGGGACCAGTCCAAACTGAAACCAGTTCAAACTAAACCTGGAACCAGTCCAGATCTAAGGATTTCATGGTTCTTCGTGGTTCCAGTCGCGATGTGTCTGAACACAGAAACGTGTTTGTTATTATCAGACGTCTCTCGGTTGAAATGAAGGCGTCTGTTCACTGCAGACACTCAAAGGTCAGAGGAGGAAAGAATCTTCACCAGAAGTACTTCTACAGCAGTACTTCTACAGCAGTACTCCCAGTACCGCTCTGAATACTCCTCCCAGTGTCACGCTGACACCTGGTGGTCAGCTACAGCTGGTACAGCTCATAGAGACACGGACTAACAGACTGAACAGCTGCTTCTCACCTGTTCACGTCCATTCAACCCGACAGGACAGAGACGAGCACCGCGTGTTTGTCCTTATTAAGAGTCCAGGTCCAATGTTTTCTTACTTACAAGGAGCAGACACCAGCAGCTACCATTCAGATCCTCGTAAGACTGAGACACTACAACAAAGAAGCCTGATATTAACAATGATGAATACTTTATTGATCTCTTGGGGAAATTGTGGTTCTGACAGCTGCTAGACCCGCGTCTGCGCTGCTACACATGCAGCTTTGTGGAGACAGAATCAAACCGCCGACCCTTAGGCTGAAAGACGACTCCTCTACACACCGAGCTCTCACGCCATAAGATAAGATAAGGCCTAACTCGCCAACACAAGGAACATGTTGGGAATTATTTAGTGCTAGACAGCGTAATGAGTGTGTGTGTGTGTGTGTGTGTGTGTTGGACTCACTTGAAGTACTTTTTGAACAGGTGAGTTTTTAAATGTTTTTAAAGGTGGTG
>JAUMTR010000027.1:22999724-23013602 GCA_032270685.1 Microctenopoma stevenorrisi | reverse complement strand
CACCCTCGCTAGCTTTAAGATTAGCCTTAAAACCTTCCTTTTTGATGAAGCTTATAGTTAGAGGTGGATCAGGTAACGCTACTTATGCTGCTATAGGTTTAGTCTGCTGGGGGACTGTCCTGAAACTTGAAGCTCCCCTCCTCCTTTTCTCTCTCCCTCTCTCGCTGTCTCTTACCATGACATCATTACATGTTGTTAACATTGTGTCCTCTCTCTCCCCTAGTTACGCTCTCTCTCGCTCGCCTTACACTGTAAAGTGCCCTGAGATGACTTATGTTGTGAATAGGCGCTATATAATTAAAGTTGAATTGAATTAAGTCCAGAAACAAATGTCTTTATAAAACTCCCAGAGACCTGTCACCATCAGCTTCTCTTATTCTATGATATCTTCTTCTAGTGTTTTCCAGGAACAGGCAGCTGACAGGAAAAGCTCTGAGAATCCACTGCACTACATGTTCATCAGCAAGCAGCAGAAATACAGTTAGAGGCCAGCTGGAGAGCATCTCCCGGCTAAAGAGACATGACAGTGTTTCCCTCTGGAGCTGGTGAAGACCATATGCTGGATTTGGTGCTGGACTCTGGAGCAAAGTTTCCCAGTATGACCTCACTGAAACATGAACATCAGCCAGAACCACAGCAATACATCTGTATTCAGGTCGTCCACTTTCTCCACTGTAGGAATTAAAGACAAAGAAAAAAAGACATCCAGAGTTTCTGAGCTGTGAGGAGCTGGATGTGTGATTCTGTCTCTTTCATCCACAACCAGAGAGTCAGATGAATTCTAAAGAGTCAGGAAGCACAGAGCTGCAGCATGAAAGACTGAACTGAGATCAGACTCGTCCAACACTTGTGGATCATCTCATGATTCTTAAAGTAAAAAATGCTCCTGACGTCACATCTAACTTTCACTGAAGAATTTATTTATGTGCATTTCAGTTCACACACAAAAACAATGTCTGCTCCCGCTACAGCGTGAGCGCCATCCTGTCCTCGTCCAGACTCTTGCAGGTCGCTTTAAGCTGTTGCTTTAACTCTCAGGCTGTGGCTGTCCTGAGCCAGTGGACTGAGGTGAGGTTAATCCTCTCGACTCTGCTGCTGACGCAGCTTGTTAAGTAGCGTTAACAAGCCGCTGAAATGAGACGAATGCTGGAGCAGCATATTTTGACCAACTGTACGTGAACTTTCCTCCAATGCTGTCGTCTTACTGCAGATCTCACTCTCATCGGAAAGTTGTCAGAGCTGTTTTGTGTAGTTGCTGAGCAACGGCCAAGAGGGAGGTCATTTCCTCCCAGTGTGCGTAGTGACTGCATCTTCATACTTGATTATTATTCTTATTTATTACTGATTTATTAGGCTGGAAACAACATGAGGTGATGTGTATGATATCTAGTGTGCAGCTGCCGGTCCTACCCACCTGCTTCTTCTTGTCCTTGATTTGCCTGCTGTTCTTTTCTCTCCTCTGTCCACTCACCTCAGCCGGTCGAGGCAGATGGCCGCACACCCTGAGCCTGGTTCTGCTGGAGGTTTCTTCTGTCAAAGGGAGTTTTTCCTCTCCACTGTCTCCTGGTGCTGCTCAGTGGGTGATTCTGCAGTAATCAGGCACCAATCTAGACAATTAGAAATGAAACAATGATGATGAATGTTGTTATTTTCTTACATGTTTCATCTCGTCCTTCACAATTTAAATTAACTCCAGTAAATCAACTGCTGAAAAATTCATATATTGAACCTGGCACCAGGTTATGTACAGCGCGTTTTCCTGAGCCCTGTTTAAAAAGGTTCGTCCTTCTGACTTAATTTCTATCATCATGTTTTTAACTGTTCATGTTTTACCACATAAGTGTCAAGGTTATTCATTTGTGCTCTGTCCTAAGAGCTGTTCACTCTTCTCAGGGTTAGGGCAGCTCACAGGACCATCTCAGCTGCTTCTGTAATTAATGAATTACCTATAGTTATTCTGTTATCTGAAGTAGAAATGAGTGGTGGCTGCCCTCAGGTCCAGCAGAGCCTGCTGCCCTCGAGAAATTAAGAATGAAAAAATATGTCTTTATAATTTAATATAGATTTATATTAAAGCAGTGTCTTTTTAACAAATGTCTCATCAATGTGTTTTGTCATTACAATAAAACTTACCTTCTCAGTTGCTGCTTTCAGTGCATAGAACATTTATCCAATCACATTTCTCTCGTGTCGTAAGCTCGAGCCATCAATAGTTTGTTAAATAAGGACAGTTTTGTTGATTGTCGTATTTCCTAACCAGTTTTTAAGTTTGACGGGTTCGGCGTGTCCTCTGACCTGCTGCTGGCTTCTATCTGGCCGAACCGCTTACGTCAAACCTGTTGAAGTTTTTCACCATGTTTGCTAACTGACATTAAGCTACCTGAGGTTAAGCTACCTGAAGCTAAGCTAATATAGCTGGCCTTAGGCAAACGTCACTTATTGACAGATCACGGAGGTTAAGCTAGCTGAAGCTAGGTTAAATTAGCTGAAGATAAGCTAGCCCATGTTAAGCTAAAGGAAGCTTGAGCTTGCTGACGTTAAGATAAATGAGGTCAAGCTACCTGATGCTAATCTAGCTGAAGTTAAGCTAGCTGACGTTAAGATAAACAAGGTTAAGCTACCTGAAGCGAGGCTAGCTGAAGTTAAGCTAGCTCACGTTAAGCTAACTGAAGCTAGCTAGTATGTAACATGAACAGAGTTTAACTGAAGCTTTAAGGAGGACGAACTTTGTTTTCAAATGATGAGCAGTATTGATTATTGCTGCTTTAGACCGTTTCTGCTGGTTTGTCTTGATTAATTCCCATTTTTTACTCCTTCTACACAGGAGGACAGGATTGCTGCCAGTGACAAACAGGTGCTAACTGTGAAGTCTAAAATAAGATTCAGTAATAATTTTAATGAAAACCAATGCTGACACACACCTGCACAGACACGAGTTGGCTCATAACATAACCTGGCAAACAAGAGGAAAGTGTTTAGCGTATAAATACCTGTAGATTGATGAGTGGATGAATGAGGGACACGTGTGCAGGGAGGAGTGGAGTCAGGTGACTCAGACAAGCGCAGGTGGAAGAAGAAAGGATGTGGAAATGTAGGGACTAAAGCAGAGCATGGGAAAGACCGGCAGATTAGCAGAGAGACAGCTGTGCGTTGGTCTCCCAGGCTCTGACATAAACGTTTGCTAACATGACTCGTCCTGCCAAATCCTCTCAGTGGTTTGAACAATCAGAAAAATGCAGCAAGCATGTGTTCATTAGCATATCTGCAGATATGGAGCTCTGGCTCTCTGCCTGCTGATAATACTGCCAGACGCGCCACAGTCACTTCAGTAATCGGTGCAGTAAATGCACGGAGTGGAGCCAGAGAGGGAGGCATCCAGATAATACTGTCTTAAAGAATTTACATTCTGTAACATCCACCAACCAGCAGCCGGACTCTTATTTTCCTAAAGCCGTTTGGTAATATTTCCCTTGCTCCTTGTGTCTTGTTTCAGGATTAAATGTCAGCGTCTGAGCCAATAAACATCTTTCAGTTTATTTTCTTTCTTTCACAGAAAGGAGATGCATTTGTTGTCTTCCCCATCAAAGTAAAAGTCTAAGCTATGTCACAGATTGTGCTGAATTATTTAAGTAATATTTGTTTCATTTACTTTTATAAGCTCTCTTTTTTTTTGTAAAGAGCAGAACTCCTCCTCGACAACGCTCATGTCTTTTAGACATTTTTTTCACTGGGGGAGGGAGAGAAAGGAAGATAAAAAGTACGAGGAGGAAGAGAAGGTGACAGTGAGCAGAGGGGGGTTTGAAACCCTTTTTTCCACCTGGTTTGCTCGGTGAATTCTCTCCAAGGACCTTCAGTTCCTCCGCTCGATCCACGCCGCCTCCTCCGTTGCTCACATGTGGACAAAAGCAGCTCACAAACCAACCACAGCCTCCCAATATCTCTGTAAACTTTGATTTATATTTTCTCCTCGTGGCAGTCATCCCTCCTCAGGCTGATGGACATATCTCTCTGGGGATCTCAGCATCAAGCTCAAAGTGTCTGAGTGGATGAATCCAGTAAAAGCTGAGAATAACTAAGGTGGTTAAAACTGCGTTAAAACTGTGTGAGGACTCAAAGATTGCTGCCAAATATAAACGACACCAAGGGAGAGAGACCTAATGAAACATGACACGAGACAAGTGTCGATGCAGATGTGATGCTGGCATCAGACCACAGGGTTATTAACGCTCTGTGAGAAGGTCACAGCACGAGCAGGGAACCCCGCCCACATGGCACGAGGAGTCTGATGAGGTGACGCTGATCCTCATACGGTCCTGATATCCTCAAAAAGGTGTCAGATCCATGCTGAGGATGAGATGTCACAGAAAAAACAAAACCGACAATATTAGCAGGAACAAAAGGTGAATAAAATTCTCATTTAATGATCAGATGTTACCTCTGCTTCTCATCTCACGCAGTGAACTGCAGCTTAAAATCTTTGACTTTGTAAAGTCTTTCCTGGACAATAACATTCAGGTTTTTGTTTTTAGCGCACTTGGAAGATAAGATTTCTATATTGTTGCATTCAAGGACGCTCTGACATGTCATGTATAAATACAGCAGCCATTCAGACTACTTTTTGTCTGTTTGTCTGCTTGTTGTTTGTCTTCTCAGTTTGATTTTCTGACAAACTATTGTAGCACTTGACTGTGAGTTCTGCTGGTGCGTCCTTGAATTTTATGTTGCTGCAAAAACATTTTTACGGTGAAGAGAAATGCAGTGAATTTAAAATCAGTAAATCAATAAACTTGTGCTGAAGATGT
The DNA here is from genome assembly GCA_032270685.1 of Microctenopoma stevenorrisi. Taxonomy (NCBI): domain Eukaryota; kingdom Metazoa; phylum Chordata; class Actinopteri; order Anabantiformes; family Anabantidae; genus Microctenopoma; species Microctenopoma stevenorrisi. Next base: position 23,008,800 of record JAUMTR010000027.1, on the reverse strand, counting down.
GTCGTTTTTTATTTTTACTTGGAAAATAGTAGAAAAGAGAAACAACACGTCACCATCTGTGATGCATTCAGGGACACTGACACCTCACATGTGCAGCTTAAAGATGAATTAATTACAGTTATAATTATATTGTCTTTTTCAACATCACCGCTTGATTTTTTTTGAGCATCGCCTCAGTGAAGTATAACTTCTGGAGTGTCCTTAAATGCAGCATCAGGGGGACTTTGAAAAGGAAATAAAAGTGACAGTGGCTCATTGATCTTCAGAGTGAATGGAGTAAAGCAGTGGATTGGTCCTTTAAAAGAGCAGCAATCTGCATTGGTGATGTTCATGTTTGACGGGCAGCATCCCCAGGCCTCCTCAAAAACAAATGTTTCCTACACACACACACACACACACTCTGTCAATAAGTGACATTTTCCATCACAGCATTTCTCTTTTAACATTAATTCATAAAATTCAAATGCAGCTTGACTCTGAGCCTCAAAGCAGTGGCTCCTTTCACTTGAGTTTTGCTGACATCTCGCGCAGTCTCCGGTTTTAAAGTTTAAACACAGACGTGTGCCTGCCTCAGTTCACTTTCTGAATATTTTAAAGAAAAACTTCACAGGAGACAGATGAAGGTGAGAGGCTGCTGCCACCCAGATTAAACAGAAAGCATTAAAACCGAGTTAACACCGACTCCCTGCCTCTGCGCTCAGGTGTGAGGGTTTTAATCCGCGGGCCGGATTTCCAGATAGCTCTGCCTTTGTCAGTTCCACTCCACCGTCTTTAAACATCCACGCACCTGTAGTCAGAAGCTACTGCAGAAAGTAAGTTTTAATTAGGCCAAAACTTCTAATGTTCCCGTTCACAAAGGAAACAGGAAGGAAGCGTGACTCAAAGGCTGCCCCCTTCAAACACGCTCTGGTGCCACAAATCACCAAATAAACCTCACGAGAGGAATCAGTTCGATGGGGAGCAACCCCACAGACACCGTGGTGTGTCTGTGGGACAGAAGGAGAACGTTCCCACACAGCACCACCAGACAAACTGTGTATTTGCGCATGAGCTGAGTTTGTGGTGGAATGAGGCAGCTTATTAGATCGGGTGTTCTTGTTCTCAGGGCGGCGTCTTACCGCAGCAGCTGCAGAGAAACCATCCTCAGGTGAGTTCTGGAACAACTTCCCAACATCAGCACCCACTTAATGAGTCTGTTTTCCTCCTCGTCTCCCACTGTCGGCCAAGGACGCCGCATGTTCGCCTCCCAGCTCGTTTGGTTCTGAGTGGATCCACAGGTTTGAATAAGATCTCTGCAGGTCTGATCATGCTGCTCGTCTATGGTTGATTTCACGCTCCTCACATGAATTCACCCACATGCTCTGATGCTGCTGCTCTACAAAAGAAATAAAAACAGTGGCTTGCTCCTTTAAGCCGGCAGCCACATCTACATACAGGCCTCACAGCCTGCTCGCCCTGCTCTCCTCTCACTGTCACACTCATGAATAATAAAAACCCCAGCTGAATTATTAATGCAGATTTTTGCACACAATCTGCAGAGGCCATTATCCCGATCTGTGATGGATCTCATTTAGTTCTGACAGATTAGATGGATCCACACTTCTGCCTCTGTCGAGGTAAGCGGACCTGCCGGGCTGATTACAGAAACATAATCTGGACCCGTCTTGATTAGCGCAGAGCGGAAAGGTCACAACTACATTTTCCGTTTGAATGAGGATAAGGTTTGTTTTCCTCTGACAGTGAATGGTGGAAATGTCAGCTCCCCTGATGGACGGGGCAGACAGGGTGGGGGTCCGACGCCAGGCCCCTCCGCCTGTGAAAGGTCGGGGTTCAGATGGTGCAGCTGAATGAGCCCTCAGATATCCACTTATCTGTTGAAAGCCCACAAACGAGGTAATCCTCTTATTTGACACCTCGACCAGACGCTCATTACTCGCAGCACTTTCTGCAGCCGCCCGCTCCGGATTTCACGTCAAGACGAGTTTTCTCCCGTTTCATTTATACAAAATATGAAGCCGAGGAGAGGAAAAAGCTGTTAGCACCAACACAAAAACGAGCATCCGCCGAGCAGCTTCAGCGAAACCAGACTCTTTCAGACACATTTGTCGTTCAGCTGCTCTTTACTTAGAAAATGTCTTGTGGAGGTTTTGAAGAGATTGAAACACAAATAAGACCCAAAAACCCTGTAACTAAAAGAAGAGCATGAATGAATCTCAAAAAGAAAAAGACATTAAACACAGATAAAGTGATTTTTCTACTGATGAGATAAAGTTTCTAAAGTTAAACATACAAAAAGATGTTTCCTGCATCTAACGTGACAAAAAGTATAAAAACTGAAATGATATAAAACAAACGTTCGGGAAGCTGAAAGCAAACGATTTGTTTGAGGCATGAATCAGAATCCCTCAGGGCTCCCTGTGCTGTTTGAGGCACGAGTGAATAAATTAACAAATGAACATTTAAGGGATAACGGAGGGATGATCGTCTCTCCACCTGGGTGATCTTTAAACCAGTCTCTGCTTTATCCTTTGCAGCAGATTATCTCTCTGCTGATCCCCTTCACCTCCGTTAGTCTTCAACAGGAAAAAAAGAGGGAGAGCCGAAGCCGACACCCTGCAAACCTGATGTGTGTGTGTGCACTCGTGTCTTATCTGTGCTCATCTGATCACAGCCGCTGTTAAACTCCCACGGCAAATCACAGGGAAAGCAACTCCCCAGAGAAAGAAGGGAACAGAGGCGCCAAAAAAAACGAAAAGCATCAATTAACATGTCGGAGGAAGTGCTCCAAAATAGTCCAAGAACCCTCTGTGGAAAAAACAGCTGAGCCTCCCGGCGCGGTGGATTGTGCGCAGAGCAGCGAGGACTGACGGAGAACAGGTTCTGCAGACATCAAACCTGTACGAGCTTTAAAATGCACACTGAGTAAATCCAACATCAGTACTGGATGATTCTAACCGGGCTCAGGCTCCTGTCAGGACCAGCAGGAACACAGCTGGTCACACACACACAGAGAAGTTGTTGTGGTTTGTCTTACAGGGAATTTTACCCTTTATTCTTCATCACTTCGCTTCATCATCATAAAGTTATAAAGACATTTCAGTGTTGGAGCAACTCTGCAAAGAAGAGCTGATATGTCAGCTCTGAAAATGAAATGTTGATGTTTCATCGGTTAATCGTGAGCATAAGTCAAACCTGGTTCTGTCTGCAAAGTGCAAAGAACAACGGTGGAACCGCGGTGAGACGTGCGTCATTGTGCCGCTGCGGTGTGAAAGGTAGAGGTTCAAAGTGAGCTGCGAGTCGTCTGCATGTATGTGGGTGTGATCTGATCCGTCCGGGAGTAAAAAGGCTGCTCTAAAGGTTAAATCAAAGCCCGGGGAGCCTGTGACGGTGTGCAGCTGTTCCTCTTGACACAAACCTTAACATCATCTGATCCTGTCAGAAGATCAGTCAGAAAAGCGAAGCTGAAGCCCACACTGCTTTATCAGAGAAAATCATCAGCCTTTAATAGTTTTTTAATGAGTTTGTGAAATGCACTCTGGCGACAGTCTAATAAAGGACAAGCTCTGCACAGAGATTCAGGCTGAATAATGTATAAGGGCAGAGGTAGCACTAATGAAAAGATGATGAGAGGCATTCCTGGGAGAGGGAGAGAGCAGGCGAGAGAAAGGGTGCCAGAAAAAGTTGAAAGGGAGGCCCAATTAATCTTCATGTGCTTACAGAAGAAATTAAACAAAAGCAGGGAAAAGGACGAGGGAGAGAATGGCAGCGAGACCCGCAGAGCTGGAAGAGAGCATCGAGGTGAACAAAGAGACTCCACGATCTGTTTTAATGATTTCATTTTCACTTTCAGCAACGGAGGCAAAGCTGAGAGCAAAGAAAAGACTCCAAAAAAAAAAGTTACGTCAACCTCAGAGCTTCAGAAGGCATCAGATTCACCTTGGTGATGAAAGGAGTCACAACTTGTTTGTGTGTTTCGCTTACGAATGGACTGGAGGAGGGGATAAAAGACGGAGAGGAGAGGACACTGCCACAGGTGAGTGATGCACAGGTAATGATGAGGCAGGGCTGAAGGAGAGTAGGAGGAAAGGAAGGGACTGAGAAAGGGAACAGGAAGAATAGGATGAGGGAAGACGAGAAGGACGGGACAGTGACAGTCGGAAAAGCAGAAGGAACGGAAAGAGAACGGGATGAAAGGGAGTGAGGAAAGAAGGAACAAGGTAGGTACGGAAGAACGTGAACAAAAGAGAAGGATCCGAAGGAAAGAAGGGAGAAAGGTGAAAGACAAAGAGAGAAGACGTAAAAGGAGACAAAGAAGAAATTACAAGGAAGGAAAGAAGTAACTGTAGTGATACAAAGAAATGCAGAAAAACGAGCAATGAGGGAAAGGTGGAGGAAAGGTGGAGGTGTCCGTAGAAGAAGAAGCCGACTCCCCTCAGACGTTAGTTCAGCTCTGTGGTTTCTGTCTATCCAAGCATCCTTCAACAATTATCTCCACTCATTAAGTCCTCTGTCCGTCCTCCTCTGGTCCGCTCGCCACACGCCGCCTCTCTGATGTTACATCCTCATGTAGAGAAATGCAAACATGTGTGAAGAGCGCGCTGCTCGCTGCACCTGAGCCGGCCTCTGGTGAACCCAGGTCAGATGTCGCGTCAGCAGCGGTCGACTGTTTGTTTCATCAGCGTCGGTCGAGTGAAGTGAAGCGTGTGAACGAGAGAGAGGAGCATGAGGAGGAATGAAGGAGAGGAGGAGGAGGCAGGGATCGGAAAAACTCCATCAGGAATGAAGAAAGAATAAAGTGAGGACTTGTAGAAGGATGTGATGAAGGAGGATGCAGGAAAGGAAGGAAGAATATGGGGGGTTAGGAAACTAAACAAGAAGAAGGTAAAGTGGGGTGACGTGAGGAAGAGTTGGAGAGAACAAAGGAAAAGGTCAGGAAGTAGGAAGTGGGAAATGTGCCTTAAACGTGTGTTCAGCTGCGCAGCAGGTTTGTAACTTTAGCTTTCTTGTGTTGCAGCGATTAAACTCTAATAAAAGTGTTGAACAGGAGGCCGACGGGAGGTCGAGGAGCGAGGATTAGCGCTGGGGTTATCGCGCCCAGGTGGAAAGATCACCTCTCATTTCCATAACCTGCCACTTACTGCAGGCGCGATGTGTTTGGCCCTCTAATACCTGCTCATTTATTCCTCCGCAGCCAGCCGCCAGGTCAGAGGTCACCGACCGATAAGTCCCCGTGACCTCAGAGGTGGAGTTTGTTCTGGGTTCAACATCCACTGAACCTAAATTACTGGGAAGGAGGTCGAAAATCCATCATGTGCTTTAAATTGGTCTGAGGGCGACGGACTTCATTAACATGTGTTTAAAAATATTATTCAAAGTTAACGTTGGTTTTCCGCTGATTGGATCCAGACGTGGAGCCTGTGCAGATGTTACTGACCTCGAGACCTCACTCTGAAACAACTAGTTTCTTACTGCACCGGTGAACAGTCTGTTTGGCTTCATTTACAGACTCACAGCTGGTTCTAAATCATTACCTGTCCTGTGAACACACCGGAGGCATTTAGCAGCTAAATAGCCAGGTGATTCGCTGAGCATGTGGAGGAGACCCAACATGGAGCTAAAAGAGAGGGAACATTGCACTTCCAGTTGGCTGGGGGCCAGAAACAAGACTCCAAAAAGATGGAAGTTCTCTGTGTTAATGTGTTCATCACCTGTTTATGGTTTCCACTCTTTTTGGACACATGTCCAGGTGGGTGATGGACACTCTACACTCATGAGTGTTCGGCAAGTGGCCGAAGCCTGAAAACTCATTATCACAGAGCATTTTTTCACATTACGCCCATTTTGAGTAACTGAGGAGTGCAGCTTTAACCGAAGACACATTTTGCAGCTCAGGAAATTAGTCAAATAGTATAGATGGTGGTGTAAATGTGAGCGTGTCCATCTGCTGCCTCTTTGTTAAAAGGCTTCTTGTGTGTTGACCCTTTTCACAGCCGACTCCCCTCAGACGTTAGTTCAGCTCTGTGGTTTCTGTCTATCCAAGCATCCTTCAACAATTATCTCCACTCATTAAGTCCTCTGTCCGTCCTCCTCTGGTCCGCTCGCCGCACGCCGCCTCTCTGATGTTACATCCTCATGTAGAGAAATGCAAACATGCGTGAAGAGCGCGCTGCTCGCGACACCTGAGCCGGCCCCTGGTGAACCCAGGTCAGACGTGCGAACGAGAGAGGAGCAGCTCCACACCTGATGATCGCAGTTCTGTCTGGTTACGGGCTTGTCACCTCTCCTGGATCCCAGACAACAGCGAGCGCTGCTGGAGGAGTGTAAAAACTGTTCATCAGACGTCATCAGTGACAGAAACATCCTACAGGTAGCATGTTAGCGGGAGCGTAGCTTAAACACGCAGAGAATGGGGGATATTGGCCTCATGTTAAATTCCTGTGCACTGCTGAGCTGCAGGCAGAACATGAAGCAGCTCAGGTTCTAGAAATACAGCGAGGCCTCATCCTCAGGTGGACAGTCAGCAGACTTTGGATGATTCCAGCTGGCTTTGTGTTAATATTGTTCACTTTGACTTATCCTCCATCATTTCTCCTCGCTGTGGAAGAAGCGGTGGCCTCACTGCCATTTCTATTATTTATGAATCTGATTAATAATCTGCCGCCCTGCTGCAGGAGAAGCTGAGCTCCATAAGAGCACCCAGAAGAAAAAACAGCACAGGGGTGTAATTCCACTCCAGCCTGCTGCAGAGAAAGAAAGAAACAAAATCATCATCTCCCACATGTCTAATGAGAATAAAAGCAGAGATGATGCTGCTTGAAATCCCAGAGTCAGCTCGTTAAACCCAACTTCAATCAAAGCGGCGTGGGTTAGCGCTGCGGGGGGTCGAGGTGGAACATGGAGCGAGAGGCCAGGAGACAATTACAGGCTGAGCAAACATACGGGAGAGCGGAGCTGCAAATAGAGGACCAACTGGTTGTTAACGGGTCCGTTTCTGGTCTGTCTGGATCTTTGTCTAGACTTTAGTTCTCATTAGCCTGTTAGCACTGTCTGTGTGTGAAACAGTGTTTCTCGTCGCACAAATCTGAATCATTAATATGTTCAACACAAACTTTGCTTGAGCTGTGAACGGTTGGGAGGCCTGTTGTTCATGCTGGTCAGCGTTCATTCCCAGCGGGAACAGTCTCAGGGCTTCCATCAGTGTCACAGATCTGTTCTCAGGCCACAGGAGTAATTCATGTTAATGACATATTGAACACAGCGTGCCTGTAAGCTGTCTGTGGTGCCGTCAGCATCCATCTACCTCATCCCAGCTCTCGTTGTCACTCAGCCCTTCCTGTTCCCTCTCATAGCTTGGGACTGAGCCGACCTCTATTTGTCGAGTTTCTGACCTTTAAAATTGTCTCGACTGAGCCTGGATGCTCAGTTATTCCAGTTATTACAAATGTCAGTGTTACTTTGAATGAGGTTTTCTTATTTGTGGAACAGGTTTCACCCCCCCACACACACACTGCAGCAGACAGTCATAAACGGTATGTGCATTTACTTAAATACATTCATAAATATAGAGTCAAGCTAAATAGTTTAATGTGCAATTAAAGAGACATCAGTGTAATCAACACAGTCGGTGACTGTCAGACTTTATTGTGTTTATTCTAAACTAAATGACACAGTTATGGGATTTTAATTAGAAAACAGGCAGCTCGGAGCACAGCTTATCTCCTCTGAATGCTGAGCCCCTGTGTGAAGCCAGCTCCTCCTGGTACCGATATGTTTACGTCTGGTCGAAAATCAGCTGCCGTACAGTCACCCAGGCAAGGATGGGGGGTGCAGGCAGATGTTCTGAGATGACCTGGATGTCACCGCGTACTATGATCAGCAGCTGGAGCTCATCACGTTCCTTTAGCTTCAGAACTCTTTTAACACCAGCAGCGTTTTTCTCTCACAGCTGATGTTGAAATAATGTAACTTGCACATGATGGTTTTTTGACCGTACATTCAGGAGATTTATGTTTAGGATAAAAACTATTAAAAAGACGTATATATGAAATAAAAGTGGCTTCATTGTCGTTTCCTGTGTTTATTGTTGCAGCTGACAAAGCTTTTATCAGGAGTGAGACGCGAGCGCACGTCGAGCCGTCTGCTCGTCTTCAGCGGGGCCAGATGTGCCTGAAAAGTTGTCCGTATGAGTGTGATTGATGAATGAAATGTTTAAAATCCGAACTTTTCTCCCTAAATGAGTCATAAAGGGTCAGAACAGCTGCTCTTTAATCTGCCGCTGAATCAACCTTTAATAGAGAAGCTACGGGTAGAGACACAGGACAGTTTTTATTTCTTCAGCTGTAACGTCTTCATCATCTCCGCATGAGCGACGGTTCTTCTGGATTTATCAAACCTATTCAACATAAATGTGTGTTTCTAAGTGTTTGCTGAACATTTTGCTGAGCGTTCTGCGCGGTAAAGCGTGGACACCCTCACTAATTGGCTTTTAACAGCCAGCAGAGAAACGCTTCACATGCTGCAGGAAAACAGATTCACACTTTGGGTGTAATTATTAAAGTTAATGACAGATGAAGCAGTAGCGCAGATGACACAGTTTAACTCTCACCGCAGGTCAGTTTTTTAGTCTGTGAGCTCTGTTTGCTTCAGAACTCCGACCTCTGAGGAAAAGAGATCAAAACTATGAGGAGCATTGTTAACAGAAGGACTGAGACGAGTTCTCCTCAGTAAAATCCAGCATCGCAGCAGCTACTGGACGGATTGTGAAACATTCCTGACAGACATTCATGATCAGGATTATAATTTTAATAAACCTCAGACATGTCTCCACCACTTTGCTTTATTCCTGCAAAACTTTCAGCCTCAGCTGCACTTTGCATGTAGATCTAAAAAGCAAATGTTAGTAAGTTAGCAATAGTAATTGTCTACTTTTGTCTGCGTTTGTTTACATTGTTGTTTTGCACATGTCTGCACACGTGCACTTTATGAAGAAGTGCAATTTCTGTTCCGTTTTTGTCTCTGTCCTTTAATGTAGCGCCATGGTCCTGGGGAACGTCATTTCATTTCACCTTGTACTGTA
>JAUMTR010000027.1:22959449-22996441 GCA_032270685.1 Microctenopoma stevenorrisi | reverse complement strand
GAAGGCTCTGCCTCCCATTCTACATTTAGAGACTCTAGGGACCACAAGTAGACCAGCACTCTGAGAGCGAAGTGCTCAGGTTCTGTGAAGTATTTAAAAAATAAAGTCTCACGTATTTACAATTTGTTTTTGTAGCTAATTTGTTCTTTGTTATCAGCTTGACCGACGTCTCTGGATTTTACGTAACTCAAAACGGTTTTATTCAAAATGACGGATCTGCAGAACGCAGCACAGATACCTTGACAGAAAACAGAAAATGAAACTGAACGGAAGACAGACTGCTGGGACTCGCTCCTTCTTCCCTCAGTCTGCTGATTCACGCTGAGTCATGCCAGCATCAACGCACCCATCAACAAGCTCTCCAAAGTTTCAGACGTGATCAGAAGTTGCTCCGTTTAATATCCAACAATTAGAAGTTAGTTCATTTAACTACGCAGGAATGTAAAATTTGTCTCGATGGTGGGATAAACAAAGGAGCCGTCCTCCGAGGCTTCATATCAGCAACCATCTGGACGGGAGTTTGGCTGTGAGACGACGAATCCCTGCAGACACTTCATATGAAACTTAAATTAATGGGGAGAGTGTGTGATCACGGTGCAGTGAATCAGTGGCCTCAGTGGCTGCACAGGCTGCCTGACGACAACAACCTTCCTGCTCGGGGAAAACCCACGGTGGCGGCAGCAGGTTTTCAGAGGAAGAAGAAGAGGAACTAATTAAATTCGGGTCTCGCCTCACGGTTCTCTCTCCACACGCCAGGAGCAGCAACAGGGAGGAGCGGGGCACAAGAGACGGAGCAGAGAATTACACGCCATCGCTGTCAGTTTGGCCTGTGATGTCTTCATGGGCTGGATGAAACGACATGCTGCCCATGTTCTACATTTAATGCTAAACAGAGACTACAAAAAGAAGGAGGCGAATCATTTTGTAATGCTCCTGTGGAGTGATCAGGTGATGCCTTCACTGTCTAGTGCACTGCACTTCACAACAGTTTAAGGTACTGATGTATGGCGTGATATTTGTGCCACTATTCGTGCAAACGAAACGCGATATTTTGAGCAAAAAAAATGTAAACACAGAAGTGAGCTCCAAGAGTTTTTTTCTTCTTTATCTGCCATGTTCGTCCAATAGTTCACACTTAGTTTGCTGCTTAATTTTCTTTTTATTAACTGATGCATGGAAGAAAAGCATTTTTAGCAGCTGCTAAAGCTTCACAACACCAGAACAGGAAGTGAGATCGCATATCATCCCAAAATAAAGTGACAATAGGAAAACGTTCTTACCAAATAAGAGAAAGGAACACATCTATTTAAGAGAACACAAGTCTAACAATTATAACACCATAGCTCGTTGGTCGAACGTGGCCGAAGAAGAAGAAACCTATCGAGCTCAACAATATTTGATTCCATAGTACTATCTTGAGCGGAACCGACAATCTTGGTGTGCTGTGATTGGCTGGCCCTCTTCTGGTCTGTGATTGGTTGGAATTGTGACACTTAGTCACTTTTGAGCACAAAATAAATATTAGCTTTTTGCTATGTTTACATTTTTTGTGCTCACAATATCGCGTTTCCTTGTACGAATAGTGGCACAAATATAACGCCATACTGATGCAGCGGTTCGTCTTGACCGTATCAACATGTCAAATGCACTGAGTTGCCACCGTGTGATTGGCTGGTCAGTAACTCGCACCAATGAGCAGTTGGACAGGTGACACCGGCCTCGCTGAAATAGGAGAATAGGAGAATTTAATAAACATATTCAGCACTTGAATGACTAATATTTCCTTCATTATGGCAGCTGGATGTCAGTCGTGGAGCGCTTTGTTTTCTAAAAATGTCTTTTGCAGACTCTTTTTTCTGTCACTATACAACTGCTCCGATCACAGCGAGTCATCAGCAAGTTTTATTAATATTTTATCATTGTTTTGTCTCCTCCAACACGACAACTGACTGTTAAACGTGTGCTTTACTTTGCTTTTCTCTGGCAGCAGACACGGTGGCAGTTCTTTTTCATCTATAGACATTCTTATGAATAAAAGGTTTTCCTACAAATATACAACAAATACAGTTCATTTGCAACTGGACTCGCATGAGCATTAGAAATGTTTTTTTTATAAAATTAAAGACGCACGAGATTCTCCAAACACGGTAGGATTGTAGTTGAGACTTGTTTCAGGATCAGGGAGGCTTGAACTGAAGTGAGCTGTTCTGCTGGTGAGGGGTTCCTCTCTCTGCCACTCTGCTGAGCATTTTTTACTCTATTCATCTGTGTGCAGAGACCAGGAGAAGCACACTGATCACAACACAGTCAAGGTCTGCTGCCTCTGTCACCAAGTGGAAAGCTTTAAATCTGCCTTTTTCTGCAGCTGAAAGTGATTCACATCAGACCAGCTGCTGTTCACTCAGAGAGGCCGGCGTGATCAAGGCCTGCTGCACCACGGTCTTTCTCTCTTCCAATTTATATCCGAGAATAATCTGAAGAAAAAGGTTCAGTCGCTGTATCAACATGCACAATCCAGGAGTCAGTGTGTGCAAATGATCACTGTAGTGTGGAGTCACTTCTGTCGGCAGCTCCTATCTAACAAGGTGCTTTCAGCCAAATGAGAGAAAAGCTGGGCAGCTAACACGTTAGGATAATGACATGTGCACTACTCTGACATCTGCATACTTTATTATAGTTATTAGTACAACATGAAAGCCTCTTAGGAGGAGAGCAAGGTCGGCGACATACATCAGCACACACACACACAGGTGTGCCAACACACACGCTATAAACAAAAAGTAAACATAGTTCCACAGTGAAATGTGTTCTTCTGCATTAAACCCATCCGGCGGGGGGAGCAGTGGGACACATCTGGTATAGGGGATGGGCTGGGTGTTGCTGCTGGGCATCGAACCTGCGACCTTCTGCATCCCAGCCTCATGCACTGAGCTATCAGGCCGCACAACCGAACACAAAAGCACATGTAAACCAAGCCCCTACGGCGTGACCATGTGTAGGGTGGGGTGACCCTTCGTAGGGTGGTGTGACCCTGTGTAGGGTGGTGTGTAGGGTGGTGTGACCCTGTGTAGGTTAGTAGCCACAGGGCAGCAGGGACATTTGACAAACAGGTGGATTATTGAACACACCGTTAAAAGAACGGCTACAGTTGTTAAATCTCCTGAACATGACACCAAAGGTTCCATAGACGTCCAGAGTCTGTTAAGTCCCTTCTTGGTTTATACTAATCCTTTGGTAGAGAAAGCTGGATCACATTTTTAGGTTTTCTTCACGAATAACGTAATATATCTTGGGGTCAGGCGTGGTAATTGCGAACGTATTGTTAGCCAGTTAATTAGCCAGTTAATTAGCCAGTACTCACTGCTGTGATCTATTCCTGACGTTGACGCTTTTCCAAACCACTTTCTCCATTTTCAGTTATGTAACAAAACACTGGCTGTTAGCATCTGAGCTAACTATGCTTACTGTGAAGATCCCATAAAAACGTACCGCAGAGTCAAAACTCTGGGTGTTGAGTTGCAATGTTGGCTCTTTTTAGGGAAGACAAACCCAGATGTTGGACTTTTATCATCTGATTTTATTGTGATAATTGTGTTAACAGAAAACATAATCGCAGCAGGTAAAACCCCAAACAAGAGAAACTGTTCTAAGATAAAGAGGAACGTGGTAACTCTGAAGATGAGACAGGTTTGCAGTTTCCCTAGGCGACAGAAACAAAGGCGAGCGCGTGAACAGGGAGCTCGACAGCCTCCGTCACTTTTGTCAAACACAGAACTGTGGGAAAGATTCAGTAAGGTTAATTGCAGCAGTGTGTGTGTTGGTAATTAGCTCGACTTCTACTTCTCCATCGCTTTGATGAACTTGTGAACATGAAACGGTGGCACTGTGAGAAGCCTTGAGGTCGACTCCGATCAGCTGATATGTAGACGACAGTGATGTGTCCTTTGATCTCGGCGTTAACAGCGAGCGGGGAAATGCAACTTGCAGACTATCTCACATGCAAATCATCCCGCCGCCTCCCAGCCCAGTTTAACACTTTCACACGGTTACATCATGGGTTCTGCTGAAGAGAAGCCGTTCTGCTTTCCTATTTATGTCCCTGCGCGTAAATACTGCGGGGAGACGGCGGCCTGCGCGAGCCGTGCAAAAAATAAATAAACGCTATCTACCTTCACAGCTCATCTCGTTTCTAAGGTTGCGAATTGTGATCGTGATAAGTGACTGATGAGTCACAGCTCTGCAGAAACACAAACAAACATGGCGGTAGAGGGTTGTGGGGGCGGAGACTGATGGGGGTAGGCCGACACGGAGACGCTTTGTGTGTCATGAGTTCCACTAACGTCCAGACCAGAGCATAACTGGCTGGGCTCACGTTCGAAGAGGTAAACACATGAGGGTGATTCCCAGCGAAGTCTCGTCAGTTCTTATTCCAGAAACATCTCTAATGAATGAAAGTCGGCTCTCTGCATATTCCGTTTTCTCTCTTTAGTTCAAATATGAAAAGCTGTTGCATCAGACTCTGACGGTTGTTCGAGGAAAAAAGCGGAGAGAGAAACAGAAGGCTGCAAACACAGGAAAGTGAAATTCATTGACTAGAGCTGGGATGATGAGAGCTTCCTCTGCGCCGCTGCCACGGAAATAAACGCATTAATCCAGACAAAACACGAAGACACCATCACACTTAAAACATGATTAGAGGGCCACCTGCACGTAAACACTCCAACCGCCATGAGGAGTCTGACAGTAAATATCATTACACTGCTGCAAATAATAATATTTCATATCTGAGCTGCAAAAGGGAAACGAGGATTTAGGAAGAATAAAGTCGGCTCTGTAGGAACGAGCTGAAGGCACATTATTGATCTGCTTTCTCTGTGACAGCGACACAAACAGAGCTGCACGGATACAGCGCAGAGCACACGGCTGCGTTGCCAGATTCTGTCCAGTCAGTCTGGAAGCTGTTTAAAATCTGCTTAACGGATTCCTAAGTGGACTTTTTGGGTTAGTCTGAAGCCTGATGGAACGAGGAAAACTGCCGCAGTAGCTCCATCAAAACTTTATCGGCAAACTCGGAAACTGATTCTGTGTCTTTTCCGCTGACGTGTCATCCAAGAGTCTGCTGGATTATGGCGACAGAGCTCCAAACTGGCAACCTCATAAAGTTGCTAAATCTCATGCTCGTGGCTGAGAATAACAGTAGGTATGTTTCTGCCTTCCTACTGTACTCTGCTCATCTACACACTCACAGATGAGTTCACTGGTTAGAAGGTAAAGATGTATTTAGTCTGGAGGGTGGCGGCCAACGGTCACTGCTCGTGTTGATGCTGTGTGGTAAACATCATCATGATGAGCGCATCTCGCTGCGGCTGCTGCTGCTGTTATTCTTGGGTTTGGTCGGGCAGCTCGTCGGCTCTGCCCTCGCCTTCCTGCGGGATCACTAACCCGATGTGATGGGGCTAAGCGAGGCCGCAGCCTGCTTGGAAATGCTGTGGTTTAGCATGCAGGGTTCCGTGTGACGGGATCAAACACGGCCAGCACTGACAGCTTATCTGGGGCTTTTTCACCCGCAGGTTGACACGAGCAATAAGATCAGATCCCATCAGAGGAGTGTGTGTGAGAAACGCGGCTCATTTCCCAGAAGCCTTCGCTTCATATGAGCAGAGACAAACGGCAGCAGAGATTGTGATCAGATGGCTCCAACCGCTTTGCGAGGAGGTCTGGGAAGGGTTGGACCACGCACCGTCACGCACCGTCACGCAGCACCGTGTGGAGTAAAATGTTGGGTGGTGTCTCTACATTTACTGTAGAACTGTTGCTTGTGTTCGAACAGCAGCGAAGGTCAAACCTCTGACTGCATCTGCATCTCTGAGGAGAACCGTGACTGGGTCAAGTGTGTGTTGGTCAGCTGAGAGATGATCTGACAGAGATCAAGAGGTCGTAGGGTTAACTCTACAGGTGTGTCTGAGAAGAGAGAAACACGCTGACGACCCTGAATTAAATCGGATGAATCATGTCTGATGGATTTCACCTCCTCCTCTGATGACCAAACCTTTACTCCAGACTCCCATTTAATCTGTAATATTTCTTCTCCTTTCTTGTCGGACAAATGCGGTGACTCTTCGCCAAATAGGAGCTGGGGATGAGTTCAGATGCATCGCGGGGAACAGAGAGAGGTCTGGAACGAAGGCAGAGAGAGGCGGTGATGGAGGAGCAAGGTGCAGCCGAGCCGCTGGTGGACGGAGTGATGATCGCTGTGTGAGAAGCCGCAGATAAAGAGAGAAACACACTTAAAGTTCCAGCCGGCAGAGATCCATCTGACATTTTAAAGGCACTGGAAATGTCACCCTGAGAGCTGGATGAGTGGGTGGATAACAGGACACGCCGCTGAAATATTTGACTCCAGTCATCAAACTTTACTGAAGTAGAAGAGCAAGCATCTCGACAAGTGCACGGCGCTGCAGAAACACTTTGATTTCACAGATTATCACTCAGCTCCCTGCACCTTTGTTAAGCCGTGTCTCTGAAAATGAATTCATCTGTGAAGCACCTTTAACGTTAGAGAACGTCAAGGTTCATTCATTAAATCCTCCCAGCTGAGCGAGACCTGCCGTTAGAGGCTCTCTCTCTTCTGAAGGAGACGGATTCATTAAACACGTCGACGCGGGGCAGATGATCTTATTAGTGCAGCAGGTCATAACTCACACAAATGTTTTCCAGCTGCAAATGACTAATTATACTTGTTGTTCCACAGCAAGGTCATGTTTGTTAGATCTACACGCACCGTAAATCAGCTTACAGCTGACGTAGGAGAAAAAAAAGATGCTAAGCGAACAGGTCTGCACCGTCATGGCCAAAACCTTCCTTCACCTCCGAGTGGATGCGTAAACCCTGGACTAGAGGTTTTACAGTGGTTCCTTATTAAGATGTGAGCAGGTTGTTCCTGGTTTGTAAATAAAGGTTTTTGCAGTTTAAAGTAATTTCAGGTTAGAGTATGGGGGGGGGGCCAGTGTCAGCTCTTATGGTGTTAAGTAAATTAGCAACAGGTTCAGGAGGTTTCTGCGGGTCAGTGTCACTGCTGGGACCGGTGCTGCCCAGACTGACATCAGAACCAGGGGGAAATCCTTGGACCCTGTTGGACCCTCTGCTGGTGCAGCGAGTCCTGCAGGTGCATGATAATACCTGAGCTCGTGTGGAGGCAGGACTCGATGCCGTCCACACTGACGTCTCTGGAACATCGTCGAATTAACCCTCTGTGGGTCGGTCTTATTAAATGATGAGACATCCTTTGTTCTGACACATGCAGCGTGATCTCTGCTCCTTCCGTTGGTTTGAACAGCGTTCGGATGTGTCGTTGATCCTTCAGCAGATGGATGGACGCTCCGTGAGCGTGCACGAACCATCCGAATGGTTACTGTGAGCTGTGAACAGCTCCTCGCCTTCTCCTCTCCAGCTTCAGGGCTCAACTCTGAGTGATGGACGTGCTGAAAGTGCGTGTTGCAATCAGTCACTGAACACACGCCTGAAACACTGATGTTGTTCACCTGGCAGCTGGAGGCTCGGCTGGTCGATACAGACACGCTCATAAAACAAACATGAGACCTTCCTGCAGGTGAAGTAAAATCTCTTTCACGCCACGTCTCCACCCGTTTCCTGTGGCTCGCCTCGAGCAACGACGTGCTCAACAACGAAAGATGAAGGAGCCACAGCTGAGAGAGCTTTGAGTGTTTCTTTGGAAAACAGACACAAAGACAACAGGAGCAGAGGTGGAAACAAAATTCAAACCATGAACCGCAGTGAAAACAGCAGCGGAGACTGTTCAAGAGAAACTTCTTCCTGAAAGTCCCAACTTAGTCCTGGTGCTGGAGGAAAAACGTGGACACGGGGAGATAAAGAAGAGAGAAGTGGAAATTCTCCGGTTTGTCTGAACGCAGCTTTATTTGCTGGAGCGGCTTCAGTCGGCACCAGCGTTGCCACCGAGCAGTCAGAGAGCACCGGATCCATTTCTGAAGGCCGGGAGTCATCGGCACGGCGACGACGAGCCCACACAGAACGGAGCTGATATAAATCATGGGTCCAGCGGGCTGGTACAGTACGAGCGCTCCATGCATATTTCATTTCTCTCCCCCACCCCACACTCGATCAATCCTTCATGAATAAAAAAACAGCCCCATTTAAACTGAGAGCTCATTTGCATCCGTCCATCTTTTGCCTCCATTCACTATCTGTAACCCTGCGCTGTCGCATCACTCGACCCCACAAAGTCCCGCTCACGTGATCATCCGGGCTCAGGGGGGCTGGCTGCAGCCCTCGCTGGGTAACGAGGCTACGTGCAAGCACTGGTGTCATTTCTGTGGTTCCAGACAAAACGCACGAGTATGTCACGTTCTGATGTCAGCATGTCCAACGCCCATCAACACCAGAGGCGCGGTTCTCCCTCCGTCTCTACTCTTTGATTCGATCTTCCTTTTCCCTCCAGCTCCATCCTTATTCCCGGGTTTTCGCCGCCCGTCACTCTTCCTGCCGTCGCTCTTCTCTCCTGCTGCTGAATTTGTATTGCCGTCATGAATCTGTGACGTGACACAGTGTGTTTAGTTTGTGCCGCCGCTGCCTGAATCACTTTGGTGAATTTGGTTTTGATGACTTTAATATAGGCTCTGACCTGCATCCAGTGTGAAACCTGCAGGTAGTTGAGCAGGTTTCCCTTCATGAATTATCCGTCCTGCTGCTGGGGAATAATAAACATCTCACTGACGGCGGCGGCGGATTACTAATGGGCTGCAGCTAAAGATTTGCAGCCTGGGCGATCTGTCAAAAAAATAATAATAATAATAACAGCCTGAGTCAGACGGCGCGCGCGTGTGACTGGCACCCAATAAATAACCCATTTCAATTTTTGAAGCAGTCATGATGATGAACTCCACGACGGGCTCCCGCGCTCACCTGTGTTGATGCATTATGTCCCTCGCGCATGACAAAGTGGCTGTTTAATCACAAATCTGTCGCCATGTTACAGCGGCGGCGGCGGGCGAGCTGAGCGCAGGGTTTCTTTCCAGCACCCACACGGCAGCAGGAGCCCGTGTTAGAGGACGCGGATCACTCCTGTTTGTTTGCCTGCTGTGATCACGGTAACCAGAAATGCTCCTCACGCAGACGTCAGTCGCTGCCACAGGCCTTAAGACACAAGGCAGCAGATCTGTCCATCAAAGGTGGAGACATGTGTCCAACCAGCATGTCCTCGTCCCGCAGCGTCACTGGGGGGTGACACTGTGTGCTGGACCTGTGGCAGGTTTCAGGGATGAATCCGGGAATAAATGAAAAGATCAAACACATTTTACCTGGACCGCCCCGTCACAGACTGTTTGGTTCCTCGAGCCGGGTTCAGCATTAATGAGCTGAACACACAGATTCAGACAGAATCCCTGGTTCCGGTCTCATCAACACGTATCTGATGGTTTCTGCATTCAGCCAGAGCAGCATCAGTGACATGACTTTTGCTTTTTACCGTAGAATCACAGGCAGTGAAACCAGGCTCATGTCCTTCTGTCTGAATACGGACGCCTGCAGCTGCTCCGCTGGGACGGAGACATGCACAGTGAGTAGCCTCCCTCGCACGAGCTCAACCTTCCTGCGGCTCCGCTCGTAGCAGCATCGGTGTTGCTCTGTAATAAGACGAGGCGGCGGCGCGCCTCCTCTCCCAGCGCTGTCTGAAGCTGTTCTGATGTTTGGAGGAGCAGCATCCTCCGGCGGCCTCCTGACCCATCTGATGCCTCTCTAATTGGACTCCTTTAATTAGCCAGCTGAGGTGTCTCCGTCCCTCTTGTCCTCAGTAAACAGAGAAGAAGAAGATCTGGCGGGTCAAGCATGTCCCGCAGCTCAGCGCAGGGACCTCCTGATTGGGCCCTCAGCCTTTCTCGCCGACCTTGCAGAGAACCGGAGAGCGAGTTAGCCGCTCAGTTTCACCTGAGAAGGCGAGCAGGGATTCCACAGAGCAGCTGTGAGCTGTGATGCTGCCAGATATTCACACAACGTGTTGTTTGTTTTCTTGAACGCTGCCTCTCTTCCTCTGAGGGGGTTCCCAGCAGCAGAACAGAATAAGCACTCTTCACTCTCAGATGGTTCCGGATCAGTTTGTTTGACTGGATCTCTGTCACCACGTCGTCTCTGATCAGTGTCATCAGCACGTGCGGCCTCGCTGCAGCGCGTTGAACCGCTGATGGGAACACGGAGGAGAAGACGAGCTGGTTACTGCCATTCCTCCAAAACCAGACTTTAAAAGCTCACGTATGTTACAGTAGAAGCGTATCATGAGTTTCTCTTCAGCAGCCTGTGGAGTCATTGTCAGAACGTCCGACCACACGGCGACTGTGGTGCCGTTTACACACGACGCGCAAACGTTGACTATTTGTTAAATACACTCACGAGTCTCTCACCCGAGTGCGTGTCTTAGCGGACAAAACGAACATTTTCAGCGTGTCCAATGACAACAGGGGTCAAAGGGCGGGGGGGCTGCACCCTGCCACTAAATGGTCTGATGATTAACATGTTTACTAAAACTGTGTTTTTCTGAATTTTTATGTTATTTATTTACTTTATAGTACAGAACATTTTATGGGTGGAAGGGGAGGCTCATTCTCTGAGACTGTGAGGACAGCGAGGACAGAGGACAGACTTTCTGTCTCCGTCCCATCGGTCGGGTGAGTTACCAGCTGCCTTTGATCCCAGCGTCCTCGTCCTCTAATAACGGTAAGGTGCCGGATGATTCAGAGTGTTGGACACGTTATCACACAGACACACGTCGTGTTTCCTCTCGTTGTCTGTGTTCGTTCGTTTCTGTGGTTTTTATGCAGAGAGAGAAATTTAAAAACTTTCTTTATTTGTCACATACATCATTATACAGTGTACAACACACAGTGAAATGTGTTCTTCTGCATTTAACCCATCCCCAGCAGTGGGAGCAGTGAGCAGCCACAGGGCGGCGCTCGGGGAGCTAGCGCTGGGTGTCTCGCTCAGGGACACACCTGGTATGGGGGGTGGGCTGGGTGCCCGGGGCTGCTGCTTCCCAGCCCTCTGCCTTTACCACTCTGCTACCAGGCCGCCTCTTTTGGTCGCCTTAAAGGGACCACGTTTGATTTATGACCTTATTAAAACAAACAATCAACGACCTCACGCGTTGTCAAATCAGACATTTAGTTTTACTTTTGTTTTAGTATGATCAGCAGCGTCTCACTGGGGGGCTGATGGAGGCTGATGGAGCTGATGGAGCTGATGGAGCTGATAGAGCTGATGGAGGCTGATTTTGGGCGTGAAGCAGACCTGGCAGACGTCGTGGTCCAGCCTTGTGATTTCCCCCCGCTCAACATTATGCAGCTTTTAAATGAACCGCAGCGGTGGGGAACCGGGGGAACCGGGGAGCGGCTGTCATCGTGGCGACATGAGCCATGATTTGCTGCGCGATTAATCTCGCCGGGGAGGTCTCGGTCGATTTGTCGTCGCCGACAAATGAAGCCGTAGCGTGTCCTCCTCCTGCACCTGTCGCCGCGGAGGATGGAAGCAGGCTGTTTGTTCTTCCTGTTTCCTGACGCCCGAACCTCGAACCACATTTGTTTTTTTATTTAAAGAGTCTGTGAGCAGCGGTTAGAACACGCTGGTTTTTACAGTGCAGTCAGTCTCCAGTTTGTCTCCCGCTGCTCCGGGGTTGTGCATCTCATCACATGTTTGCAAACAGGCTCCTCTTTCTCAGGCCCTCCGCTCGGCCCTGGGGGGCCGCTGAGAGACCCAGAGCAGCATCTCGAGTGTTCCTGCCCCGTTTTGTTTGTGTCTCCTTTCATGGCGAGCCATCAGGCAGCGGGCCAGCGGCGCTGCTCGCGCTTGTTGTGGTCGAGCGTCGGTCTCAGCAGCTGGGGAGGAAAAGCGATACCAACTCCAGCAGGGACACATGAGAGAGGAGAGGTTTTAATGGGACGGAGAGGGGGCCTGGATGGGTTAGATTCCCTAACAGGTCTCCCAGGCCTGTAAAACCCCTCCTGCCCCCCGCGCTCCGTGCAGCTGAGCATCTGGCGAATGATTGTGCAGCTTCTTGAAGCAAAGACTTTGGTGCTGGCTGCCTCCGGGAGGGACGTTTGATTTGGTGGTGGGGGGGTGGTTGGGGTTTGTTGGGGTTTTGTTGCTGAAGGTATCTTCGTTTTGTCCTTCTTTCCTTCCTCCTCCTCAGGAATTCGTGCCCCCAGATGCCCATTACACACACTCAACTTTCTAAATTTGAATCCGTTCTGTGGAAAAAAGCTAAATTAGACGCAGGGGACCCCCCCCACACCCCCCCCGGCCGCTGAAGAACACAAGTTTCCACACATGAAGAAAAACCTGCAGCATAAACTCATTGGTCCCTTTTACTTGAGTGTTTGTGCCTTTGAACAGCGTCAGATGTTACGCAACAGGACGGACCGAACCAGGGTCCGGTTCTGCTGCCGTCGCTGTTGGACTTTCTTCTAATAGAACTGAAACTTTTCCTGCAGCAGAAACAGTCAGGGGTCAGACAGGGGGCGGAGCCTCGGGACGCGAAGCTGCTGGTTTAATGAGTGTTTAACGTGTACTGAGGCCGAGTGAGACAGGGACCGGGGTGGGGTGGGGGTGGGGGGTTCTAAGAGGACACGTGCAGGTGTTTTGTGCTGAACTGCGATGAAAGAATCTCACCAGGGGCCGTGATACTTCCTGGGGCCCCTGTGGACGCCGATCATGTGCGGAAGTTTCACTGGAGAAGCAGAGTTTTTGGTTCCAGGCAGAAAGAGATTCAGCAAATCTCATAAGTGATTAAATATTTTTAAGGCGAAAAGTCAAACGCTTTTCTTTGTGAGGGTGAAATAAAAGGACAAAATGAGACATCTGAAGGTGAAATTTCTGAACGGTTCTGCTCTAAATCACAGCAAATTAAAAAGGATTAATGATAAATAAAGATTAACTCGTTCTCCAGATAATGAAACTAATTGTTTGTTGCAGCCTTGCTCCTGTGATGGAATTATTTTACTCTGCCTCAGGTTTTGTGTGTCTGTCAGTTGGAAATTTGATTAAACGCGTCTCTCTGAAATAATAAAACCGAGGTAATGAAGGCCTCGTTTCAGCTGCTGTCGCCTCACGTTCATAAAACAAGCCGCTCACGCCACCAGAGAGTCCTTCATCCACAGTCTCCGTCTCATTTCTTTATTTCGTGCCAGTGATAACAATAAAAACTCGCCGGCACCAGAGTAAATCTTGTACACGGAACTAATGAGCAGACTGAGCAGCTGATCTACGGAGCCACACGCGCACGTGCGGGTTTAACGCGCACCAGAACGTTCAGCTGTGAGATGGAGTTCATTTGGTGGAAAGTCGCGGAGGCACTTATCTGGGAGCCGGTACCAGCCCACGAGCCACCTCGCTAATGCTGGATTAGCGGCGGGGCCCTGTCAGCCCAGTTTCACCGGAGGCCACATCAGAGTTGATGTGTCAGCAGCGGTAATACACAGAGAGACGGTGTTAATGACACAACGTGTCCGTGTCCCGTGATCACGCAGACGTCCTGCGGCGTTCGCCTTCAGATTCAGAGGGAAACGAATGTTGCAGCCAGACGTCACAGGTCTTATGCGTGTTGCTGATCATCAGAGGTCACATGTTACCTGCTCACCACGTTTCAACGGCCCAGCTGAATGACACGTGGCGAGAAACTGTCAAATCTAGAGTTTAGATCAAAATCTAATTAGCTGCAGAGCAGCTCGGTTTTCTGACCGACTCCTGACTGACGCCGTTTGCAGAGTCTCTGATTTATACGACAGACACACTTCCACAAACTCTCTTTGTCAGTCAAGTGTCACCTTTAGAAAGAGCCTTCAATTACACCTCCCTGGCAGGAAGAATTAAGTGTAGAGGGGAGCTCAGAATGAATTCTTCTCCTCAGCGATACAATCATCGTCCTGTTAACACGGTCGCCGCGGCGCCTCAAAGGCTGATAAGGGCAGCTGCTGTCTTTCACACAGGTAGAACGACGAGCAGAACATTTTATCAGGAACATTTTAGCCTCAGCGTGTTTCTCTTTGCATGTTCTCTGCCCGTTCGTCCCCGTGGTAAATTATACAGCAGCTGCTGAAGGAGGGTTGAACAGCGGCTGGAAGGTTTGGTTAATCCATTCAGCAGATTTGGAGGCACAAAGAGCCGAGATGGGGACCAATCCTGGCCGACTCACGGCCTCTCT
Source organism: Microctenopoma stevenorrisi (assembly GCA_032270685.1). Taxonomy (NCBI): domain Eukaryota; kingdom Metazoa; phylum Chordata; class Actinopteri; order Anabantiformes; family Anabantidae; genus Microctenopoma; species Microctenopoma stevenorrisi. The sequence goes on along the minus strand of JAUMTR010000027.1, from coordinate 22,982,220 downwards.
CCTCCTCTGTCTTCTGTGGGGACACTGTCACCACCACCATGAATGAAGATGAATGAAAAGGTGTTAACTGTGCTTTTACCACTGAGAACTGTTTATTTAAACAATTCTTGTGTTTGAATTTAATTTGTACGTGAAAGAACCAACCTGCAGACGTTCGTGTGCAGGTTGGTCCACGTCAGGTGTGAGGATGAGTCAGGACACAAACGCACACTTACTAAGGAGGTTTGTGAGACAAGGAATTAAATAAACAAAAGTGTTTCCATAAAAGAAAGACTGCAACTGAAACCACGTGGAACCAGAAATATACTAAACAGGAGAAAGACTGAACTGAACGAGCTAACTGAATAAAACTGACAACAGTCCAAACCAAAACTCACAGTGCAAAATGTCCAGAGAATAAACACGACCAGAGCGAAGTCCGACAGGTGACCAGGGTTCAGGTGCAGACAGGGAACACAGAACACAAAGCAGGACTAAGGAGGACTAAGGAGGACTAAGCAGGACTAAGGAGGACTAAGGAGGACTAAGGAAGACTAAGGAGGACTAAGGAGGACTAAGGAGGACTAAGGGTGACTAAGCAGGACTAAGCAGGACTAAGGAGGACTAAGGAGGACTAAGCAGGACTAAGCAGGACTAAGGAGGACAAAGCAGGACGAAGCAGGACTAAGCAGGACTAAGCAGGACTAAGGAGGACTAAGGAGGACTAAGCAGGACTAAGGAGGACTAAGGAGGACTAAGGAGGACTAAGGAGGACTAAGCAGGACTAAGGAGGACTAAGGAGGACTAAGCAGGACTAAGGAGGACTAAGGAGGACTAATCAGGACTAAGGAGGACTAAGGAGGACTAAGCAGGACTAAGGAGGACAAAGCAGGACTAAGGAGGACTAAGCAGGACTAAGGAGGACAAAGCAGGACTAAGGAGGACAAAGCAGGACTAAGCAGGACTAAGCAGGACTAAGGAGGACTAAGGAGGACTAAGCAGGACTAAGGAGGACTAAGCAGGACTAAGCAGGACTAAGAAGGACTAAGCAGGACTAAGCAGGACTAAGCAGGACTAAGGAGGACTAAGCAGGACTAAGCAGGACTAAGCAGGACTAAGGAGGACTAAGCAGGACTAAGCAGGACTAAGGAGGACTAAGCAGGACTAAGCAGGACTAAGGAGGACTAAGCAGGACTAAGCAGGACTTAGTAGGACTAAGGAGGACTAAGGAGGACTAAGGAGGACTAAGCAGGACTGAGCTGACGTCACACAGCAGATGATCTGACAGTGAGTAACTGAGGGAGAAATGTTAGTAACAGCTGAAGCGATGAGGCTGATGGAGAACATGGGCCAGAGTTCAGCAGAGCGCTGGGAGTTGTAGTCCATAAAACCAGAGGGTGACAAAGAGGGTTATGGGTAAAAGTCCCAAAATAAGAGTCATCAGGACACGAGAACATGAAACTAAACCCAAAAAAGACAGAAACCAAGGAAATGGCTGCAGATAAAAAAGAAACACATGACATTAAATCCTTCCATCCGATCTCCTGGGAGATCTCTCTGATGTTTCATGTATTTATGATAAAACTCCTGGTGACGCTGGTCACCTCCATTTAATCCTCCACCGACTCACTTTGCATTAGCTCCTTTGAATCTTAATCTTAAACTCATTCTGACCATCAGAGTATTTGTTTCATCAAAGCTCTTCATTCATCGCTGGGTCAGCTGGTAAAATACAACGAGCTCCGTGTCTGACACCTTTTCTCATCTAGTCAGAGACGTTCACATTTAAGACACAATCAGCTGCTGGTTGTTTGGTGCTGGGACACATTCAGCCAGTGAGGACATATCACACACAGCTCTGCAGCTTCTCCCGCGACTCTCGCCTTTAACTGACGACCAGAAGAAAGTGTGGAAATCTAAAATGGGCTCTGGTTTTAAATCTATATGTCTGCTCGTCTCTTAGTGGACCGAGAAGAGAAATACAGAGAGTGTAATTACGTGCAGCTCTCTGGGTCTAATGCGGGATTGATTCGTAACTGCAGGACATCCTTGAACCAGATCCTTAAAAATGAAGAGCGGGAAAAGGGGGAACGGCGCCGTAAGTGAATTTAAAAATGCAGGAATAATTACACATATACTGCAAACTAATTAAGAAGCTGTGAACTCTATGGCCTCGTTCCTCCCTCGCAGTGATTACGGGACTCATATTTCAGACTCTCGCAGCTAATTCTTCTGCCGCGAACGGACGGAAGAGGCGGCGAGAACTTGATGAAAATGGACCGGTGACATCAGACAAGGACTCAAAGAGAGAAAAAAAAGGAAGAAAGTCAGACTCTGGTTGCTATTTCAAAGTCGTCATATTAATTGTGTTGGAGGAAAGAGAAAGAAGAGAAAGTCTGTCTGCTGAGAAACATGGACTTTTTTATAATTCAATGGGTGTAATTTATATCTGCAGGAAGACGCCGAGCGGAGCAGAGAGGACAGGACGCGGTCCACCAGAGTCCAGCCACGGAGTCATATGAATGAACAGATTTCACCCATAAACAGAAGGAATAACATCAGGTAGAAAGTCTTAACGAGGCTTATTTCTTGTCCTTTATTCTTCTTACAACAGAGAAAAATGAGCAGACGCACCGTCAGGTTAGATTGACCCTCCTCATATTCTATTTTATTTTTCTGTAGAGACGAGATGTTTAAAACAGCTGCTTTAACGTCCGGCGTCTTTTTCTCGTCTCAGTTTATCATTGGAGAATAAAACGTGAAACCAGGATGTCATCAGGATCTGGATCAGGTGCAAGTCACACACACACAGTGACCAGGCAGCAGTCTGATGTGTCCCTGTGTCCGTCTGCTGCACGTGAAGCCTTCATCAGCATCGATGTAGAGGAGGCAGAGGCATCACCGACCAGCAGAACACGACCAGCAGAACACGACCAGCAGAACACGGCGTGACCAGCAGAACACGGCGTGACCAGCAGAACGCGACCAGCAGAACACGACCAGCAGAACACGACCAGCAGAACACGGCGTGACCAGCAGAACGCGACCAGCAGAACACGAGCCAGCAGAACACGGCGTGACCAGCAGAACACGGCCAGCAGAACACGACCAGCAGAACACGACCAGCAGAACACCGCGTGACCTTCTCACAGCACAAACCCGCCCCCCCCACGGTTTGCACCTCTGTAGCTGAACCTACAGGCGGACGCCTTTTCCCATCATGCATCACTTTCTTTGAGGTCTGAGATGAGACATTTGTTGCCGTGGCACCACAGCTTGTCCAGTGTGTTACTCCTAGTCTTGAATTCCCCGGCTGAAGGCGCCGCGATGATCGGTCCGAACCGGAGACGCCGTCAGCAGGAGTCTGCAGCTGGACGCACCATCAGTAAACGCTTCATTTGGACATGTCCACGTGATGGAGGAGCAGCGGTGGAGCTGTGTGGCACACGAGACGAGGACGAACTCCCTGTTTTCATAAAGGACAAATGAAGTCTCTCTTTGTCTTCTCGTCTTTCTTTTTTCACCCTCTGAAACGTGTCAGAGATGTTTCTGCATCGTCTTCGCTTTCTCAAATGAAAACATGTGGAAGTGAGAGAACAGAACTGTTCAAGGTCGTCTTTTGTGAGTGAGAGACGCCGGAACCTTCCAGCTCTTTGTTTCTTTTAATCTCGACACGCCGGCGGTAATAATGCTGCCATTCACGTTTTCACATCGACAGGCAGTCAGAGCGAGGAGGGCGGAGGGCGGAGGGCGGAGGGCGGAGGTGGGGGCTCGTTTCTGCTGCCATCACAGAAAAATTTAAAACTTAAACTTTCTTTATTTGTCACATACATCATTATACAGTGTACAACACGCAGTGAAATGTGTTCTCTGCATTTAACCCATCCCCCCTTGGGGGGAGCAGTGAGCAGCCACAGGCGGCGCTCGGGGAGCTAGTGCTGGGTGTCTCGCTCAGGGACACACCTGGTACGGGGGGATGGGACCTCCTTACATTAAAGTCATCTTGTCTCTACTGCTGAAAGCATCCATCATCTTCCTCAGGACAGTGAAACGTCCCGGCGTGGGCGTCCCACAGAAACCTATTTGTTCTCCAGTGTTTCCCCTTTTAAAAGTCACGCATTCAACTTGACGTCTGTCTTCACTGAAGCCGCTGGATGAACCTGCTGTGAGGCCTGATGCCAGAAAACCTTCATCACTCAACACAAACCACACGAGGACTCAGCGTCTGCCCAGTCCATCAACACATGACCTCCCGGCGTCTCATAAGGACACGGCGTGATGTGAGCCTGTAAGAAGAGAGCGCTGGTGCAGGCAGCAGGACAGGCGGAGACCCGCCGTCCATTCAGAGGAAGTCACGCGACGCTGCTTCCACGGCGGTGACGGGAGCCGCGCGGCCTGTTCTTAACTCAAACTTTAGCCTCTCGATGTTCAACGTGTCTCGATTTGTATTTGTGCCTAAAATATCAAAGCAGCCGGCGGCCGCCTGCACCTCCGTGTGCAGCATATGGAGCCGCAGACTGACAGAAGCTGAGTCTGATATTCTGCAGCAGATGAGAAACTTGACGCCGCGCTGCGAGATGTGTTTCTTATCCAATTCTGCCGTCACCTCCAACAACAAATAATACCTGAGCCTGGGCCGCAGCGGCGGCAGCAGCGGCGGCGGCAGCAGCAGCAGCAGCAGCAGCCTCCAAATCTTATTAAGTCAGAGATGGTAGAGGCAGCAATTGTTTTTTATGTTGTCCCCTCCTCCACACACACACACACACACACACACACACACCTTCTCCACAGTGTCAGAGCATCAAAATAAAAGTGGTTCAAACGTGTCCGTCCTGCGCCGCCTCTGGCTCTGTGGCGGGACGCTCTCATCAAATCATTACTTTTATTAACGGTCAGATGGTTTTTTAATAGAATCGCTTTATTATGTCGTTTCTCATTTCCTCCCGCACTGTGAAATCTCATGTTGTTCTTTTTCCCTTTTCATATTTTCTGGCCTTCGTGGCTGCAGGCTGCCAGAGACATGTTTACATTTTAGAGAGTGATGCACGAGGAGGGGGTGGGGGTGGGGGTGGACAGGGTATTGATTTCTTTGCGTTTCTGATCGTTTGTTTTTAGGGAACGTCCAGTCGTTCGCCTCCTTCGTCACATGTGAACAGATCTTTACACATGCATGTTTCTGAGCGGCGCCGGCGGCTTGAAGTCATTATGTGTGACGCTCGTCTCATTTAGGAAAACAGCCTGCAAACGCCTGCTCTCCCTGCACAGCTGTTTCCACATGCTTCACCTGATTCATCCTCCACTCAGCTGAGTGTGTGTGTGTGTGTGTGTGTGTGTGTGTGTGGGGGGGGGGGGTCCATGGAATTAAAACGTTCCATCAACTCTTAATATTCTGTGAGAAGCTGTGTCCGAGGTCTGAGGCAGAGACAGGAGAGCAGATGTCTGAACATCTGATCTGATCCGTCCGTCCCTTCATGTCCGTCCCTCTCCCCACCTGCCTGAACAGGTAAAGGGTGGTGCCACCAAACGCTGACTGGTCTCCTCAGCTCACGGTGTGTGTGCCGTACAGCAGCTCGCCGTACGAATCTTCAGGTAAGGCGTTTCTAAAGCTACGATCTGCTTTTCATTTAGAGATAGATGCGATCAGGAAGCTGTTTGATCACCTGCTAACAGATAATGACCGAGGACCCATCGAACACTACACTACGCTGGACTCACGCTACGCTTTGATGGCTTCTCCACTCAAGCTCAACCCGGTGGACGGTGTTTCATGCTGCAGTGACAGTGAATCCAGCTCCGGCAGATTCACGCTTTGCTTTGCACATCTGTAGCCATGGTAACCGTGGACAGTGAAGACGGTGCAGCCAGCAGACTGCAGGATGAAAACCAGAGTAAATGTTTCAGGTTTGGAAACTGAAATAGTGCTGAGGCTAAATGTAAAACACTGATGTGCAGCTGGAGAGTCGGGTGTTGATGGACTGAGATTCCTGAGGTAAAACCTCATTAGTCCTTTTTTCCCAACATGGCCGACAACCCTCCCGACCGGGACGGCCACTGGAGAAGGTAGGAAATGTGAACCCAATAATAAGCCTCAAGGGCAGGACAGACATTAGGAAATGATATTAAATATCTGTTCTCTGCTCTTCATTTGGTTTCCAGTTAATAAGAGATCGACAGCTTTAATCTCTAATTGGAGCGGAGCTATTTATCTGAGGCTGGAGTGCCATGAGAAGGGAGGACAGAGACGGAGTGACTGTTAGCTGAACTGGCAGGTGGTAAAACAGCAATTATAAAACTAAACTGTGTTGCCTCTCAGTAAAGCGTGTCTTATTTGTAACGAGTAAAGTGATAAAAGAGGAAAATAATTGGATTTTTTCCCTCTGCTGTTCTCGCCCTCCAAGTCTTAAATGTTTGGGGAAAAGGATCTTTGAACAAAGTTTATTTCCTTCTAACCTTTGATTAACGGTTTCCCCACTCGAGGCCATGCTGCAAAAGAAGCAAATTATTCTCAAGATCAAGCTTTTAGCCGTCTCATTATCTATTTGCCATCTCTCCTCAGTTTTCTCTTCCCTCTTCCAGACTCTAAATGATGTGTCTGTCCTCTGGAAGAAAGACGTGGCCATGTCTCCTTAATGCTCATTTACAGTCTGTTGTGTTTTTGTCTTTCTCCATCTGAACAACAACAAGGTTCCTGCTTTTTTTTGGGGCCAATTAGTGGAGAGACCAACCCCGCTGACATTTCAGGCATTGACTGACCCGCCCTCAGCAGCTTTAAAAATAAATGTCCGCCGCGGGTGGGAGGGGCTTGAATCTGCAGAAAGCATCATTTTAATGACAATGAAAAGCGATTAATGTGAGCGTGTGAAAAAGGTCATGTCAGTGATCAGAGGACGCCCACCCGGCGACAGAACCAGAACCGCTGTTACAGACCCGAGGTGAGAGGCTGGGACAGATGACTGCAGCTCCGTTTTAGCAGGTAGTGAAAGGAGAAAAAAGAAAAGTGTGTTTAGTTTTATAGAGAGCAGGCTTCACAGTGCATCAGCTGCAGGCATTAGGAGCTCCACCAACAACTGCTGCTTCTCTCTTAACAAGCCAATTAAAAAGCTCTAATTGTCCTGGAGAATTTCTCATGAAAAAATATCACAAATCAACAACGTGCTGACAGAGTTTACCGTGTTTCTTCTGATTTAATTAGACGCCTGGTACAGCTACAGACTTTTTCTTTGGAACCAGTTTGTTCTCATAATGTTGAGCGCTTGCTAAATTCATTAAGGCAGCTGGTTTTTGGAGGTCCGCGCGTGAACGTTCCTGTGAAGTTAGCATCGGCGTCTTTCGCTCTCTTTGGTCCATTAGGGGAAAATCATTCAAATTCCAAAAACTTTATTTGTCCCTGAGGGGCGTTTGAGTTAGCATCAAGTTAGCATCAGTGCTACTAACACTATCCCACTTAGCTGTTAGCATGTTAGCTGATGCTAACGCCAGCATGCTAAGATACCCGCAGCCATACCATTAACGTCGTTCATTACAAATACCTGGTGTGGTTTACGCCTCCCGTGCAGACTTATGGACGGAAACCTCATCTTAACAAACGCGGGTTCATGCCTGGAGTCACGTTGCAGCACATGTTTGCTCGCCGCGCGCTGGACCCTGCGTATCTGACAGCTGGGCTGCATTAATGCGAAAGCTCCTATTAGAGATGATGCAGTGTAAACACACTCCTCACAAACTGTGTCAATATAGGATTTAATCAGTTCTATTGATCAGACAAACACAACATTATACATCTTCCATCCAACGCCATCAGTCTGCTCCTCTATCAGCTGTCACTGAGATGCGAACTCCAACTCGGAGCACCGCGTAACGCCGAGCGGCATCAATATTCACGAGGCGGGTTTAAACGGTGAACCCTCCGACCTTCAGACTGAAGTTTATTTGGTGCAGCTTGTGCTCTCGGAGCGAACAGGCCCCTCCTCTCTTTACATCGGCTGTACGTGAAGCAGCAAAAACAACTTTTCATGTTGGTTCCTTCATAACATTGGATTCATTTTCTGCCTGTTTCCCGGGTTCAGTCCTCGCTGAGAGCTCAGACATCGCATCACGAGCGGCCGGCACTCGTCCATCTTCCCGTTTCCTCCGGCACCTTCAGTAATCTCAGCCTCCTCTTTAATATTTCATCTGCGGTGATATGATGTGCCGACTCACCTGCAGCTGCACGAAGAAACTCTGGAATAAAGACATAAAGAGTTATATTATTCTTATTTGAGCATTCTCACTTTGCCGGTTTCATCTCTGAATTATTAACATCACCTCCACCAGCAGCGAGGTCTGAGACCATAAATATTCACCTCAGATTCAGAAGCTCATTAATTAATCACAATGCCGGAGCCCACATTATGGATTTTAATATTGTGAATAATTTATGCCAAAACTTCATTTTAACCATCTATAAACAACTAATCAATATGACGAGCTACGACTGTCAGGAGGAGTCCTCGCTGTGTGAAAACAACCAAACTTTATTGGCTGGCTGGAATTTTCCCAGCGTGTTTATGTTGATCCCACAGCTTTCAATTTCCCCTCGGCCTTTTTTTTGTTTTCAGTAATGAGACTGGTGCCGCGACCTTCCGCCTCTGCAAACATTAGCTTTAAAACGGTCAACAAAGCTGCAGCGTGTAGCTGCCATGTGACCTGAGCTGTGACCGCGGTAATTATTTTCCTCTTTCTAAGCAGAGCGGAGAGAGCAGAGGCCTTAACATCCATGTCTCACTAACACTGAGAGATTGTTTCCTGACTAAAGGTCAGATTCACTTTATCTGCTGTGCAGCTCGCAGCTCACAGATGCTGTTTATCTTGTCAGCATCAGGAGCCGACTACAGCGTATTGATCTGGGACACAGCAGATCCACATGATTATAAATGCAGAGGGATGTTCTCTGCAGAGGCGGGATGATATCTGATAAAGTGTGTGTGTGTTCAGAAAAGGTGACAATGTTAATGCAGGTTCACTGAGTTAAAGGCGAGAATGTTGGTGCAGCTGCAGACGGAACACGCGACTGGACTGGTGCTGGAGGAACCGGAAAAACGTGAAGCCTGCTGAACCATCTGCATGGAAATCTGAGAACATTTCACGATCCCCAGGTGACACTTTAGCCCCGCCCTCTGGCACACCTCCAGATGTGCGTCAGGAGGAGGAGCTCGTTTTGTGTCGTTGATCAGAACTTTGGCTTTTCAGCAGGAACCAGAACATTTCTCTCCGCACATGAGGGAAAGTAGTTTGGTCCCTCAGAACCTACTGTTACTGTTTGGGACTCGCCCCCCACCCCCCAGGACGCGTTTGATTTCGTCTCCGCACAATAACGAGCTGCAGCCGCGCGGCATCAAACCCGCGCAGACAGTATCACAGAGTCCAGTTGTTGTGTAGTCACCTGTTATTCAGCCTCTTTGAACTGAGGGTAATTGCTCCGGCTCCATGTCCTCTGTTAAAAGCCTGAACAATTGGAGACCAATCGGCCGCCGGCTTCAAGGCTGCAGCCCACACGTAATGACGCACGCGAGCGCCCGTCTTCTGTCTGACACGAGCCGTGACCCGGGTCGACATCTGCGACAGCAGTGACAAAACGCAGAGTTTCCCCACCTGGCTCCGTAATGAGAAGTCTCATTATCCCGGCATTATTCCTCCGTTCTGTCTGCTCAACCTTTTGAAGGGAATCTCAACACAATGTGAACCCCGGTGGCCCCAGTTCTGCGGGCCCCACGGCTCCCTCCATGCCCGCTCTGATTAAAACTCCTGGTGGAGCGGGGGTAACGCGCCTCAGAGTGAGATTAAAAGGCTGCTGGAGTCTCAGGAGCCCCCGGCTGCCACCTCACGTCTGGTTTTAAGGCGAGAGGCTGTCTGGCAGCTTCTCAGCTCGCTGTTTATCCTCCCGCAGCGAGAGGCACTGGAGGGTTTCTCACAGACTGAAGGCGAAGAAGAACATGGCTGACGTCTTTCTGTGCGTCTGTAACTTTGAGTTTGAGACTCGGTAACGTCACAGGAACATCCTGCTTTAAAGCACGCTCGCAATGTTCAGAGTTACAGGTGTCAAACAGCCGTTCACGGAGCAGGGCAGCACAAACCTCCTCCCCCTCCTCCTCAGCTGATTATTGAAACTGTCCTCTGGGTGAGAACGTAAAGCAATAACACACCCAAACTAATTCGGTTACCCAACAAGCACATTGGCCTCCATACAAGAGAAAGGGCAAAATCTAATAGTCTGGTGGCAATATCTGAGCCGAATCACAGCATTAGTTTTCATCAGTGTCCCCCCAGCAGCTAGGTGGGGCTGAAAACATGTCTGTGAAATCTAATTGTGAAGAAATGCATTAACTCCGGGATTGTTTGCAGTTTTTTTTCGCCCCGCTAGGAAAGTTGGAAATGAGCGAAGGCGCACGCGAGCGAGTCGCGGCATGAAAGATGATGATGCGAGAGAGCGGCTGATGATGTGACAGAGTCGCGTCTGTAATAACATAAATCAGGACTTTTAAATGGCTTTTTGATTCACAATTTCCTGCAGACAGAGCGGGAAACAAACACACACAAAGCCTCAAAGAAGTCCATTAAAAAACACAGCCCTTTAGAGGGAATCAACTTTTCCTGCTGTGTTTTGATCACCCTTCCACTTCCATTCATGTCCGCTGAAAGGCAGCGATATCGACAGCGTTGTTAGATCATCGTGTGAAGGCTGAATTGCTTCTGGGGAAAAAAAGAGACATTCAATGCAACACCAATCTCTCCTGCCCACCATAATTGGCAGTAATGCTGGGCATGGTAACCAGGCCCCAGTTGCTAGGCAACTCTCTCTGAAGCTTCCAATTTACAAGCAGGCCAAGGTGGCCCCAAAATGTTTGCTAACGCCCGTTTGGTTTCTCCTGCAGAGTTCATTGCAGCAGGAGCAGGAGCAAATTGGACGTCGGAGACGCTGGGACAGCCTGGGACGGACGAGGCTGAGCTGCACACACTCGGCTCTGGGCCTGGACAAGGGTCAAAGGTCACAGCTAGGCTCTTTGGTTCAGCACAGACGCTTGCACAAGCGAGAACCGTACAGTCGGATGTTGTCTGTCTGTGTTAACTCCTCCTGGCCACCCTGAAACCTCCGTCAGACCAACGTCTCCGCTGCCTCTCGGCCGCTGTGACGCGAGTTAAGTCAGGGAACGTTCACGTCTTTTTGTTTTTCACTTGATGCTCCACGCCAAACCGCTTTTTTTTATTCTCAGCACACACTTCAGTAGAAAATATTGAATATGCAGAACAGAAGCTGAGTAAAAAGAGTGAGTAAAATATTCATGACATCAGAGAGAAGGTCAGGAGGAAGAAATCCGGAGAAATCGTTCGAGCTTCTCTCAGAACGATTTGTGGTTCTGCTGCTATTACAGAAACAAATATGCAACATGAGAGAAGCTTCGAGGTTTAAACCCCCCCACTCCTGGGATTTTTCAATCCCCAATATTACAGCAGCCTTTTTTCAATAAAGACACACATACACACACACACACACACACACACACACACACACACACACACGCGCGAGTTTGGACCCAGAGGCAGGTCACCGGAAACTGCTCTGTTCAATTCACGTTATTAATACTTGATGCTGGTGGCCGCTGTGCATTATTTAACAATAATGATAACGTCGGTTCCATTATAGATTAAAGGAGCTGCCCCCCCACACACACCCTTTTTTTTTAATCAGGCCTTTCAAAAGACAAAAAATAGCCGCCCGGCTGCTGCTGACGTCCAGAGAGAGAGAGAGAGAGGGAGAGAGAGAGAGAGAGAGAGAGACTGTGTGGCAGGTTCTAAAAATACAGAATGTAACTTTAAAATAGCAACTTCTTATTTATTTGAATTTCATACTGACCGGTGAGCACAGCGGGGGTGTGTGTGTGTGTGTGTGTGTGTGTGTGTGTGTGTGTGTGTGTGTGTGTGATAGATGATGAAGCTACAGCCACCAGTCACTGAGTTGTTGATTCGCTGCCATGTGCTCAGGCTCTGCTAGATGTTCAGCAGTGGCTCGTATCCAGACTCACAGAAAGGAGGGATCGTGTCTGACAGTCGGCTCGCTTCAAATCACAGACCAGAGTCACTGGCTGCTGATTAATGGTGATTACCAATCAGAAAACCATCAGTGTTTGTGTCTTCAGTCACTGATAAGCGATGTGAACTGGAGCACGGCGTATGGAGAGCTATTTAAAACCCAGCAGTCGATCATCACTTCATTACGGTTTCATTATTTCTCCATGAGGGTCAGCAAACCTCTCGTTTCTAATCACAGGGATGGAAAAGACGAAGCCCGGCCACGTTCACGTGAGCGAAGGTCCAGTTAAATCACATGTCTAAGTGTCTTTTCCAGCCACGTGACGTCTGAGAGAAGCAGCAGCAGCAGCATCGTGGTGTGAAAGACGTTTTATTGTGGCGGGGTGTGGCACCGTGCATCTGTCTACAGCAGCAAGCACTGAGTCGTTCCTCCGCTCCAGCGCGCCGACCTGCGGCCTCTACAGCTCCACTCAGTGAGATGAGGAGCAGGAAATACGAAATGATTCTCATATCTTCTTCAAAGGGAAAATGGCTTTTCTCCTCTCCTCCAGTGAAGTGTCACAGATAGCAGAGCGAGCCGGCAGACTGCTAATGCTCCCTCTTAAGGCCAGATAGGCTCATTATACAGCAGCTGGGCGGCGAGAGAAAAGGGGAAAGAAGGAAGAAAACATGTCAGGCCTGGCAGACACGGCTGCTCCTGCCCTTTGTTAAGGTACAGAACAGTGGCTTCCTCTCACCTCTTTTAACCTCACATGAAAACACAAACTGGAGGTGGTGCAAACCTCCTCCACCTCTGTGGAGGTACAGTAATTGGCCTTCATGGGAAGTGGGCGTCCTGCGAGCACAGAGCTAATGTCAGCTTGGCCCTGATTTGTTCCCTGTGTTTTTCCACCACAGGCTGAGACTTTCTGCCGTTTGTACCAGGAACGGGTTTTCTTTGTTCCTTAGCTCATTTCTGAAGGTCAAAGAGTCACGTGACAACCCAACGAGACTCGCTCTTCCTCCAACCTGAGCTAAAATGTTTGAGATCATCTTCACTCTCATATGAAGGTTTAACAGTTCACAGGACATTCCCGGTTCTTCTAACTCAAAGAAAGGAGCGGGGGCTTGTTCCAGACGCCAGAGGTTCACATCTGTCCACACATCGGTCCATACAGGTCCAGAGCTTTCTCTTTCCTGTCGATCACATAAAGTAAAAACCTCCTTCACACTGTGATGCCGCGTCACATGCTCGTACAGTGAAGTATTCACACCACTTTACGGATGCAACAAATTATTCTATCCTTCCCGGGACCAACGACTGTGGCTGCAGCGTGGGTCACGGCGACCTGGCTCCTGATGCTGGCTCCCATGTCACCAGCAGGGAGAGAAGCCGTCTACAGTTACTATGGTCAGTGTGGACCGACCAGACCAGGAGTTGTTCCTTTGTTCCTGTGTGTGGCTCCTCACCCGTGTCCTGAATCAGTGTGTGCTGCTTCTCTCCGGCCTACGAACACCCAGACTTCCCTCCCTGTTGGTACGTTTATTAAAGTGGGAGCGTATAAGTTGAGTTGTGAACAGAAGCGAGTCGTTTGTGCTGCATTATTGATGTGTTGGTCATTTCAGAAGCAGCAGCACTGTGAATATTAGCGGTGGCCGCTCCGAGCTGCCGTAGTAATTACCGAGCAAACAGCGCCCAGGCTTTTAATGGAAGAACTGGTTGCACTCAGGTTGCACAGTGAGCTGCTCTAATGTGTGCGTAGTCAGGGGATTTGTACAGTTTTCACTGGGCGTTCCACAAACGAACTAGTCCACGATGTGTGAACAGATGTCTTTACCTCACGTCTGATCGTGGACAAGAAGTTCTTTAATGATGTATAATACTTTGACCTGTGTCTGTGATACTACAGGGTGTCTGTGTGACACCTCGACATGTAACCCGGTGCATATGGAGAATCGAACCGCCGACCCTCAGGTTGGAGGATCACTGCTTTACCTCCTCTACCTCAGTGTTTCACCCTCATGCTCTTTGTCTGTAAAGTGTGTTTTACAGGAAAATCTTCAACCTGATGAACAACGACTCGGGTTTAGGCCCACAGCACTGATACGATGCAAACAAACGCGCTGCGCGGGACTTTACTATTCAAGCAGGTCATCGAACACGATGAAAGACATCGTCTCTAACGTGGACGCTGAGTCAGCTGCAGGGTGTCCAGTAAAAACGGTGAAAGACACCATGCTGCCTGATGAGCTGCGCTTCGTCTGATGTCAACATATTGCAGCACCCGTGCAGCAGCACCCGTGCAGCAGCACCCGTGTCCATCAAATAAAACCCACACGCAGCTGCAGCTGGACATGAATTCGGATTAGTGCTCTCTTTGAGTTTGGCCTGTGTGAGGGCTGCTGCTGTAAAGTGAAGGTCAGCGTGAGGTTGGGGAGGTTCCCTCTCAGCTCAGGGTTACCGTGAATAAAAACTCCCATTAACTGATCTCTTTCCCTGCGTCTTCTCTGTTGAAATGACCTTTCCTTCCTCTTTAATGAAGGGTGTCTGTAATTTTCCATTCACCTCTGTCACCTCACCGTTGTCATCAGCAATTAAACCTGAATGAATCAAAACTGAAAAGCTCACAATGAAAACCCGGCGGGCAGCAGAGGCGCTATTTAATCTGTGACAAAAGATTATTCCGTCCTGTTTGTTTATCTGACCGCAGCTTTTTCTCTCTTTGTCCGTCTCCTGCAGCCATTCACGCGGCGGAGGAAAAATATAATCACAGAACAAAAGACAAAAGGCCGAGCCGAGTTTGATTAAATCAGGACTGAATGGGATTCACTGAGCGCCATTGTCGGAGGCTGTTTAGAGAGTGTGTGTACATTTATGTGTGTAATGAGCCTGCTGTTTAATTCATTAACGCAGCCACATGCAGCACACATTAACATCCTACAGCACGAGGACCAAACCAAACACTCACATAGAATCGGCACCAGGTGCAGGATTTCATGAGGAATTGTGAACATTTAACCTGAGAGTGTGGAAGGTGTAGAACCGAGGACCTGCTGCTGTCATCGTTCAGCTGATGTGATTAGCAGCTCAGTAAAACTAGTAAACCCTTCATCACTGAACAAACTGGATCAGATCCACTCAGAGTCCGATTCCCGGTGCAGTAAGGTAGAGAGCCACCATGCAGCCTCCAGATCACCTGAACCCACGCTGGGAACAGACTACAGCAGCCCCAGACAGAGGCCTGGAGCTCAGGGACCCTGCCCGGACCCCGGGCTCCCGCCGGGTCACCAAATGGTTCGAGAGGAAGATCACGTTCTGTCTCTAAACCACCTTACAGGACCGGACGAATCAAAACCAACGTGTCACAACGTGTGAAGCTTTGTTGGTGTTTTCACGAGCTCTCGACATGCGCGCGATTAGGAAGCAAAGATAATAAGACGCTGTTATCTGGAGCGCACGGATTCTACGGTGTCATTATCAGAAGACACAGTTGTGTCCTGCACTGAAAGTCCAGCTTCCACCTGTGCAGTTCACAGAGACACAGATGCTCACGTCACGTCTCTGAACTGACGTTAGCAGATCATTAAGCAGAATCGAAGCTTGAACCGTAAAACCTGCTGCTTCTCCCTGAAGAAAACAAAAGCTTCAAAAAAACAGCCAACTCTGTGAGTGCTTTCACCGGAGCATTTGGTCTTTACGTCTCCTCATCTGCTGCTTTCCGCCTTGAGCATCGCCCTCATTAACTCGCCTACAGAGTCATCAACCAGGCACAAAAGGCAAAACGCCCATTTCCACAGAGGCTGAATAGACGTTAACGGGAGAAAGAAAGCACTTAAACGGCAGAGACAACGCGATCGCAGCCCAAACAGCTGCTCGTTTGTGTCTTCCCGCCTCTCCATCAGTGCTGTCGTGTTTGTGATGACTCTTTCTCATTGAATCTGTTCTGTAACCCTGCGGCTCTGATTGGGCTTTTCACTGTCTCACTTCACCGATGTTGAAAGTGGGAAACTGGAGAGGTCTTTCTGCTCCTGAAAACCCTCTTCAGGCTGCTTTTCATTCACAGCCTCGTCTTCCTCTTCTTCTCAAAGTTTCCCTTTCTTTCACACAGACACTGTTCTCTCTTCATACGCATCACAACACTTTAGCTTGGTATTTTTATAGCTGTCAGTGCGTCCAACTCCACGAAACGGCAGCTTACAGCGCTTCACGCGCTCCAGCTGACCACAAACCACTGCTGATTCGTGTGTGTGTGTCCGACTCATGGCTCCATGTTTCAGACCGACACGCGCGGATGGATCTGGTAAAATCCTGGTATCCGCTGCTGATTCAGGGTTATTTATCGGTCACATGCATGTTTCTCCAGGTACAGCACCGTGACCACTCTGCGACTGTGTAAGTTTGAATGAACCTCTAGATAAAGAAGGAAAAATGAAGACGTGTATGTGCAGTGTTAAAATGTAATGATGGATAAGTACGACATTAATGTTCTTTAACAGGATGCTTGTTAGCCTGTTAGCATGCTAACACACTTTTTAACGTGCTGCTGAATCTGAACCGTGGAGTCAGTGGTTCGACTCCTGGTTCCTCTGCGTGGACACTGAACCTGGGTTTGGACATACTGGATGAAACACTTTCCGTTCGCTCACAGAGTTTCGGGCTGAATGTCTTAAAGCAGCCGCGTGTTGGACGACACTAGCGAACGCGGATGTCGGCTCGTCCTCGGCGTATCTGCTCCCAGCTGCCTGTGAAGTGGACTCTCCCGGTTTTATTGTGTATCCACAGCAGCTTTTTATTTCCTTCCACTGGATGAATTTTAATTAGTGCCACAACAAAACCTCGTGCGTGTCGCCACCGCTGCTATCGCTCCCACCAATCGCACATTAGAAAAGGAAACTTAATTAAAAAGATATCAAGAAAGGCTGTCGGGCTAAACTCGCATTTTCAATTACACTTTCTCTGTGTGTTTAAAGCTCTCAATCAGCAACAATGCCAGCGGCCGCCACGTCCTGAGCGCTCGCCATCGCTACCACGCTGACGGCGGAGTGACCAGAGGTCTGCAGGTGTGTCCTCACGACGGCGTTACAGGTGTGGGACACTTATTTTAAAGGACACAACAGACAGAGCCGTTTGAGTCGGTCGCTGTTTCCCATGAAACCACAGCTCCACATTTTTGATCCAGTACTTTCCAGGGACACGTGATCAAACGAAACCTGGGCTCGTTCCTTCGACAGCTCTTTTTATTTCACTTCATTTTTCTGAAGTAATAAAACACCTGCAGTGCGACGTTAAAGCCATATTCTAATAAGAAGCAGGAGCAGTGGAGGGAGGAAGGAGACAGGAAGCTGCAGAGTGAAAGCTGATTTGTGAAGGATGCCTCGCAGCAGTGATCCCTCCGCCTCCTCCTCCTCCTCTGCAGCTCGTCGGGGTTTGATGTGGTTTGTGTTCAGCCTCTCCGAGAGCAGAGACAGAGCGAGAGAGAAGCTCATTTCAGGGCCGACTAATTTCTTCATTATAGGTGTACAATTATCCCAGTGTGACTGCGAACACAGATAGAGGGATATCAGAGAGGGAGCGAGGGAGGAAGGAGGGACGAGTGCGGCCTCGTTACTGAGGAAGGGGAAGGAAGTGTGCTTTAGAAGTTTCTCATCTCTTAATTGCGATCAGTTTAGCAGATTAATGTGCTCGACCTGAGGCTGTTTGTGAGACCCTGACTGTGTGTGTGTGTGTCTGCACAAAGCCTCAGAGGAAACTCATTTTATTGTCATGTTTCCAAAGAATCAGCAGTTTCGTGGTCGTTGGGTGAAGCCCTGACTTGGAGCTGCTGTAACAGACATCCACAGCACTCACAGCTGAAATCGATCATCGTCAGACTCTCAGATTTAAAGGAAATCCACACAACTCTTTCAGAATAAGAGCTCAGTCCTGATATTTTAGTGTTTATTCAGACTGAAACTTTACACACATTGTGTCTTTGTATTAACTCGAATTATTTTTATAACTACTAGTTTACCTGCTTCTCCAATTATCAGCATCACAGTCTGACAAATGAAAAAGACGCCGTCAGACGATGGAGCAGGTGGAAAACGAGCTCAGAGCTTATTCAGCTGATGTGAACCACAGGGAAATGGTTAGAGGAGGAGCTGAAGAGTTGTCTGAGCTGCTAATAAGACACAATCATTTTACTGTCCGCCGTTGGTTAATGTTCCAAACCTTTCTGCATGTTTACTTGTGCTTCCTGAAAAAAAAGATTTCTAAAGCATGACCTCAGTCACGTGGAATAAGAAGCAGAAGACTGCAGAGCGGTGCAGCAGTTTCCTCCCACCTCACTTCAGTGAGTGCTTTGATTTAATGCTCCAGAGCTCGTTGTCTCCGTGTTAGAGCAGCGCGATTGTGTCTGTTTTTGTGCTGAGCGGAGCACGTTCGAGCACGTTCAGAGGTTTGAAAGCCGCCGTTTACTGTTGTGTTCCCACATCCAAAGCTAATAAACGGATCTGAAAATAACAAATGATCACAAATGGACACAAAGAGAGAGAAGGACCCATGCTGAGGCTGGGCGGCCATCTGCCTCGACCGGCTGGGCGGGGTGGAAACAATCGTCTCATTTAAACCCTGAAATGTAGGCGAGTTACTCTTTATGTACAGAGTCTGTGATTTACATCGTGTAGAAGACGACAGCACAGGAAACCTGCAGCGTCTCACTGCTGCAGAGGCTCAGGTGCGTTTTCTACTCTAAAGCTTGGTTGCTTTTATTCCTCAGAGGTAAATTCCATGAAAGAGGAGCTCCTTCTTTAGCACAGGAAGAAAACGCAGCAGCTTAGTTTAAGCAAAGTTCACCCATAATCTAACGGCTTAAACGCCTCCTCACTCACGTTCCTGATTCTGGTGCTAAATGCTTTTATCTGGTGCAGGAGAGTCCTGGAGGCCGGCTAATGATTCCTGTATGGATTCATCTGAGCTGCGGGCCGGAGCCTCACAACGTGCTCTGACCCAGCGAAGGCCGAACATTGAGGGCAGAGTGCGGCCACCGAACTTTTTCACGTCCACGCCAACATGGTCCGTGCGTGATAGATGTTGTGATGCAGTTTGCTGCCTTTATGAAGTCAACCTGGTGTTAAATGATCTGATGTGAACAGTCCTTTGCGTTTCCTTCTTCCAATTAGAGAACTCTCCCAGGATGCAATGCAACATTTGTCTCCATTAGTAATGTAGGTTATGAGGAGCGAGCTGTGCATTGTGGGTAAAACCCCGATGAGAACTTCTTGGAATCCTCATACAGAGATCCAATTACAGCTGTAAGTGTTAGTGTGCGAGGAGAGAGAATCCCCTCACCACCCCGAAGCAGCTCGTTCTGCTGATTCCAGCAAACACTATAAATCACGTAGTCTGAGCATCGATTAGCTCGGCCCACCATTATTCTGACTGTTACTCAACGAGCAGCGCGGGGTTACTTAATCAGCTCTGAGGAAACGCAGAGCTGCTCAGCGCACAGTCTCAGACCACGCGAAGTCGCTCGCTCGCTCTCTCTCTCTCTCACACTCACTCTCGCTCTCTCTGTTTCTCTCTCACACTCACTCTCTCTCTCGCTTTCTCACTCACTCACTCACTTTCCCTCTCTCTCTCTCTATCTCTCCCTCCCTCTCTCTCGCTCTCACTCTCTCGCTCTCTCTCTCTCGCTCTCTCTCTCACTCACTCACTCACTCTCCCTCTCTCTCTCTCTCTCTCCCTCCCTCTCTCTCTCTCTCTCTCTCTCGCTCTCACTCTCTCGCTCTCTCTCACTCACTCACTCACTCTCCCTCTCTCTCTCTCTCTCTCCCTCTCTCTCTCGCTCTCTCTCTCTCTCACTAAAAGGGGAGAGGCACCAATGAAGTGATAAACAGAGGAAAGTGAACCAGCATGGAGGCCGACACACAAACCTCAGCTGGACCAAGGAAACGGTGGACTGGGAGGTTTCAGGAGCTGAAACTCGTCACTCTTCACAGATTGGTGTGTGATGTAGGATGAGTTTAGCGAGGACAGATCAGCCAGTAAACTAACGAGAGACACCAAGTCAGGCTGTGAGCTTCAGCCTTACAGTGAGTCAGGGAGGTGGGTTCATCTCGTGCAGCCGGTGAAGAGATGCTCTGCCCCCCCCCCCGGCACCTCCACTTGCTGAATGCCTCGTCCTCCTGTTCAAAAACAAACTGTGAACAAGGACAAAGACTCGTCCTGTCACATACGTCGGAGCAGATCTGCAGCGACGGCGTCACGGCGAGCTGCAGCCATGCGTGGACAATCCTCCCCGAAACATACGGTGTGTTAGCGCGCCAGTCTGTGTGATTACTGGGTCACTGTCGCTGTTTGTCAAATATCTGCTCCTGCTGAGTCACAGAATAATCATCCATCAGATGACGCTCCTGATACTGTGGAGAGTTTTTGTTGCGTCACTCTGAGCAGACTGAGCCTGTTAGGTCTGATAAATGACAAAGCAGAGAAGCTGAAGTAGAACATTTCAAATCAGGGCTGTAACCTGCTGTCGCTGAGCTTTCCTGCAGCACAGTGCACATTTCATTCAGCCTCTTCACAAAATACTGCAACCGTTCACCTGACTGTGCTGCATCTTACTGCGAGCCTCCCTCTTCTTTTCTGGTTAGGTTAAGGGTAGAGATAGACTGCAGCGACATGAGGATGACATCTTTTTCTCACCTCAACCGAGGGCAGGGTGTAACGTAAGCAGGACATCCACGTACGTTTGGACATGCAGTGCACCTGTCTCTGGTTCAGCCGTTCCTTAGTGACCTCATGGTGTGTGTGAAATGGCACTAATGTTATTAGATCAACGAGGGGGGAGGTGTGTGTGTGTGTGTATCAATCTGCAGAACACAGCTGCTGCTGCTGCCGCCGCCAAGTGATGGGACCAGTGGCCTGAACCCACTGACAGGTCAATTATTCCCTTGGCTGAATTACAGCATATAATATCTAACGCAGCAGAAGGAGCAGAGATGGAAACACCCCGCGGGTAAAATATGCCACTTCCTATATATATATATAGAACTTCTCCATCCTGCCATCGAGTCCTCCCCAGAAACCACAAAGTCCACTCCTGGATATAACGTCCAGCACCGTGTTCCCCCCTGAGGAGCGTCTGTCAAACTCACACGTCGGCTTTGTTCCTGTTGTTTTTGTTCATTCATTTCAGGGAATTGTTGACAGCTGTGTAACACTGCTGCAGAGGATGATGGCTGCAGGCAGAGAGGTCAAAGGTCAGCGATGAAAACAGAAGAAAGAAATACAAAACCAGAAGATCATAGGAAGTGTGAAAATGTTTACTGACCTTCATTTCCAGAAACTCTCCAACGTAGTAAAGAAAAAGTAAAGAGTTGCTAAATATAAGTCGTGCTGAAGTCAGCTCAAACTCCAGCTGGACTCCACCAAAGTCAGAGTCTGTCCTCCAGCCTCCCTGACCGCTCACACTCTGAGGGCTTCGGCATGGTTTCCCAGGCAGGACAGGTGGAAGCCAGGTGACGGCGGCCATGTTAGCGTCTGTCCAGACAGCTGGGAGGAGGAGCTGCTGGCCCCCAGCTCCCAGCAGATGGCGGGATCACTTTTTAAACCCAACTGATGGAAGCATTCCCGTCACACTTCAAAGTAGATGTAGGGTGTTTAGAATCCGTGTCTGGGTTCAGGATGAGCTAAAATATTAGAATACAGCCCTGTTGTAACAACGGGTTTAACCCACAGTGTGTGGAAGAGAAAAGATCTGCAGGACCAACACAGATTGATGAACAGGAGCTTTTTCCTGATTTACCAGTGCTGATAAAGTGCTGTTATCACATGTGTCATTCACTTAATATGTGCAGCTTTAAACGCCTGGCCCAGCGTTCGGCACACTCTCCATGCCTGAAACTTTGTTCTACACACACTAATATGGTGCTGAGGTTTTATACCCAGTGCTAATGTAAATGTTAATACAGTGCTGCTGGCCTCCTGGGGAGCAGCTGAGTGATGGAGAGATGAAACGAGAAGAGAAAGGGAAGAAGAGCACTTCCTTCTCTTGATCCATCTCTTCATTATAACCCAGCAGCAGCGGTGACAAATCTGCAGTTAAACCTCCGTGTTGAGTCTGGTCTGTGTCTCTCACTGCTTTAATGACGGTATTTATCAGTTGTTGGAGTCCTGCGAGCCCAGAATTGCTCCTCAGCGTCCAATGAAAATGTGTTGTTTCATCATCGCAGGGTCCTCACCCCAGACAGGCAAACAAAGTGCTTCTCCCAATTAACAGAGACACACACACCTCCAGGCCTCCGTAGAATGCAGAGCGAGCTGATTGGCTCTCTGCTGAGCTCCAGCGGCGACAAGCAACCGTATAGAAACAACTCGCGGTGTCTGTTTGTGGACAGTTTCTTTGCTGAGGTCACAATCAGACCAGTAACACCATTTACTGCGTCTGTGGAGGGAAACGAGCAGAAGGAATCGAATCTGAGTCCTCAGATCTAAAGTGATCGATTCACGTTTGAGTCATCAGATCTAAAGCGATCGATTCACGTCTGAGTCCTCAGATGTAAAGCGATCGATTCACGTTTGAGTCCTCAGATGTAAAGCGATCGATTCATGTTTGAGTCGTCCGATCTAAAGTGATCGATTCATGTTTGAGTCGTCCGATCTAAAGTGATCGATTCACGTTTGAGTCATGAGATCTAAAGCGATCGATTCACGTTTGAGTCATCAGATCTAAAGCGATCGATTCACGTTTGAGTCCTCAGATCTAAA
>JAUMTR010000027.1:22946333-22957861 GCA_032270685.1 Microctenopoma stevenorrisi | reverse complement strand
GATCTAAAGCGATCGATTCACGTTTGAGTCATCAGATCTAAAGCGATCGATTCACGTTTGAGTCCTCAGATCTAAAGTAGATTTGATTACCTCCGTTTTTGAACCCAGTGAATCTGACTCCGGTCAAACCTTTAAACACATCCATATACAAACCACACAAACAGATCCATTTAGCAGAAAACTGGACCTACTGTATTTGAGAGTTGTAACTAAAATCTACCGCAGGTAATGTTTATACAGAATCATGTTACAGGGACTAAATTGTTGTTGCATCAAACTGGGCTTTCATCAGGATAACTGTATCACAGCCATTCTGCAGCTCCGCTGTTAACTTGTCAGTGTTTCCTGGTGTTTATCACCTGATTTTCCTGTCAGCGCTGACAGAACCAACACCACGGGGCTGCTTTTTAGTGTGTCGGGCTCACTTCTATGTGAACAACACATCTTTTTTGGACAAAGCTAAAATCATCTGACAGATATAAAGGTCTTTCAGACGTTTTTCACCTGACCTGCCACATTATTAGCCTTCAGTAAGCCTGTTCTGTGTATGTTAAAGTAGAATACTATAAAAAGGTCTGAGGCTCATACCGAGCTGGTGGCAGCATGAGAACGCTCAGACACAGGTTCTGTGACTTTTAATGTGGTTGGACGACACTGATTAGCTCCTGATGCTGCCTCTGCACAGCGCTGTCGGTGGATGTGTTGGCACCAGACTCCTCTCTGGGGTCCTCAACTCCTCAGACCTGTTGCTTTTAGAAAGCCAAAGACATCCAGCCACTCTTCTCTCTACGTCTTTCTTCTCATTCCAGCATGTTTTCCTGCAGTGATTTGATTTATTTTTACCAGACTCCCATCACCAAGGTCTTCCCTCGTGCCTGTCGATTAGTGCGGCTCCGGTCACGCTCTCGTCCTCCTTTAGAAAAGCGCCGTGAACAGGTAACAGATACTCCGCCAGTCGTTTCAATGCACCCACGCAGCGGCAGATGAAGTGTCTCCTCTTGTGCTCTTTCTTTCACTCCAAACACAAACTGAGTGTGAGTGCTTCAATCACTGATTTTCAGAGTTCACTTTAAGGTTGGGGGGGCTTTAAACTTCCATTATGGACCCGCTGCCATGTTCAACCTGAACGATATTAATCCAGTAAAAAAGGTTCACGTTGGACATTTGAATCCACATTTCTGACTAAAGATGTTTTTTTGTGAGGAGGAAAAGAAATGCTGCTGCGTTGACCCATTTCTGTATTAATGCATTTATTTCTCTGTCATCGTGATCACAAATGAAGATTAACGACACAACAGCAGAAAAAAAGAATCACGTTGCAGAGCAAACCTACATCGTTCTAGCAGGTTGTGTGTGTGTGTGTGAAGCAGGGCCAGGGAGAATAAGGGTGGAGATAAGGGTTGGAGGCAGCTCCTTCAGCTGCACACGGGAAACCAACACTCATCTGACACACAGAGACATTTATGTGTATTCTGTTTTCATTAAATGATGAACTTACATGTAAACAGGAGAGAGAGAGCGAGCGAGCGAGCTGCTGACTCTGAACACGTGAGTCAGAGTTCAACTCTCTTTAGGTTTAACTGTGTTCATGCAGTATGTGATGTGGGAGTATGTAGAAGTGCTTTTCATGCAGTGAGCATCAAATCAAGTTAAATCAGGAGCGAATGTGATTAATAGTTTTTACAGTGGAAAAATAAAAAGCCTAAAAATAGAAGCGATTTTCAGGCCTTTGCTGGTGGAACGCCTCCTTTAAGCGAACACTTCTGGGGCCTTGTTCTGCATGAAGAACTAAAGAGATCACGAGCAGCAACGGGGACCTCCTGGAGCAGGGGCCTGCTGGGACTGATCCCACAATGCACTTGGGGAGAGAGTTATGGGAAGAAATGTTTCGACTTTTCCAGCACAGTGAGGGGTTGATGGCCAGCTGCTGATGGTCAGGGTGAGGGGACGTTTCTCTGGGAAAGAAGAAGAGGAAGAGGAAGAGGAAGAGGAGGGTCGACTGTGTGTTTATGGGTGAGAATATAAATGAGCCAGTTCCCACGGGACCAGGAGCTGTGCCAATTATTTTTTCTTGGGAAAATACTCGCACGAAGACGGAGAAGAAGAGGAGGGGAAGATGAAAGAAGATTACATTTTGTTCCCACTGATTCTTCAGAGTCGGGTTTTGTGTTGCAGCAGTTTGTCAGGAAACAGCGGCAGAGACTGTGATGTACACACACACACACACACTGAAGTGTCTCCACCAGCACAGAGCTCCTGACCTCTGACCTGCGAGAGCTCGGAGACGTCAGACATTGAACATGTGGAGACATGGTGCAGCGTGCAGCATGATGGAGGCCTCCACCCACAGACAGGCCTGGCGTCATGTTCGCTCTCCGTGACTCAGCAGAGATCGACACGTTTCTGAAGTGTGTTGATGAGGGAGCTTGTTCTGTGCAGCAGTGAAACGTTGGCTCGTGTCTCCGCACTGTGTAGGTCCCTGGACCCAATTTGTGGAGTGATATGATTCAAAACACTTTAATAATCCCAGCCGCTCGTTGTTGTTGAATTAATCAGTGAGATTTTAAGAATCATTGTTCATAGCAGGATTTTTTCGTAATTAGTATGCTTTTGTTTTGAAAGTCTGGCGGAGACAGGAAGTTAGGAGAGTGGAGCCACACGGTTTTTCTGATTTTGGTGGAAACGTTAATACTTTAAATAAAACTGACATGAACCTGTCTAAGTAAAAGCTTAAAGTGATCCACTGGATGTTTGGACCGAAGGAGAGGAGGGACACGCTGGAGCGCCAGGCTTCATTCATAGGAAACCTGCACACCCGGGATATGGGACGTTCAGAGGTTCAGAACCAGGCTAAATGCTGGAGGAGAGTGAATCAGTGAAACTCAGCAGTGACGGCCTCACTCTCTGCAGCCATGTTCAGCGGACTTTTCCCGAACAGCCGCCTCTGCTGTTCGCTCGTCCTGACCCGCTGTCACCTGAGAATAATGTGGAGAGAACACTGAATCAACCCTTAATGTTAATGCGATTTCAATGAAGATAGTGTTTTATTGAAGCCCACGTAAATGTGATTTATGAGGCGCTGCGCTGTGGATATGATCCCACATCATTTATCTTCAAGTGTCACTAATTTCCATCCATTAACTCAGGAGGAATGAGAAACCAGTCTGAGAGCGAGGAATTAGATCGCAGCCGCCGCCGTCGCAGTGTGTGTGTGTGTGTGTGTGTGTGTGTGTGTGTGAAATAAGATCAGAACGCTTCAGTTAGTCTTTCACACGTTGAGGAGTAGGACCCGGGTCCAGCAACGGATCACACACACACTCACTGTCCTGATACTACACACACTCAGGAACCGAACGTGGACATGCGTCCCCCGTGGACGCGACCTCCCGTGCGGCTGAGCACATCCAGCCCGAGTCCCGGCCCACACACTCTCTCAGAGTACGGTGGGAATTATTGGATCACATTGCCAATTTATTGTCGGGCTTTTAAAGGTTTGAGAGGCTTTTTATACTCACAAGTGGTGCCGGTGTTGGCAAACAGGCCGCGCACACACACACACACGCACACGCGCACACACACACACGCACACGCAGACGCACGCGCGCACGCGCACACACGCGCACACACGCGCACACGCAACATCACCACATAGTACTACTAATTCATCAGCGCTCGCGCTGCAGCTTTTCAAACTTTGAAAAGCTTTTTTTGAAGGTATTGTGTGTTTTGTGAGCGGCAGCATCAGCCCCCGGCTTCACTTTGTAAAACAAGCTGCTCCCTGTGCGACCTTAGCCGGAAATATTTACCCACAATGCAGCGAGTTTGCCACAACAACAAAAGTAATCTCAATCCAAATGTCAGAGGCGGCAGGCGATGAGAAGTTTTTAAAAGGAAAAGGAAATATTTGTAGGAGCCCGAGGCGCCGAGGATCGGTGTGTGTGTGTGTGTGTGTGTGTGGGGGGGGTGCAGCTGGTGAGACGCGTGTCACCTTTAATGAAATGATGCTTTCTCATTATTCTGCCTCAGCGGTAACAGGGCCTCTTTCTGCAGGCGGCACCACTCCACACTGACTCCGAGGCCGTTTTTCAGGCTGTGGACACGCGAACACCTCCGAGCTGCAGGTGAAGGAGGCGCTACTCTCTCGGATAGGAGACTCACATATCGGCTTTCTGTGATTCTGACCTCTCCACACTGAAACTTTTTTCTTCTCCTCTTGCAGAGAAGAAGCGTTTATTCTGTTTCATTCTCCAGCGGCCTGGTCTGTTAGCTCCATGCTAACTGCAGCAACACTGCTGCAGACCTGCTCCTGCAGACGTTCCCTCTGACTTTGCTCTGTTCAGGTGCAGCCCTTGTTGAGTGAGTGAAGCGTAAGAAAGATGCAGATTCACAGGCAGGAGCAGTGGAATCGTTCATTTCATTAGTTTTTCCCAGAAGCTGATGAGAGTTTTTTCTTCTCTGGAACTTCTTTGAGCCGTTTTTAACAGACCGAGCTCCTGCAGAGACACAGAGGACGAGTCACTGAGGGGAGAAGCGTACGGACGGAGTGTGTCCAGCGTTAATCTGTTCCACGCACACACACACACTTCAACCACGTCAGCTTCTCTCTGGAACACGTCCAGAACAACCTCTGGACTCTCCTCAGGCGGATCTCGTTTTAACCACTGTACCCAAAGACTTGCTGTGACATCACTTGCGATGTGTGGAGGAGAGACAGCAGGGTAAAAATGTCCCTCGCACACACACACACACACACCTGGTAATCCCTGGGATCAGCTCTGAGCTCTCAGTCTAATCATGGACGAAGCCTCGCTGTGTGTGTCCACGCCTCCATGGCTGGTTGAATCCTATTGGCTCAGGCAGCCAGAGTAAATAAACATTTAACACGCTCACTCTGCTGCGTGTGTGTGTGTGTGTGTGTGTGTTCCATCACAATGTGACCAAACAATTGTCTCTTTTTATTTACAGGGATGATGTTTGGATGTTAAACGGCCGGACGCCAGCTGCTTTTCGTTTGACTCGCTCTTTATACACCGACCCCTCCCTCCCTCCCTCCCTACGCCTCTGTGCCTCTTCAGAGCTGGCGGGTGGTTTGATTGCGTTCCTGCTCGCGGTGTGTCAGCGGTGCAAAGAGCCGCAGCTCTGAATGAGGCCTGACTCTGTCGCACACTCGGCCTGCGCTGGCACGGTGACATTTTTGCGGGCAGGGAGCAGGACGAGGGTCAGAGAGAGAAGAGGGAGCCCCGAGCCGGGAAAGAGGGGAGAAGGAGAAAGCAAATGTCAGAGCGGGTGCAGGGACCTAAGGGCCACATGAAGACGAGGACGGCCCAAAGGGAAACTGAGGAAGGTGTTGGCAAAGCATCCTGGGAAATTTTCTAGTCTGACATTTTGTGATTTATCATTTAGCCCTAGACTCTGTCTGCCAGGCACACAGTACAGTTTGTAGCGGTGGGAGTTTAAATCTAGACCACAGCACTTTGACATCCTCGGTGTGTGTTAGCACGCTAACATTAGTGCTGCAGATTCAGGTATTTGGTCCTGAACCAAAGTATTGATGATGGTGGTCAGACTCAGCAGCTATGATCCAGAGCAATTTCTACAACCACGCAGCACCTAAAACAATCCAAATAAAGGTAAAAATGACAGCATGTTGTCTCCCACAATGCACCTGTGAGCCTGTGAGCTTTCACCATTCAGTGAGTAACTCACTGCGAGATTCAAACCTTTACTGAGACGAGAAGTTGTTTCATGTAAAGTGACATGGTCCACACATCCCTCAGTGCCGCCTGTCAGGCATGAGGACGCTTGTTTGTGTCATGGCGGTGGCTCGAGGTAACACGCCGCTCCGCTGTGGAGGCAAAGTGCGCCGCAAATACCAGCTGCCAATCGTCCAACTCGTGACCTTTTCCGCGATTCTCCTGCCTGCGAGCGCGCTCTGAGGAGAGAGACTCACCGAACCACGGGCAGGTGGTGAAACAACTCCACGCTGTCAGAAAACACCTCTCACCTACACCCACAGAGTCGACTCCAGTGAAGTCGAGCTGTGAGCAGACAGCAAAGACATTTTCTTCATCTGCATCCGTGTTCACCGACGATCAGAAACAAAAGTGTTCTGCTCGTTTCTGACGCCGGAGCGAGTCTCCCAGCGGGACACGAAGACGCCGTGTAAGGTTAACCGGAGCCATAAATCATCAGCTCTAACGATAAAATCATCGTTATCTCTCATAAACACACAGAGAGTGAGGTCTGTACACGTGGAGCGTGAACATGCGTGAGGCGGACTTTTGCTCCTTGTTTATCCTTCTGCATTGATTTCTCTCTTCCTTCTCTGGTCAGAGAAGCAGAACAACACGAGCGATCAGCGCCGCTCATCATGTCAGAGACCCTGAACGCCTCACGGTATCGAATGCCTCGTTCATGAGCGGTGAGCAGGAAGCCGAGGAAGACGGTTTTAAATTTCACTTTCTATGATCTGGGTGTGAAAAGATGCCCAGTACCCCCCCCCCTGCACCCAGAGAAATGTGTGTGAGAACAGACGGAGCACCTGCAGACTTTTTCCCACAAATGGAGATGTTCTTGGAAGAGAACTATGTGTGTGTGTGTGTGTGTGTGTTTGTGTGTGTGTGCGTGTGTGCGCGTGTGTGCGTGTGTGTGCGTGTGTGCGTGTGTGTGTGTGTGTGTGTGCGTGTGTGTGCGTCGTTTAGGGACAAACTTTTGTTTTGCAGTTGAGGACAAAGGGAAAAAAATACACACAGGTAAAGTAGAAAACTCGCGGCTGCCATTGTTCCACCTTCAGCTTGTCACAGTCTCATCACGGCTCATTGTGTGGAAGACAAAACCATCAAGCCCATTGATCGGTAAATCAGATTTCTGTACTGCACACTGCAAACACAGATCCATTGTTTGTTGGAACAATATGGCAGTGAATGATGAGCTGTGTTACTGATAGCAGCGGCGGCGCTGATAAACAACAGTCTGCATGACAATGGCCTCACAGTCGCAGCCGTTTGAACGGAGGAACTCAAAGCGCCAAGAAAAAGTTTTCCAGCAGAAATTAGCAGTCAGAGTGCAACGTTATAATTAACCAAATACTCCGAGGCCATAAAAATTTCATTCCCAACCTCTGCAAAAATAATTGCAGTATTATTTTCAGCCTTAATTAAGTGTCTCAGGCTTCTTACAAGTGTAAAAATTTAATCCCTTCTCTAAATCCTATATAATTTAATGTGAGAGAAATCAAATAAATAAGAGGCTGCGGCTCTTGTGAGAGAGTTTGATATGGGTGATTAGGTGAGTGCAGCGTGAAGAAGCCCATTAGGATTGTATAGTGTCATCATAGCAGCTCTGGGCGGTGGCCCTAATCCACGGCTCAACCCGCCGCCGCCGCCGCTCGCCATTTTCTCTGCGACTCCAGCAGCAGCAGCCTGACGGAGACGAGCAGCCATTGATTGATTTTTATCCCGTTAAAGAGACGGGAGGCAGATAAATGCCGAGGTAATGAGAGGCAATTATCAGCCATGATAAGCTTTATTATGGGAGTAAAAGTGTCTTCGTGTCTGTGGAGCAACAGGGACGAGAGAGAACCGAGTGTTTTCAGGATAACGAGCGAACACAGCCGTACTTACTGTAAAGGTCACAGCTCACCAAAGTGTCTCCGTAAACACGAGCTCAGCTGAAACGA
This sequence comes from Microctenopoma stevenorrisi, assembly GCA_032270685.1. NCBI lineage: Eukaryota > Metazoa > Chordata > Actinopteri > Anabantiformes > Anabantidae > Microctenopoma > Microctenopoma stevenorrisi. The sequence goes on along the minus strand of JAUMTR010000027.1, from coordinate 22,950,183 downwards.
GGCCGTTTAAGAGGATGTTAACGAGCAACGTTTTGCTGAGGAGGCGGGTGTGGCTAAAAAAACACAACCCGACGATTGATCTCCAGTAGAAAACGTGTTTCCTCATCGAAAAACACTCGAGGAGTCACAGGCTGGACGAAGACGAGAGGTCGGGGACGGGGACGTCTGGTTCCTGTTGTGTAGTTGTTGTCATGTCCGTGGTTCTTTAAAGCGCATCGGACCTAAACACAAAACATAAAAATCTGTCCACGAGTGGAAAAATACACAAAGTCACACTAGTTACACGTGTGACTCTCAGTCACGGTTTCAACGCGTGAAAACGTTGCGGAGAATAAAAATCTCTTCCAGGAATAAAAACCAGAAAGAAGGACGACCAACCTTTAAACCAGCAACACGTTCAGACCTTTTCTCTCCTGTGATGGTGTCACCCTTTGAGAGGTCCCGACCCCAAGGACAGAACCACTCATCCCAGCTTCACCAAACACGCGCAGACAGAAGCTGCGGCGCCGTGCGTTCTCTTACTAAAAGGGAGAAAATAAAATAAAAAAATAACACGAGCTCATCAAAACGGAGCCAAAAAACCTCAGAAGCATTTTGAAGAGACGCTAAATGTTTGATCAGACGTCTGCGTCGCGCGACGAGCCGAGAGAGAATAACAGAACATCCTGATCCAACAAATAAAAAACAAAGGCGGCGTTCCCTCCTGGAGCTCAGCATGTTGCTTCACTGTGGTTCCAGGTGTTGCCCTGAAATATGAGGAAATTAATAAATCAGGTTCCCACTGAGGTGAAACACGCCGTGGACCAGACAGCGGACGGGGAAGCGGCAGCTTTCATTGGCTGCTCTTTGTTCTGGGTTTGCAGCCGAGCCTGGTGAAGCTGTCTGACATGACGATCAGCTGATGTGAAGCCAGCAGCAGTCAGACCGGCTGTTCGGCCCAGCACTGCTGCAGCTTTCTGCAGCTGCTGCTGTAGCTGTGCAAAGAAACTCCACCAGTCCTGCTCTCGCCCACTTTCTCCACCTTTTCATAGAGCGGCTGCACCGAGGTCAGAGACGAGCGCCGTCTGGTCAGCAGAGACGCACCAGACAGACGCAGCCACGCTGGTGACGTGGAGGAGACCACAGCTTCAAAGGTGGGGCAGCACAGTGACATCATCAGTGTACGGAGGATGAAGTCAGACCGTCTCCGTCCGTCCATTAACCCCATCACCTGTCCTGTTGAGGGTCACAGTTGTGATGGAGCCTGGGGGGTGGGGGGGACCCGTGACTTCCTGCTTTGAGGCGGCACTGACCACCACACCCCCCCCCCCCCCGCGCTGCCCCGCGTGCTTAAAGTGACAGTTTGTGTGTTTTCACGTGAGCAGGACTTTTCAGGGTCTGACCTCCTGCATGAAACATCGACGGCTGGGAGACAGCGAACCATCTGCATCGGTGGATAAAGTTTTGGACTTTGTGCTGATGTCACCGAGCAGCTGAACGCAGCAGCAGCAGCAGCAGCTTTAGCCGCCGCCTGCTCGCTGTCATCTCATCCCTCTCCTCCTCTTCAGGACATGAGCGTTTTAACCGTTTTCTGCAGTAAAGACTCTCCTCGTTGTTCGGCTGATGGGAGGAACACGGTGGCTATTTTCTCTCCTATGTATTTTGGAGGAGACACAGGGAAAAATGATTGGGTGTCAGAAAGCAGCAAAACAACAACAACCACTGAGTTTTTCACTTCGTGGACAGAAATGAGAGGCGCAGGTGTGTGTGTGCGTTTCTTGTTTTGTTTTCCTGTTCGGATGCTTTATATATTTTCATCCAGCGCTGATCCCGACTCAAGGTGATAAACAGAGAAATAAAAACCTGCCTTTGTATGTTTTCATTTCCTGTTTACGCAGAGGCTTTTTACTTTTCTGTGAACACTCACACGGCTGAAAACCAAGGGCACGTCACACAATAATCCCACTGATGGAGGAGCTGCTAACATCTCACTAATGGCTAGACAGCATTCATCAGCCACAAGTAGAATTTTAATCAACTTCTAATGGCAGGAGTTTGAAAATGGAAAAACCTTGAAAAGAAAACACTCTGATGATTTAGCTTTTTATTTCAAACACCGCCTCAATTATCACACTGTAAAATGTGAGAGGTATAATTAAGAGCAGGTAAAAACGCCCGCTCTCAAGTCAAAGACAAACTATGTGAGGAAGTGCACAAAGGCCAGAGAGACGGACAAATCGCCCACACGGACACGTGTTCCAGAGATCTTTCAGTGCCTCCATGATCGTTCACCGCCTCGCTCACAGACGCTGAAGGAGCCAGCGTCTGTCCACCGCGCCACAGACACGGTAGGTTGGCTCAAAAGAGAGACTTCCTGCAGCGCTGCGTTGTGTAACGGTTATTTCTGTAAGCTGGCGGCGTGCTCCGGTCTCTGTACATACCAACCCCGTAGCCCTCACCTGGTGTTACACTCTAATGACTCCCCAGTGTGACAGGGCAGGTAGGAACTCATGTTCCAAGGGAACAAAATATACCAAAATAATTCATAAATACTTAGACCATACAACTTAATATTGCAAGTAAAATAATTATATATATTAACTGAATGTACTGCAAAGAAATGTGTACAATAAGTAGGGTTACAATGTTAGCACCGTTAGCATTAGCACCGTTAGCATTAGCGCTTTGAAAAGTTGCATTTGATGCACACACACTTTCCGGGAAATTCATTTTCTCTTCTTATTAATACTGAAGCCAACCAGTGAAAAACAAACAGCCTGATGAATCTGCATGTTCTGAGGACAGACCGCCCACCGCCACCCGAGCGCGGAGACCGCCGAGGGCACTGCCAGGAGCCGCACAATGGGACCACTCATAAAACAGCATATTCAAAAGCACCCGGTCGCAGAGACACACAGGACAGCGAGACAATCAGTTCATTTCCAGCGTCCAGCTGAGCAGCAGCCATTCCGTCTTCCAGCTCCTCTCACATTATTTTATGGCGCTCAGCTCGGCGGGAGCAGAAAGCCTCAGAGCCAAACTATACCCACTGCTGGATGAATTTCCAGCTCGGAAAATATTACCCTTCCTGCGAGCAGAGATGGAAATCAGTATTTTAACCCAAAGCAAAAACATGATTAATTGCTGCCTGCCTGAGTCCAGGCATGAGGGTAATAAGCGCGACTGGAGGAGTTTCTCTTTTCAGGCCATTCAGCTCTGTGTGCAAATACGTTTCCTAATGTATGCGCTGCATTAGAAATATCCACCGAAAATTGAATTCGGATAGTTACATGTGTAAGAACCAAACTCATTTCAGATGAGGCTAAATGAGAGCGGGAGGAAATGAGGGGGGGGGTCTGTGCAGCCCTTTGATACGGTGAACAAATAGCAGCAGTGAAAGCTCCATTTTTCTTAACTCTTCGTCTTTCTTTAATGCACACGGGCTCAAACGCCAGAGTGAAGAAATCTTTTCATTACTTCGTGGCTCAGACACACACACACACTCACACACACACACACACCATTGTTCTGTGTGTTTCATTTTTCAGAGATTTCCGGGCCCTTTCACAAAGTGAGAGATGGAGATGGAGAGCAGGGAGGATGAAGAGCGCCGCCGTAACGCTGGTGTCAGAGAGAAAAGAAAACGCTCAGGCCGGAAGTTGATCTGCTGAATATTTCTCTTGATGTGTTATCAGGCGATGTGTTGGTGAAACCGCAGGGCTGCTCGCACGCCGCCGCCGCTGCTGCTGATGGTGATGATGAACTTACGCTGGAAGGATTACGCTGAAAGGAACCCGCCTGCAGAACTGTGTGTCTGACACTGTGGTCTGCAGCACTGGAGCTCCACAGGGGACAGTCCTGTCTCCGTTCC
>JAUMTR010000027.1:22918474-22931079 GCA_032270685.1 Microctenopoma stevenorrisi | reverse complement strand
AGAGAGAGAGAGAGAGAGAGAGAGAGAGAGAGAGAGAGAGAGAGAGAGAGAGAGAGAGAGAGAGACAGAGAGAGAGACAGAGAGCGAGAGAGAGACAGAGAGACAGAGAGAGAGAGACAGAGAGCGAGAGAGAGACAGAGAGCGAGAGAGACACAGAGAGACAGAGAGAGAGACAGAGAGCTATCATTCACATCTGTGCAGTTTGTCCTGATGAGCTGCCGTAGCGTCTTCTCTGTCCTCCTGCTTCCCCTCACAAAAGAATGCTCTTTGAATCTCTCTCTTTTTCTCAGTGTCTCTCTCCCCCTGCTCCCCCCTGCTTTTACCCTTCAGAAACAACACTGTCCCTCTCTCTGTCTCTGCGTCTCCCTCTCGGGTTTTTAATTCATGCCTCCACTTTTTTGTTCCTTCTCTGGTGCAGCTGCTCGTGCTGATCGTCGGTGGGCAGACTACAGTAATTAAGCACCAATTAACCACCTTCAGAGCCGCATTAACGAGGCTCAACAGCTCGCGGCCGGAGCAACAGGCTATGATCACCCTGTGGCCCCTCAGCAGGATGCTGCTACGGCCACGAACCACTATTTACCCACGAGTCAGCTCCACACTTCTTCCCTCCAGTCAGGCTGTAAAGGATGCTGACTGCTCGCTGCTTAAGCTCTTTGATCCTCTTTTTGTTGCCCCTATTTTTCCATAATTAGTTGTCTGAACGTGTTGGCTGGATGCTAACGCTTTTGTGATGATGCAAACCAGCAGCTTCCAACCAAACACGACTGGAATCACTTGATTCATTCTGGCTTCATGAGTGTGCAGATGTGGAAAAGGTGCTTCTCTTTGTTCAATATCCAGAGTTTAGATATTGGTAAGAAACATTGAACAGAACAAGCCGAGTGGAACAAAGTGCTGCAGGTCACCACTTCCACTCATCTCTCTCTAATCTTACTTTAACTGAAGGACTTCATCCTGCCGTTCAGTCATCGCCTCTATCCTCCTGATTTGTTCTGTCCAAACATTTTTGCACATCCTTTTCTCCTGAGGTTAAACCAATGTTTCCACTGGCACGTTGGATTTTGTATTAACAAGAGAAAGAAAAGACTTCACGGCTGTTCGTGTCTTTTCTGCACATTTACATTTGATAAACCTGTAATCGTGTCCTCCAGGAAGCAGCTCTGCGAGTCCTTCAAAATGTCATTTAAAGCGTCATTTATCATGGAACCCAGTGGGTCAGAGTGGCTGCAGAGGAGCGCCGCTCCGTCTGCGAGCCGCCGCGGGCGTGCTGACAGACACGGACCCGCTCCTGGTGAAGAGTTTGAGGAGGTCGAGCCTGCGGCGCTGCTGAAACAGCGAGATCTCCACCTGCTCTGGTCACCGGGCACAAAGCAACAGCTCTGCTGAGAGAAAGCAAACAGGCTTTCATCCGCTCGGAGGAGCAGGTGACCGGGGTCCGCCCCTGACAGCCAGGCAGCGTCTGTTTATGGAGGCGCCGACCTCTGACCCCGCAGATTGCATGCTTTCTGGGAGTGATTATTTGCCGACGGAGACATGCTTTTACATCCCCCGCGCCCCCGTCAGCCGGGAGGACAGACAGAGGCTGACAGTCGAGGTCGAGCCCAGCCACTGAAATGATGCAGTCCTGGAGAGATAATTGGCGAGTAGCGGGGTCACGTTTGATGGGTACACACTCTGCAAATTTATCTGGGAGCTGTGGTGTCAGAGCAGCAGCAGAGTCACAGTCAAACACTGTGTTCACAACTTTCTCTGCAGAGGCCTGAGACGCTGCTTTGATTACGACGGCGCTCAGAAGCTCCTCGCGCACACGCGCTCAGGATGTTATTCGTTCCCCATTAGAGCACGTGGTCAGTGTCTGCATGCACATAAGATAAGACGAGGGGAGACAGAGTCAGGGTCCACTGTGTGTGTGTGTGTGTGTGTGTGTGTGTGTGTGTTGTAGCCGTTAGAAAACTCATCCCTGCTAAATTAAAATGCTTCATTTGCTTTGCTTGGCAGACGCTTTTATCCAGAGCGACTTACAGGGAGCTGGCGCTGGGTGTCTGGCTCAAGGACACACCTGGTAGGGGATGAACTAGGGGTCAGACGGGTTTTTAACCTGCACGTGCATCCCAGTCTGACGCTTAAACATTGAGCCGCGTCTCTGAGCTTCTCTCCGCGTCTCGTTTGTCTCCGCGCTGGCTGGACACGTCTCCTGTTCGCTCTCCGCTCTCCTCTTACTGAGTGAACCCCGTGGACTACACCCAGGCCCCCTGCAGCCATCTGCTGCAGAACCAGAGCTCAGGGTCCGTCCCAGCGCCGCCGTGCTGCAGCTGGCGACATGTTTTCTGTCTTCAGGGAATTTATTCACAGTTTGCACGAGGATCCACTCGAACTTAAGGATGAACCAATTAGATGCTGGTGTTCAAAGAGTAAAAGTAACTTCACTCATCGCTCATTGTGTTCCCGTGAACAGCCCCCCCCCCAGCTGTGCCCTTAAAGCCTTCAGAATTTCAGCTCATGTCCTTCGCTCCCGCTTCAGCTGCTGCTGCCTGTTAAATATCTTATCTCGCCGCTTCCATCCGCCCTCAGTGGTTCCCATTGAAGTAGGGAATCAATTCCCACACTGTGGTATTGTGTCATTGTGCTAGATGAATATAAATTGCATCAATTTCCAGTGATAAATGTAGAAACATTGTGCTGTGGATGCAGCATTAGTGAATAATTGGGAGGAAATGTCAGGGACACATTACAATATGCAGCAGTATACTAATGTGTTTATGCCTCGGTATTCTGAGCCGGGCCCGGTGCTGATGGGGTGATGCAGGAAAACACAGCCTGGGCTCCAGAATATCATGACACCAACACTTTTTCTTTCTGTGTTTTCTTTCCCCCCATCGTTAGTCTTGAACATGGGATGACTGACAGCTCTCTGCTTCATTCAGACATCAACCGCACACCTGGCTGGACAAACAACCCTCCACACCCTAATTGGACTTTGCCTCCAACTTTCAAACTGGCTGCAGTGAAAAGTGTTACGTTCCTACATCAGCGTCTGAACTCGTTGAAGCTACAGAGAAGATCTTAAGCAACTACTCCTTTCATTTACTGGAGGACAGCAGGTCATTTTAAAGGATCGCAGAGAGACAGAGAAGCTCACATCGTTTCTCCATCGTGGTCCACCGACAGGACAGAGTTGAGCTTTGTGTAGTGTATGTGTGTAGGTTTACAGCACGCACACACACACACACACACACAGCAGCTCCTCTTTAAACTGACTCGTTGTAAATATACTAACAAAGAAGGAAACACACAGATTTAAATGCTTCGCTCAGGAACCAGAAGTTCTGGCCTCGATATAAATCATGCATCATGTTACAGTCTGAAAACCAAGTGTGCTGCGGCTCTCATGCAAATATGAAGCTGATCCCAAATATACAGAGAGAGAAGGTAATATTACATTTGTTTGGCTCACTATACAGTTTGTGCACCAGTGTCTGCGGCGCTACGAGTCGTAGAGTGTTTTCCTCCTTCTAGACTCTCCCCGCGTGCCGTTTGTTCATATTGTTGGTTTTAAAGCAGTAATTCAGGCGAGTCCTCTGCATGCAGCACTCACCGCTCATAATCTGACTTGTTGTCTTACACGGGCTGAATGGTGTGTTTCACATCTGTGTGGGAGCGAGGAGTGATAACCCTTCATCACTGCATTGGAGTCGGGAACTTCCCCGCTGGGAGGGAGGGTAAGGCACCAAATGTGTTTTTACCAGTCAGCTCAGAACATCTCAGAACATTATTTTCCACACAGATGAGCTTCCTGCTCCCTCCGACCTCGGGCGGACTCCACCACGTCCAATCTGCATTTAGAGGCATCAACACCATTAAGGCAATTTAGATCAAACGTCCACCACCACACTGATAATCTGATGGAGCCCGTAGCTGTGGGCCGCAGAGCGTTGTGGCTCGGATGCTTCCGAACGCAGGAAAGTCTGAGCTTCATTAGAATAAGATGGATCGACGTTTCAGAAAAATTAATGTAGAAAAATAAGAGATGGAACAAATCAGTTTTGATTGGGTGGAAGGTCAGCGAACTGTTCGCCAACAGCGCTCCACCCTGTGATCTGTCCACAGTGATCTGACAAGCCTACACGCTGCAGTTGGTGGAGATGGGGATAACGTACGGGTGGGGGCGGAGTTTAGGGAGGTCAAGCATGAAATGAACCAAACGAAGGGAGATCTGGGAGACTCATTAAAATTAAAGTGCTCATTAAAGCTAATTGCCAATTTAAAGAATCTGGCTTACTTCCCACACTGCCTGTCAATCACTACCCCCCCCCCCCCAACAGAAGAATCCTGGCCCTTAACCAAACCTCGTCTCTTATTCTGAAGGGCGTAACAATGCCCGGTGTGCTTCGCCTTGTTTCTTCAGAAGTGACTCAGATAATTAAGGCAAAATAAGTTTTGTGGGATCAGTGATTGTCTGAGCTTCTCTTCAGGGTCCCTGCAGGGTTCATCACGTTTCATTTAAGACTCTTTTCAAAGTTTGTCACATATAATGCAATTACTACCCACGCAGCCTGCAGCCGGGAAGATGTCATTAAAGAGCAGGGATGGAGAGGCTCAGATGTTTACCCAGTGTGTGAGCCAACTCAGTCACCGAGGGGAGGGGGGGTAGCCAGTATGTGAGGAGTCTGAACACTGGGACCTGCACAGAGCACTCGTCACTCATCGCTCACCGAACACTGGCCTCTGGTGCTGCAGGAGTTTTCCTTTTCCCTCCTCTTCGCCTTGTGAAGGCAGGTCTTCCTCATGGCAGGAGAGGTGGCACCACCCGTGCTGCCCCTCACCCTGCCCACACCTACATCAGACTCACAGGGCGGAGGAGGGTGGGAGAGTGCAAGAGGCCTCCAGCACCTGCAGCAGAGTCTTACACCTTACAGTGTCCCTGCAGGCGAACTGTCTGCCAACACACACACACACACACACACACACACCTGATGCAGAACATCAGTAGCGCGTGAAGGTGAAACACTCCTTGAATCATATGAGCCTTCAGTGAAAACAAGCTGTGAACACACACTGAAGCTGGTGTCAGCGGGGTCGACCTGCAGGAACAAGCTGGCGAACACGTCGTTGCGTCATCACAGGCCCGACGACTCAAACCCTGCTTCCATCCACAGTCAAGTCAACGGCTTCACTCTGCGTTTCACCGTATGTTTGTGACAGTTACTACAACAAAAAGTTCTGCGTGAGTCTGTTCCCTGATGAGATCGATCCAAACTTCAGTGTCTCCTGAGGTCACGGCGGTGACTACAGAGGAAGAAATCCAAAGCGAGCATGAACCCTGGAGCGTGGAGCCGGGACGCAGCTCGGTCTGTAGTCGGCTTTATTGTGACCTGTGCTGCTCCGTGCAGTTAAAGATGGTCTCCAGTGAGAGATGTAGTTTATTGGAGCTCATGTGCCTGAAATATGAAAAGCATTGTGGGAAACGAGTCAGCAGAACGTTCTACGAGCCTCCTACACCTGCACACAACCCCCCCACGCGTACGCGCCCTGCAGGCCTAATAGGTTTGGAGCGATATTAACATGTGTGCTGTGGGATCTTAATTACTCGTTGGTGCAAAACGTACGATTTATAACGAGCTCCCAGCAGCTCCACTTACCTTGGTGAGCTTTCACTAAATTGGACGATTACTCACTCGGGCGGGTAAACATGACACGCAATAATTGGCGCTTGCAGATTTAACTTATTAGTATGATGTATTGATCCATCTGTCCCTGCGCACACCGACCTCGCCTCAATCTATAACCACTGTTTCCTGTTTGTTATCTGCAGCGAAAGGTCAGAGCGAGGGAGTAAACATGTTAATCACGTTCCACCGGCGCTTAAACCACACACATGACCCATCATTTTCCTTTAGGTCCATTTTCCCCACTCGGTCCGGGGCTGGCTTCACATCCTAATCTTTGTAAATCCCGTTAGCCCGAGTGTTGATAACATTTTCTTTATCGTTCCCAAATGGTTTCTACACAGTTACGCAGCAAACGCTTTGACAGGAAGTAGCGCAGGTGCAGCTAACGACATTAATGGTGGCTGTGTTCCAGCGATTACTGAAAGCAGCGCAGCAGGCGGTTGTACCCCAGGTCTGAACGAAGCTGGTTTATAAAACGCTTCCAGCTCGTGCTGACCTCCTCCTAACAGGTGGGACGGATCCACCTCTCTGACTGATATCCGTGCTGCAGCGGTTACAGCTGATCGGACCAGGAAGGAGGGGGAAGACCCGGGTTTCTTCAGCTGCTCCGACTGTCAGAGACGAGTGAGGGGGAAGGATGAAGCAGTGGCGAGAGTGGGGACGGGTGGCAGCTTCGATTAAATGTTAAATGATGAAGAAGGGGCACTGAGCTCAAGCAGCCGGGATGATTCACCTGTCACAGCCCCCCCGCCCTCAGAGCCGGCCCCGGGAACGCCAGCAGGACCACCGGACAGGCTGATTCATGACCCAGGTGGCAGGAGGCTCTCAGAACAATTCAAGGATAAAGTATGGTCATTTTTACAGCCGCCGTCGCTCTGCTCTGCTCGTTTAACGCCTGACACCACATTTCTTCTGTGGTTAAGGCCTCATCACGCTCCCGACCACAGTGTTCTGTCTCAGGCAGCTCAGAGGAGTGTTTGTGGTCTGAGCGGGTCAAACATCTGTTCACATCATGACCGCACACCCGAAGAGACAACGACAACCCCGTCGCCTTTAAATGTCACCTGTTTCACCTCCACTCTGCGGGTGAGTGGGGGGGCGGGGGCTCTGCTTACCAGATGTCAATTAAAGGTGGGCCACGGGCCAAGAAACGAGCGATGGAGCGAGGTGGAGCTCCATGATGAGCAGCGTTTGGGGCAAAGAGCTTCATGATGTGTTCGCTGAGATTGTTCCACAGATGCTGGTTTTCACTGAGCAAAGCCTCCCACTCCCACACACAGGGTACCGGTCCGGCTCATTGCTGTCTTTAAGGAGGACACGAGGAGACGCACCTCAGCTTCCTGGTTCTTCCGAAATGAAGGAGCTTTGATTTGATAATACGACATTTCATCAGTTCACGTGTCATTTTCTCCCCATTCCTCCGCTCGACCAGAGCGTTTCAGGGAGTGAGACACTGCTCTTCAGCAGCTAACGGGCCTCGCCAGCTTTTCGTTTAAATGACGAAGGGGACGATTCGCGTTTGACACAGTTTGTCGTAGGAAGGATTTCTATACGCCGACGATGGGACCTGACAGCAAACAACGAGGCCTGGACCCATCTGGACTGAGATGGTGAGAGACGATGTGGATCAGGTGGATTGGAGGGGGGGGGGGGGGGCTGTAAATGATTGTTAAAAACAGCTCACAGTAACTGTTTGTTCGGATGATGGAGACTGAGCTGCACTTAGTTGAGTTGATCTTGACGCTGACGTGATCTCGCCGCTGTGAGAAACACACGTGTTGTAATAAAAATAGTGTGTTGTGACATCAGTGGGAGACAAACACGTCCCTAACAGAAGCGGCTGGCAGCGATGTTAACATGCTGATGTGGAGCCTCCTCCGTCAGGTGGCTGACGGCAGCTCACTGCACCAACACATCGCTCCACGCCCCCCGGATCCTCCAACTTAAAGTTGAGCTGAGTGAAACTGTGTGTAATTAAGGAAGGAAGTGAGTCGGTGCGAACACAGATTTGAGGCTAATGAGAAGACAAATGGAGCGGAGGTGATTTTTTTCAAAACATGCAGGAATGTCGAGTCATTACCTGCATAGAATTACCGAGTCATGCTTCTGTGTAACGGGAAACTTTTCTTTGTCTACACCACACTCACACATGTTTGATTTCACTTGCAGAATGATTCCCTTCTTCTTCTCTCCATTGTATTCTGCCATTAGTCTAACAATACATAATTGCATTTTAAAGAGGTGATAGATTATAAACGCGCATAATGAGGACTGCCACTTGGTTTATGGCATAAATCTCTGTCGGCGTAATGTGTGTCCTTAATAATGCTTGTTCACAGCCTGCTGAATTAATTCCAATCAATTGAACCTGTCGTATGAATCAAGGTAATAAATTAATAAGTTATTGTGTCACTTCATATTTATCGAGAGCACGGCGACGGAGGTGCAGCAGGTTCAGAGACGGTGAATCAGTCTGTGGTCCGGTTTCCCGTTCTGGCTCAGAATGTGACATTTTCACCATGTTTGTTACTTGACCTCACGTTACCTCACTTCTTAGACCCGAGCTGCGCCCGTGTCTTTGTCTCCAGCAGCAGCAGCCCAGACGGCTCTGACAGCAGAACCACTTTGTCTGGGTCGAATGGACGCGATGACATCACTGACACCTGCTGGACGACCTCTGCTTGTCCACCAGGCGGTAACACGGGTCTAACCCCAGAAGCCTCTGCAGGAACAATGGGGACGCGCGGCTGTAATCTGGTTTTCTGGACATCACGTCCACACTGAGCTTCCCGCTACGCGCCAAAGATCAGTCAGAGCATTTACTCGTGGACGGCGGCCGCTGACCGTGTTAATGCACAGGAAGTGGATTTATGATAAAAAGAGCCACAGAGTGATGCGTAAGTTGATTTGTGGAGCAGGATTGATTACAGTGTGATGTCTGTTTCACTGAGCTTCCAGACGAGCACTCGCGTATTGATTTATCACGTTGTCTCAGGCTAATTACTGGGGGGGGGGCTCACCTCAGACACATTTCAGTCTAAACACGTGGAACCGCAGGCAGGGAAGCTGCCTTTATGGTGAGCAGAAGCGAGCAGCTTCCTCCACGCCCCCTTCTTTTCATTTAGGCTCATATTTAGGAGCTGCGTGCAACTTTCTGGGGGAAGCAACATTAATATGTCTTTTCTTCACGTCCACAATGGGCAACACTTTGATCCATTTTCCTGCAGTCATTAGCGGCATCCATCGTTAGCGTTTCTCATCGTCACAGGGAAACCCCAGAGCCACAGCGCGGGCGTCCGCGCAGCCGAAGCCTGATAAGTTCATTGTTGCTTCTGTGTCTCTTTGGGGGATTTGTTGATAAAGAAACAGAAAAGGATTTAATGAGAGACGCACGCGTTCTCAGGTGTCAAAGAGAAGCTAAACACGGATACTATGGATGAGCTGCTCTGACGGACAAAGCCTGGAAACATGTATGTTCATGTACACGCGTGTGAAGTCCACAGAGGCTGCCGTACGTCCCCATCAACACTGCAGAACCAGCATTAATCACTACTGCTGTCCGTCCTCCAGGCGGGAACGGATCCTCGCTCCTTCACAGAAATCATTCGATTCATTTAAACGCCATTTACCATCTACCCCCAGTCCACGAGACACCGTGGAACCGCGTGTCCTCGGTCCACCGAGACACCGTGGAACCGCGTCCTCGGCCCAGCGAGACACCGTGGAACCGCGTGTCCTCGGCCCAGCGAGACACCGTGGAACCGCGTGTCCTCGGCCCAGCGAGACACCGTGGAACCGCGTGTCCTCGGTTGATGGGCCTGTTTTCATCCGTTCTTGTAATTATAATATGTATCGTTCTAATAGGAAAAAGAGCGTGACATATTCATGCCTCCAACTGAAACCAAAGCCTCTGGGACATTAGCGTTAAATGAAGAGGCGCAGGAACACTTCAGTAATCCAGCTTTTAGGAACACACACACTCCTGAGGCTGCTTCCTGACTCCAGCAGCGGGATTAAACCCTTTCCCTCTGAGGAGCGTCCCTGCTACGTGATGTTTGCTATATTGTCATCTGAGGTTGGGATTTGAACCCTAAATGTCCCCCAGCCTCTGACGTCTTTGTCTGTTTGTTGCTGTGCCCACTTTAAAACCTCTGCGTGCAGGCACAACGCGATAATCCCTTTTTAGCATGAGGATAATCTCTTCCAATTCGAGTATAATCAGGCCGACATCTCGTCGTCTGCTGACCCAGAAGATTCCCTTCGCTCCTGTAGTAGAAATCATCAGAGACTCTTGTCGATTAGATTAAATAGAGGTTTATCTTATTAACACAGCACAGAGGAGAGTAGAGCGTTTCAGACCACCTACACTTATACAGACTCAGCAGACTACTGACGTCATGGGCTGTGGTTACTGCCAAGATTTGGCGTAAACAGTGAACTCAATCATTCTGGTCCTATCTGGCCTTCCCAGGCTCCATCTTCCTGTTTTTCACACACTGATCCCATTACCTAAACTCAGTTAACAACATAACCAAAGTCATAAGAGTTTTACTACCATAAAAGCAGATGTCAGGCCTTTGATTGTATAACTGCCCTACATGAGACATAGGGACATGGAGAGGGCATGGAGAGGGCATGGAGAGGGCATGGAGAGGACATGGAGAGGACATGGAGAGGGCATGGAGAGGGCATGGGAAGGGCCTTTTTCCACGACACTCCTACGAGAGAGCGGGAGGTGGGAGAGCAGCTAGAAGACGCATCTGATCCGCGCGGCTAAGTACCTCTCAAAGCGAGCGTGTGAGGGAGACGCTGGGTATTTTTTCATCATCTGAAAAGAAGTGTGAAAACAGAGAAAGGGAGAGATAAAAAATTTGTCAGGAATCTGAGCTGACGCTGAGAAACAATGGCCCTTTAATTGTTTCCTCAGGGATTTAATGTTTGCTGTGGATTTTCTCGCAGCCCCCGCCTTCATTATGATGCACCCCCCCCAAAAAAAAACAATTCCTGGCACTTGTTGCCTCCATCTCCTCCTCCTTTCTTTTCTCCTCGCCCACCACCTCTCAATCTCCCTCTCTCTCCCCGCTCTCCCTCTCGCAGCGGGCCTCGCTCGCTTGGCTTGGCACAGATGGGCGACTCCAGCAGATGTCTTATCAGGCCGCTGTTTTTTTCCTTCCTCGTCTCCCTCCTTCCTGTCTTTTCTCTTCCCTGCGTCTCTCTCGCTGCAGAATGGATTTAGGTTTGGGGAGTTAATGAGGTGATTTGCATCTGTCCAAATCTGTTTGCTGTTGATTGTTTTGAGGGAGGAACAACAGGCGCGGAGAGGAGAGATACTTTCTCCACCGTGAAACCAACCAAACACTGCGTCACGAGTCTGTAAAACCTGAAACTGGTTTTATAAAGACTCAATTAATGGTTGTGTGTGTCGCCCTACGTTTCATCTGAGGAGATGATGCTCTAGATTGTTTCTCAGACAAAAACATGCTGGAGAGAAATGACGTGTTTGAAGTAACGGATACGAGCTCGTCTCTTCTGCACAGTCCAGAGCATCGTCAGCGTCAGCGTGACGTCTGTGCGGTGAGCCGAGCCGGAAATAAAACGACACTGCTGGTTGATCAGCGTTTAGCTGTCACCACGTAATCAGTGCTCCGTCACATGCTGGGAGAAACCCACCTTTTCATGGCGTGATGGAAGGAGATGGCGTGACATGAGCTGCAGCCATCGAGCACCGTCACAGTGTTGTCTGTTCTCGTGCTGTTAGAAACAGCGACGGGGCGTTTTTAGTACAACACACGAGTAAATGCCGCCGGTTACAGCGTGAGGTGCAACATGCGATGACGTAAAGTCCAGACTCACATTGCTGAGAAGCATCTGCTCCTCTGGGGTTGGTCCATGTCTGTATGTCTGACGGAATATCTGCTGGACGCTGGAAGCATTTTTCCCATTTTTCCCACTCTGCATCTACGGCGGTGTAATTAATCTGGCTGACAGGTGTCTGCTGTGCAGGTACAAACAGCCAAATAATAGGGTCTGTTCAGGATGTGGCGGCTCCCGCTGCGCTGTGCAGAGAAAAAGAGCAGCAGGTGTTTACTAGAAATGAAACAGAGTGGAATCAGCAGTTTACAGCAGCAGATAGGCCGAGCGCTGGGACTTCTCGCTGATTATTCCTATCCTGCCAGTGTTTTATTCAGCAGCACAGCTGAGGCCTGATTCAGATTCACACGGAGGCATTACGGAGCAAATCCTCCTGGTGATGTCAGAGCTTTAAGACCCATGTACGACTGTAAGATTCAGACCGTGCTGCGAGATCCACACCTGGAATTACACTTTGTGAGAAATAAAAGTTTTAAGAAGGACGGATGGGAGTCCAGCCCTGCTGAGGTGTGATTTATTTCTGCACTCACTGCCCACTTAGCATTTGCTAATGCAGCCACTGCTGAGAGCAGGTGCTCTTATCAGATGACACATACGTACTGATGCATCGGGCTGCGGTTGGGTTGACGGACGGTGTCTGAGGCGAATGGAGCTCGGAGTAGAACCGCTGCTCCTTCACATCCACAGCAGCCGACCGGTACTTCTTCACCTACCAGTCATTAGTTTTTATATGTAAATGTTAAGAGAGTAAATCCAGACATTATTACTGTGGCAGTGATACCGTTAATGTCTCATTTAGGAAAAGAGCCGCTGTGAGGAACATATCAGGACGCCGGACTGATGCGTGTAACCTGCTAACCTCAGTCAGTCACTTCTCCCGGGAGGAACTGCTGCTCGATTACATCACACACGAACAAGTGTTCATATAACTGATGTATAACTCCTCTATGGACCGAGAAAAAACTCCATCAACAGCTTATGGTGCGAATTCAATTCAATTCAATTCAGTTTTATTTATATAGCGCCATTTTACAACAAAAGTTATCTCAAGGCACTTTACAG
>JAUMTR010000027.1:22826185-22916932 GCA_032270685.1 Microctenopoma stevenorrisi | reverse complement strand
CTACAGTGCTGAAAAGGAACCTGGGGTTGTTCTTATTTGCCTCAATAAGTGAGGAATAATAAGAGGTTCTAGCTTTAGAATTAAGATTAGTGTGTGTGTATGAGCTGCTAACCCGGGTCAGAGGGAGTCAGCAGAGACCGGAGCAGCAGCTGTAAAAATAGTTTATAGGAGGAATTAGAACTGATCATCATTAACCCGAGCCCAACGCGGAGCAATAAAAGACCGTCGAGAGCTGGGGCGGGAGCTTTTAAACAGCAGTGAAGGTCGGCCGCCGGCTCCTGGGGGACCTGATGGAGTGACGAGTGTGGAGCAGCTCCACCTTTTACGTTGGCTGCAGCTGGTCACCACCTGTGTGTGTGGTTGAGCTGCACTGTGTCCGTTATCTACGGCGTGTGGTAAATACACTGCGGGAGAAGGTCACATGACCTATCACGCCATACTGCAGGAGACACACGCACACAAGCTGCAGATCAGCTGCCTGGTTGTTGATTCCCACTGACTCTATAGGCGCTACAGGCCTGCAATGAGCGTCCCTCACACAATGAGGAGGTGACACTTTAATGCAGTGGATAGATCAGAAAGGCTAATGTGTCATTAGAGGCCTGCCGTCAGCTGCAGGTGAAAGCGGCTTTTATTGGAGCCCTTCCTCCTCCACCAGCACCCCGAGCGCGAATAAATGAAGGTACTAACATTAAGCACCTCTCGCGCTGAGGCGCTGGGCAGTTACTTCCTCGCACAGCGACGCACAGCCAGCTGAGTCATGCCTCTGTTACAGGGACGCGTTGAAATGACCTGCATGTGCCTGCTGCGCCCTCCGCTCCACCATGTCTGTGCTCTCAGGTGGAGAACAACACCAACGAGCGGCTTTAATCTGATATGACGCCGTCACATCCTGCTGAACGAGACAGCTGTCGGGTGACGTGTCCTCTGCGTCGTGATGTCAGCAGCTGGTGGTAAAGAGGAGCCTCGTGTCTTCAGCTGGAGAAATTATCTGAGAGTAGAACATGTGTAGGAAGCAACTCGAAAACTGCCCCCAGCTGTTGCGCCCGTCAGGTGGAACCCGACCCCATGATTTGTCTAATCGCATCCTTTGAACATTTAAATTGAACTCAGACACAGTTGGATGAAATGAGCGTGGGCGTCCCGATGTCAGGAGCGGCTGACGGAGGCCTTCTTCTGTTGTGAATCTCACGCTGGTGCTGCAGATGCCTTTTGTTGTCGCCTCTTAACTCGACTCGCCAGGAGTCTGACACTTAACAATCTGGAGCTCATAAAGTGTGGTGAGGAGGAGCGCTCGTCTCCCAGCATGCATCTCTGTGTTCGTTCTTGCTCCAGTCCGTGGCCTGGAGGGACGGGATAACGATTCATGAAGAGGTTTTTTTCTTTATCTGCACTCTTCTGCAAAACTGAACCCCAGCTTCTCGTGTCTCGCTTACGCTTCTCCCCTTGGTTGCACGTTTCATTCAGCCTTGTAAAGGCATCAAGGAAGTTTGACAGCAGCGCGAAAAAAGAAAACATGTCCAGAGTTGCGGCTGAATTGCTGAATAGGTCAGAAACTTTGATTATGGCTTGCTGCATTGTGCGGCGTGATGGAAGTGATGTCTTTGGTGTCTCCACATTCTACAGTTTTTCTCCGGGCAGCATGAAATGGCACAGCTCATCTGCCAGGCTTTGTAACAGCCGAGATGTGCTGAGGTTTGAGTCGCTCTAACACACCCCGGCAGAGGAAGAGCCTCTGAAAAGTTGATGACATGTTCGGCTCGCCTGTCTGGGAGAGTGGCGGCTTCAGATTTGAAGCTGTCAGATTGTTCTTTGACAGTAAGTCAAAACTTTCAGAGAAGCCCGGTTTGATTTCCTCAGAGTTTAGATCACATCCCGTCACCTCGCCACTTACAGGTGTCAGCTCCTGTTTGGCTGCAGGAGAAAACCCAGTGGTTTTAACGCTGCGGCTCGGTCTGAAAGGACAAAGGACCGTGCTGCAAAGACCGCGTGGACCATCAGGACGTGAAGCTCCGTACATGTTTGAGGTATAGATGGTGAAACAAGGCAGTTTGTGTGTCGTGTCCACGGTGCTAAGCTAGGCTAATGGTAAACGAAAGAGGCTGGTTGAACCCTCGACGTGCAGCCAGGATCACCAGGAACCAAACCACTGGAGGCAACCAACTGAGCTACAGCCTCCCGGACTGTTCCCCGCTGGACGCTTCCCCAGTGAGCGCCTATGAAATGAACCACAGCGAGATGAACAAACACGAGGCCGTTATCATGCGGATGCGTTTCCTCTGTGAGGTTATGTCCTGAAGTTTTGACTAAACACTGCTGGAGGAGGCTTTTCCTCTTCTTAATGGTTCAGGCGGCGGTTTAAGCCGTGGATTATTAAAATAGAGGAAAAGCTCAGATGTTCTCTGCTAAACGCTGCAGTTACATAAAGAGAGACACAGCCGAGCCTCACATCAATTCACTGCACAGAAAGCTGTTTATTGGGCTCTTATAGACTCTCTGAGCAGTCACGTCCACAGCAGACATTAATCCACAAAGTTGTACAGTATACAATTTTACGCCTCACAGTCGTTTCATGTCTCTGTGACTTTAATGGTTCGAACCGATAAACATAAGTCAGCGCTGCTTCTCTCTGAGCTCGGGAAGGTTTCAGTCGAAGCCGTTTGTGGATCCACATTTAAATCCACAACGTCGCTCGTGACATGAAGTGAGATAAGAGGGATTTTCCTTGTGGTAATTAAACAATCTCATTACTCTTAGGATCAGATTAGGCCAAGGACTTCTTCTTTAGTGCCCAACTCTGATCTGAGCTGAGCAGCAGACACACAGTGGAAATCGTCTCAGCTGGGACGAAGCTGGGACGAAGCTGAAGAAGCGTTTGAATCTGCTGCAAACATCTGATTTGTTTTCAGTGAGAAAGTAAAAGTGAGTTTCCTGGTGTCGCTGCGTCAGGACCAGGACCTCCAACAGGAGCCATGACATGAGTTTACATGAGCTATTAGAAATGCTAAATGTGGTGATCGGATATTCTCTCCAACACAGCTAATGAAAATGAGAGCGCGTCTGTGGCTCCAGTTCCTAATTCAGCTCTGGCGCTTTGTTGGTTCTAATAAAGATTAGAATCACACCCGCCGGACCACGAACCGTCCTCTTAATGAAGCGATCTGCAGTACAGTACCACTCAGCCTAACTTCGTTTTAACAGCAATGATTCCTTTCCCGTCCTCGTACGGACGCGGCCTGACAGCTGGATTTAGAGCACACGCTCTCTGCTGCCAGCTCACTCTCACTCACAGTGCGATGACAGCTGGATTTTTACATAAAAACCTGGACAGGAGCATCTTTAACAGACTGACAGAGCTTAAAAAAAAACAAACTGAGAGCTGGATCTGCTGGGACATTCGCTCTGAACACAGGTTCAACCAAACAGCTGCTGAGCCGGTGTGTAGCTGCGTCTGAGGCCAGTTTTTCCATTAGCACTGGATGCTAGTGAGGCGTAGCCGGCGGCGTGAGATGCTGTTGGCATTGCTACACGTCCACTCACTGTTTCCCCACACTCGCAGGAAAAAGGAAAATGCAACAGGGAGTAATGTGAAACAGCTTTGACTAGTCTGCAGCCAGCCACTTCACTCTGCCAACCACAGCGGCCGGCCGACACGCCGTCCAGGATGTCTACTCATCGAGAGGGAGGGGGACGTCCAGCTGGATGGCGACAGAGCCAGAAACTCTACAGGACTTTTACAACACACAGAGAAAATCTGTTAAATGCTGCGATGGTGACGTGAGGCAGGAGACGACGGGAGACGACGAGGTCCCAGACCCATAAAAATAAGTTAAAAAAGGGAAACTGGATCAGGTTTGAGAAACGCCAACATGCTCATGTTCACACAGAAAACTTTATGTTTAAAATGAAAAATGACTTTCATTGACAGGTCCACCCAGTCATCTGTCTTTAGGATACAGAAGCTAATTAAAGCTGGAGCGTTACAAGCCGGGCACCGACGATCAATACCACCCTCACCACCCTGCAGAGGGTCGAGCAGGGGCTGCATGAGAAAGCGAGAGAATAAAGGAGGAGGGCTGTATGTCTGCCTTCACTTATTGAATTTCCACTTGCTTTACAACATGGTGCTAAGCAGAGGCACGAACAGCCTGCAGCGGCTAACAGCTAACCGGCAACACACGGGTGGTGTTCTGAACCACATCAGTGTGGCACGGTCCTAATTTCACTGAGAGAAAGAATCTAACCAAAACCTGTGTGAAAAGATGTGAACGTTACAGACGCGATAGTTCCTGTTGCCCAGTAACTGTCCTAACATTACAAATGCTTCCTCACTAACAGTCTGCACTTTCAGGCCACTGAAAAGAAGAAGAAGAATCATCTTTGTCAGCGATACATTTTTCTCACATTTCTCCTCTGCATTTGACCCCTCCCCCCAAATGCAGGGACACGCCAGGTAGGGGGGAGGGGCTGGGTGACTCAGCTGGGAATCGATCCTGCTATCTCTGCATCCCAGCCCTCTGCCTTAACCACTGAGCTACCAGGACGCCAAACACCCCACTTTTTAAAAGAAATTCCTCACTTTTAAAATGCTCAAATACAGCATACTTTCCAAAAAACTGCTGCCCAAACAGAAAGCACCCCCACCTATGTACCTGGTGTCTTTTTTCACCCATATCTACTTTACTTACTCTCCACACATTTCCTCACTTTTCACATCGTGCTCACACAACAAATGTAAGAGCGCGCAGAGAAACAACCTTGAACGTCTGGTCCATGCTGCAGAAAACAGACAAACAGAAGCTCTGGCTCTTACTTTATGTGGCAGCGAATCACAAAGTCTTTTTCTATCAAAGTGAAGAAATTAACTAAGTGGAGTCGAGTATTTTTGGAATATCTAAATACACGCTGGCTTAACTCTCACTTAATCCGTGTGAGGAGTGAAGGCTGAATATTAGACTTTCTGGAAACACTGCAGGTTCAGGTGAAGAGGACAGAGCCTGGTGTGTCGATCGATGAAGGCGTGGCAGTGGCGAAGACGGCCGGCCAGTTGGTTGCCCGTTCTGCAGGCTGCTCTCAGCACCTTTATGCACTCGGGCTCTGCCACCGACAGCCGCCTCGTGCTCGTGGCTCTCATGCTTTGATTACCGTGAGACCTGCAGCTGCCGCTCTGTCCAATTAGTGTTATGGATGAGGTTCGTCTCATCTACCTGGCTGTGTCCCATCCCCTCCACGCTGGCCCCCGGCCAGCTGGCGGGCTCCTAAGGCAAAAAAAAGAGGCCACACCCAGGCATCGTGGGCCTTAGAGGAGAACCGAGCCAGGACAGATGAATCTTTGCAGTCAGAGGTGCTGTTTTCAGTGCAGGGAGGACATCGTTTCCATCTGTCTGTCGTTAGAGTTCACCAGGTCAAAGCTCCAGGTCTACATTACTCACATACGATGCTAAACAAACGTTATCACCAAAAGAAGAGCAGAGTTGGATTTCTAACAAGTCCTAAAACCTCAATCTGGCCACACACACACACACACGTTTCAGACCCAACCTGACTGAAACTGGTGGATCTGAGGCCTGAACCTGCCCCCATCCATAACGTGATCCTTTTGTGACAGCTACTTTGTGAGGCTAATGCAGCGGTGCTTTCCTGCCAAGAATTGTGTATCTGCTTGGAAACGGTCCAGACAGTGGGAGAAGGACAGAGGCCAAAGCAAAGCTTTATGTGACTCATTAATGGGGAATAAAGAGGAATTGTTTTATACTCTTTGTAGGTCTTTGTTCATTTTTCTTCCAGTCAAACAAAAGTGAACAAAATTGTGCTGAATAAACTAAACTGTGTGTTTTAGGAACAACAG
This sequence comes from Microctenopoma stevenorrisi, assembly GCA_032270685.1. Taxonomy (NCBI): domain Eukaryota; kingdom Metazoa; phylum Chordata; class Actinopteri; order Anabantiformes; family Anabantidae; genus Microctenopoma; species Microctenopoma stevenorrisi. The sequence continues at coordinate 22,911,084 of JAUMTR010000027.1, read as the reverse complement.
CAGAGTAAAAGAAGTTGGGGGGGGGGGGTGATTTATGAGAGGAAGAGCCGGGTAAATGAAAGAAGAAACGGTGAAACGCAACACTTGTTCAGATTGTCCGTTTTATCCACATGGCACTCGTCAACGCTGCAGTGCCCCTGAAATCAAAGGTACTGAGCACATTATCAGCCTCTTTCAGCAGTGATTCTTCTCATCAGTTGGTTTAAAATACGTTTCAAAGTGCGTTAGTGTCACCAACATTAGCCCAGGTAGCGTATGACAGGCTGTGGCTGACACATCCTGCAGCATTTCCTCCTTCTACGTGCACAAATAATCCCGAGTCCAATCCACCTGTCATACACATCAACCCCCCTATGTTTTATTTATGACTGTTTCATGAATAGATGTCCTCTGTGTTTCTCACACCCATAAATCGCAGGATATTCTGGGAGTTTCAGCGCTGCTGCTGCTGGGTTCCAGGGCTGAGCTCAGAGTAGAAGGTCAGCGCCCGCCGTGCCGCCGTAGAGGAAAACATTCACAATGTGACATGTTAGGTGTGTAATACAAAATATGAGGAGATGTGAGGTTTGTCGCCCTGACAGGTGTGACACAGACAAAATAGTCCTCGCCAGAAATGTGCGAAGTAAGTAGCATCTCACTGGACAGCAGTGTGAACATGGAAGAAGGAGCAAGAAACGAGCTCAAAGACATGAGCTACGAACTTAATAAGGTTTCTCTCCGAGTGACTGCTGGCTCAATATTTTTATGCTGGCTCCCACGGCAGAGTGATTCTGTTCAGCTTGACAAAAATTACAGGCTGGGTCTCAACCACAACCCAGTTGAGCCCAGTTCGCTCCAGGTTGTTAGAGGCGAAAGGTAATGTGGTCTTAACAAAACAGGACGACACACAGCGGACAGTAGAGAAAAATTGCTAAGACTACGCACAACGTCATTACAAAAGTATGGGAGGGTGTTCAACTTATTCAAAACCTTGAAAAGAAGAACGATACAGGTGTTGGGGAAAAAAATTAGACAATTTTATAACATAAAACAAAAATTAACTTGAGACTAACTCAAAAGAAACATTGCCCAAAACAAATAACTTAAATAAAAGTACTTTGCATCATGTTCACTCAGTAACCACTAGATCAGCTGCAACACAAAGGCTGATCTCAGCATTAACATGTTCATACGGGTACATGTGAGTCAAACGTGTGTCTAAATGTAGTTCAACATCTTAATTATCTAGACGGAGTAAGCGTGTACGTGGATGGGCAGTCTCACGTGTGATATTTTAATGATTATGACCAGTGCCACAGACACAGCTCATCTTACAAGCAATGAAGAAAACATGGCGTCTGACGCGCGATAAAGTTTTGCACTACGGTGTCTCGTTAGGGACAAAACAGCTGACAAAGCTCACTTCGGAATAGCGACATTTAGTGGCTAATCTGAGGTACTGCCTTACATATAAGTTAGCTTTAATCAGGCTAATACTGCACAGCGGGCTAACGCTACGCGATTAGCCACATGGCTAGCTACCTCCACAAACAGTTGTTCCATTATGAAGCACGTGTTGAGCCCAACTCCACTTTCATCATGTTCAGATGAACTGGATCAGGAACCGTTGAGCTGCTGGATTCCAGATTTTGGCGAGAAGTTTCCTGATTTAGAGTTAAGCAGCGCTAAACCCATCCTGGGTGTAAAGATGAAGCTAGAAACAAGCTTTTTATCTGAATCCGACTAAAATGGAAAACAAGAGCGTTTCAGAAAATCCCCATCTGCTCTGTTAAATAACATATGGGCATGCTTACATCCGTTACAAGAGCAAATTCTTTTGGGGTAGGACACACTGAAAAAAAATGAATAATTCAAAGCCCATGTTGTAATAAGAGTCCTAGTAGCAGAATACTGTTGCGGGATATAGTGTAATTACAGGAACTGCCAAGGTGTGTCTGATGCATATGGCTGTGCTTCTCACTGGGCGACTGTTGTTTTTCCGCTGGGTTTCAGGGAAGAAAGACTCCTCTCTCTGTTCTGGGATTTGTGACAACAATATGTGATTACTGCTGCTGTTTTTATGGCTGCCTGTTTTTCTTATTTTGCAGCTTCCTTGTTTCTCTCCACCACAGAGGATTTGGCTGCTGCCAAGGGCTCCATCCTAGTCATTCATCATTTATAGGTGCCAGTCAATAAATTATATAAGTGAATGATTCATTCAGGCACTAAGTGCAAGCAAATACTGTGTAAGCTGCTGTCCGTGTTCGTGTTCAAAAGAGGAGCGTCCTCTTTAATTCATCAGGCTGTTTCTCACTGAAAACTCTAGACATTTCTCTGCATACTGCACATCCACTGGAAAAAAAGCTCCACGTCTCCCAGTCAAATCTACTCGTTTAAGACTTGTAGGGAACTGAGCCTCATTTTGTTTCTCTTCTCTTGCATCAGGACACTGATAATCATTTCTGCAATGGTCATGAAACAAGGAAAACTGCACAAAACATTTTTTTTTTCAGCCATTTTTCCATTGTTAAGCAACGTTAAGGTGTTAGTTTTACCAACCTTATATGAGGTAGATTAAGTCTGAAGAGTCTGCAGGCCCAAATAATTCAAATTAAAATAAGTAAGGGTTGGTAAAGATCAGCATTTGTTGCTTTAAGAAATAAAGTTTCATCCTTTCTTCTGTTGTTATAGATAAGAAGAAGATGATGTTTGCGTTGCCACCTCTGGATGCATGTGAAGCATCGTGAGGCCAAAAGGTTGAATGGAGACGGAGGGAAAAACTGAAAGGAGAGGAAGCCGGAATAACGTTGCTGCCCAGGTGAAAGAGAAGAATTATGTTCTGTGGTTCCACTCACCTGTGCTCACAGTCCGCGTGCCGGGACACGTGTGGAATGAGACAACGCGAGTGGTGCTGAGAGTAAAGTAAAGTAAACCCAGGCGTTGACATGAATTATCCCTGTGTGTTTTAAGCTTCTCTGTGTTTCAGCAGCACACCATCAGATATTGACATTAAGCGGTAGAGAAAAAAATGGCACTCGAAGCCGGTTAAATATAGAACCTTTTATGTGGGTGAGTGTTTACCACGTTTCAGCAGCTCGGAAATTTATTCTTTTGTATCGCGTCGACGTATTTGAACATGTATATGAACATATTTTTTCATGGATTTATTTGTCTCTTGTTTCCTGGTGTTCGACATGAGTTTTAATGAAAAAAAGGAACCATTTTTTGTTGTTGACAGTTGCCTAGCAACGCTTTTTCCTGCTGTTAGCCACTTGAATGTGAAGCATGTTGTGTACTCGAGTTGTTATGTGAAAAATAACATCACCCCACTGACTGACAAATAAGGTTTTAGAACTTTAGAGCCAAGTTCCAGCCGCAGTACTTAAAACTAATTCTGCGGCTTTTCCAACATGCAGAGCTTCATGAAGTACAGTTAAAAATACAGAAGCGCTCAGTGCAGAGTGGAAGAAAAAGGAGGAGATGTTTCTGCAGAAAGGCTCAAAAATACTTTAACAAATCCTTCCTGAGAAAAGTATTTCTTCCATTTTTCCAGGAAATGTTCCCATTAGGAAATGGCAGCGAGGTTCATTCAGGGTTTGTGACCTTCTGTGAATCATTACCTGCACAAGTCCAAAGAGAACCTCTCGTTTTTCCTACGCCCTGCTACTGAACACTGCAGAGCAGCTTGCAGGCGACATTTGACAACAGGAGGCAACTTTTTCCAGTTGAGTGTTTGTGGAATAAAAGCAACAGGAAGACAGACAGGCGCTCGGCACCCGAGGCCATAATTATCCTGTTTGTTTCGAGGCCGACGTTTTTGTTTTATTCAAATCACCACAGGGCTGACAAGGCTCGGGAAAGGCTCATTTTACTGTCATGTCAGGTTTGTCAGCGCCAAGATGCAGCTTTGCATTAAATATCCCAAGTCTTTTGTTACAGTGCAGCCTGAACTGAGGGAGACGTTGAATCTCATGAAATCAGATGCAGATCCCTCACAGATTAACATTTCTACATATTACATGCAAACGCCAAGTGATATTTTCAGAGAAGTGTGTCCAACGGTTTCTGCAACGATCAGACGTTCACACCCACGTCACATGGTGATTAGTCAGCTGTGTGTAGGTGAGGAAGTTTACTGTGCTTGAACTCCTCTCTCCTTCTTCTCCAGCTGCTTGTTTGTGGCACATTTCTTGTCAGTGCATTTTTAAACCATGTCACATCTCCACTTTCTCTGTGGCAGCTTTTCTCCAGTGGGACCGCTCAGGACGGCTAATATCACCCCCGATGACCTTCGTTTGTCATCCCTCAGCTCTTTCTAACCCTAATCATGGTCATATATATACTTTCTACTAGAAAACCAAGGCGTATAAATAACGTATAACTCCTAACTACGAGACTTGTTCTGTTTAGTGTTGGTGTGGTTCCTACTTTCTTCCTAGCGCGATATTGTCTTTACCAGGAGCTGGACTAAGGCTCCTCTGCAGGGTGTCTGCAGGGTTACTGCTCTTTTGCATAGAAAGGAACCAGTGGAGGTGATTTGGGCATCTTGTCTTCTCATACTGGAGATCCTCCAGGCATCCAAGTGTACGGCACGCTGAGGCGAACCCAGAACAGGCCTGGGAATGTCTCAGGATGAGAGGTGCTGGCTAAGGAACACATGGCTGGGCAGCAGGTTTGGTGGTGGTTCACACATCCCTCTTCCTCTAAGCTGCTGCCACCACGACCTGACTCTGGACAAGCAGCACTGAATGAATGGACTGGTTCCTTCGCCACATTCTGATTTATTCTACGCTGCTGTATCATTACTTACTCTGGCAGCGCAGGTGGTGCTACAGCTACACCTAAACTTCACCTTTAAAGAGTAACTCTGCAGCCTTTTCGCCCTTTGTGTGACTGCAGAAGACGGGGACAGGACGTGTGCATAATCCTCTCCCGTCATTTGATAATGGTCCCAGTCAGTCCCATCGAGACATTATTCACAAATTACCTTCAAGGTGTGTGGAGAGTTGTGTCATTGCTCTCCAGGTGTTACTTTCAGAATCCATCGAAACTCACCTCACACGACTTCATCACTGTTGCAAGAGCTTCATTTTGAGGCGAGAATAAAATGTGCTAATGAATTTTTGGCTCAGTGTGGGTGTATACTGTTATTTACCAGAAATGCTAATTCAAGACACTGCAGCAATTACACGTAGTGTACCAGTCCAAATAATCTGTCGCTGCACAAAAATGAGCTTTTAAACTTCCTGTTCTATCAGTCATCATCTGTACCACACACACACACACACACTCTCTCAGGTTGTAGTGAGTCACCCTTAGAACAACAGGCACAGTGACACTGCTCAAACTCTCAGATTTGAACCCGTGACCCTCTGCTGTGAGACGGCAGTAATAACCATTGCACCATCCCGCCGCGCCCCGTTTGAACATCTGATTATGTTGCCAGTAGACGCTGGAACCTAACGCGATGGAGCCGTCGTGTAATATTCCTAGATAGAAGGGGGACATGGCACCAAAGTGGCGGCAGCTTGAAATGAGTCTATAAATACTTTACTCATGCATGAAATAACTCAAAGTATTAAATAACTGTGCAGATGAAGTAACTTCTCTCCTTCTTCTCTCCTCTTCCTGCTGCTGACATGATTATTTCATGTAATGACTTTTCTTTGGAGATGAATTTTCTGTGGAGCCTCGCTCGCTCCCTTCCTGCCTTTTCTCCTCCACAGTGCACAGCACTCCCTGTCCTCTCATAGCATTGTGGTGAGGCACTGATGACTCTGCTTCTCTCCGTTTCTGCACCTTTAATGCCCCAAATCACACAGCATGGAAAGTCATTTGCGAGAAGTGTGTTTTGTGCAGCGGATAATGGTGCTGGGCTAACCCGAGCAGGGGTGAAGGGAACTTTAAAAGCATTCTGCAAACAGAGTAAAAAAACTAGATCGTTGTTGGATTTGTCTTCGTTTGTAACAATACTTTTTCATAAAGACTCACGAATTCAAAATCATAAATAATCATAAATAAAAGTCCTAATTTACAGTAAATTAAACTACAGGCCCTGATCCTAACTCATGACATATGTAATGTCCCATCAGCTGTCCTTCCAGTGTGCGCGCTCAGAAACCCTAAGGTCCTGCTCGGTAAACGAGCCCGACTCCTTCCCCAGTCGCTTCATCTTAACAACACAACCTGAAGGAAGCTGCAGATTAATAAACGTCAGAAGTCTCATTCATTTCATCTGTTTAAAAGTGTGTGTGTGTCTGCGCGTGTGTGTGTGTTGATGGTAGGAACATGTCAGCCAGCCCAACAGCTCGATCCATTCGTGTGCTTTTAATACTTTTTGGATAACGACAGAGCTCTGGGACACAGAGGAATAATTATCGCGCTCTGCTCGGTGCTTGTTAGTGAGATAAATTAACTGTTGGTTTCTGTCTTTTCATGGGATTTGTTGTCAAGAAGAAAGTGCAACCTAAACAGATTTTACTGTAAAGTGTGATCTGAAGGTCCTGAGGACGACCTAAAAAGGACAAACTCGTCCTCAGCAGCAGTAGCAGCGCAGCCAATGCCCCTGTCCCAAACACAGCAGGTAATCCATCAGCTCCTGCAGGGTGGGGCTTATGCTGCATCTCAGTGCTGCGAGAAGCCAATCAGGTGAGAGGCGCCTCCTCCCCACGTTGCTGAACCAAACAGCAGCTGTCCCGGTGCAGTGGGAGGTATGAGGGCAGCAACGAAGCCCCAGCGTGAGACGGAGACGCTTTTAGAAGCAGCCAGTAGACCAATATAGCGTCCAGGACAGAACACGAGAAGAGAGGACGAGGAGAACAGAGCGGTCAGAACGCCAGCATCAAGCTGACGACAACAAGGACACACAGGGAGGGAGGGAGGAGGTAGTGTCCTAGAGACGCAGCTATGGCCCAGAAGAGGAGGCGGAGCAGGTTGATGATAGACAAAACTGTGGGCAGAAGGTGAAAAGTGTAAAGGTTAATGTCACTAAACCTTCGTGCAGCAGGTCTGAGTCTGTGGCAGCAGAAAAACTAGTTCTGCACAAAAACACTTTTTCCCAAAAGAGTACTGACGTGCTCATGAGGAAAACAAGGAATTCGATTAACAGCACTTCCTGTTGAGAGAATTTCTTCCTCAATAGTCATGTTAACATTAGCTGAAAATAAATGGATCTATTTTCTTTTTATTTCTTCCCTATTGTCGGGTGGGTAGGTTCGGGACAAACACTGGATGCCCTGTGCTCCGGTGCTGTTGGTGTAGAATCTGTTCCTGAAGATGTTCTTTGTCTGGTCAGACTGATGAGGATGTGAGGAAGGTCGTGGCGCGGCTTCTCTTCTGTCCAGCGCCTCCAGGACGGTGCACATCCGTCAGACATTCAGATGCATGTTGGTGCATGGAGTAATTCCTCTGCTGAAGGAATCCTAGGACTGATACCAACCGTGCGTGTTAGCAGAGAACGGGAGCGAGGAAGTTATATATAAACCTGTTAAAGCTCATTTATTTCGTTGAGGGGGAAAGTAGTGAGTGGTTTAGCAGAAGGAACAACAGGGTAAATGCCATTTCCCCACAGGCGAAGTGGAACAACACCTGAATGTGTCACACTCCCAGACAAACAGCTGAAGACGGCAAGTCCTCCCATGTGAGCGTCGACTCAGCTACACCTGCTGACAACACCCGTTAGCAAACAGGCTAACAGTGTAAACTGTGTGTGCTCAGCTCTCCACCTGTCCGCGTGTTTGAGGAGAAAGCAAACCTGATTGGAACCTTGAGAGGACGTCTCCAACATAACTCTGGCTCCGGCGTGCGCCACAGTGGCCTGGCTTCCTGACAGCGAGGAGCACTGTGGGACTCGCCCGCGCAGTGGAGTATTAAACATTCACGAGGCCTGGGTAGTCAGCGGCATATTTGTTGTCATGGAGATAAAAAAAGATGACAACACCGAACAAAATCAACGTGTTCGAGACGAGGAAAGTTCAAGTGACGGCAGGAGGAAGGTTAGCTGAGCGTTCCACAGGAAACGTCCCTGGGGAGCAGAGACCCAATTAACAAATCCCATTAATTACCAGACTATCACAACTGATTAGGATATGGCCGTCTGCTCTTGGCTCAGTGCGGCCCACATTTTCTGCTTCACGGAGAAGAGTTACAAAAAAAAGAATCTAAAAGCACAGACTGCCACGTACGATCAGATGCTGCTTGAGTGACCTCGCTAACACGAGCTCGTTAATACAGAAACGCCGCAGACTGTGACGAGGGAGAGGACAGCAGGAGATTAATACGAGAGGAAACTCAGCCAGGGTGGAGAGAAGAGACTTGATTTGTTCCCTCTGATTCTCCCACCGCCTCTGGAACCTTCTCCAAACGACTCGTGCTTTATTACGAGAGTGAAGTCGTTTCATAAAACCGTTAATGACTCCAGCTCCAGGAGCTGCATCCCGTGGAAGCTCCTGGGGTGTTGTGTGTATGCATGTTCTTGATATGGCGTTCTAGAAAACAGGCATTTGTGGTCATATGGCGAGCCATCTCTGTCTGTGGTGAGCTGTGAGCTGAGCCTCCCGTCTTAGAACCAGTGTGCAGACAAACTGCAGGATCTCTGAACCAGATGGCTGAAAGTGCATCTGAAGCAGAGGTCCGGTCTCTCCAGTGTCTCCAGGTTAGGGTCAGCATTCTTCACCTTTGCAGCCTTTAGTTCACGTCTGACACATCAGATTTGATCTGTCGCGTATATCTGGTTAAACAACAGAAATTTCTGAAATGAATTCTCCGGTGAGCTTCTCCCTCTTTTCCTACAGAGCTGCAGTTGGATCATAACAAATTTAATCAGCAAAAGATTAAACACAAATTGACAAAGATCATCTCCTGTGCATCATCGTGCAGAACGCTCTCCTCATCTCCTTCTCTCCTCCGTGGGCCACCCACCGGCTGCTGAAGATGATGATGACCGTGATCCAATAGAAATCCCAGCAGCAGGTCGCTGTTGTCACATTTCAAACCCAGCAGAGTCTGATGGTGCGATTTGGAGTGAGCCGTTTGTTCAGCGGGGGAGATTATTGGAGGCAGGATCGTTGTCCTTGTAACACACATAACACACGCGATAATTATCACGCCACTGAGCCAAGAAGGGCCAGAGTGGGTTTTCTACTGCAGCTAAATCATTTTAATTATGAAGACAGAGGAAATCAATATGTTGTCTGTACATGCACTCACACGCTGCGGGAAGTCAGATATCCAATTATGCTTATCTTATTTCTGTGATTAACAGTGAGCGGTTTGACCACACAGGAAGCTGCGGTGAAACCTCCAACTTAAAAGCCCCGACAAACATCTGCATAGAAACAAAGAAGGAGAACCTTTAGCAACAAGAGTTCACTCGCTCTACCTTTAGGACGGGACTGTGTCTTTCTGTGTCAGCTACCATTAGATCTACTATGCCGACGACCTGCATTGTTCCTTATGAGTTATCCGTGTATGAAGGATTTTGTGTCCGTGCCGATCTCTTGGTTCTTTTCTCTCCTTTTGAACTGAGAGCAGCTAAAACAAAGCAAAACCACTTCCCTCTGGGATTAATAATTTTTTGAATCTCGAATCTTCAATGAATTTCATTGAACTAAAGAAACCAACGACAAACACAAGTCAACAGAATTGTTGGGGGAACTTGTTCCGAGTCTTGCTCAGCCATTTGCATTTAGAGTAATGACCCACGCCAGCACAATGTTGCTGTGGTGCCTGTGGTGTGAAAGCAAGAAGCATCTGAAGGAATAAATTAATGGAAATGTAATCCGCTGATTAGTTTTAAGGGCTTGTAGCCAACAGAGAAACTGGAAAATGGGCTGACCAAGAAGTGAGAATTAAGTAACCAGGTAACAAATGAGCCAGGAAACGGGGAAAGTTTGGGTTCGATATGAAAAGGCTGGAGGGCTGTGACACAGAACAAACAAGCTGGAGCAGGTTGGCTAATGAGGAAACAGCCGTTTCTTCCAGCGTAACTTAGAAGTGACAAACTCGAAGCAGAGCTCCTGCAGGAGCCGGTCGGCCCGGTAATTCTCGTTGGTTTGAGGAGAGGCCCTTCTGGAAAACTTCTGAAACGAGGAAACTGGCCGGATGAAGACGGACCGTGATCTTCAGCAGCTTGTTCAGGTGGATTTCTCTTTTCATTGTGCCTCGTTTAATGCTGCCCGACCTTTGTTCTCGAGCCTCATTCAGCCTCTGACTGTACAGTACATTTACATGTTCGACTAAACGGTGTGAGGGCAGTACAGTAGTGGATCTGGCTGTTGGCACGCTCAGCGCTCTGCAGTTAAATAATGCTAATCAGGCCAGCCGAGCTGACCGGCGCTCCTGCAGCTCGGTCCAGCCTAACAGGCAGAGAGGTAATACATTTTTAATTGCAAGTGTGATTATACGGCATGAGGAACCTGCGTCGGCTGATTAAATGCATTTGGGTTAATATTAGAGGCCAATCATTCCCAGTGACAAAGCCTCTGGAGGAGGGAAGGTAATTGCGGGAGGACAATTATAATCCCTCATATTGTAATAACGGAAAATAATGTCCTCCAGGACGCTTTTCTGTTTTTTGTACCAAGCAGACAAAAGATAAATGATTGGATGGGTGCTCATACGAACACTGCTGGCAGAAAAAAGGTGAGATTCATCAGAAACAATGATTGGATGCTTATGTCAGCAGTTAGATTGCAGCCGCAACAATACAGAAATATTAGTGGCAGTAACAGTCGGTGGTTGTTGTTCTTTCAAACAAATAGAGGTTATGTTTAGTTTCCTGTTTGTTGCCGAGTCACTGCCAGAGACATCGAATCATTTAGTCCCATGTCCAACCATTACTCCGCCAGCAGGGCGACAACATCCTGCATGTCTGGAGTTTAGTTCACCTTGTTTCTGCAACAGTGACAAAATAAACAGCGTCAAATTAACACGTTTTTCTGATTGCAGATCTCGTCACGTTTGTGGATCGAGCAGGTGCTGCTTAGTCTGCAGTCTTTGTTCAGAGTGTTAACGTTTGCTCGACGAGGTACAAACGAAACGAGGCAGATGGGTTCAACTCAAGTTATTCATGTAGCGCCGAATTAACGGTGTCTTATCCGGGGACACTCTGCCCCCCCGTCTGCATTCGGAAACTCGAGGAACCACGAGTAGACCAGCACTGTGAGAGCTCTGCTCAGACGATGTGATGCCGTGATGTAGATAATTAAGTGCTTTGTACTTTTAAATGATCTCCCTCACAAACATTTATGCTCATACTCGGCAGCATCACACTAGTTTTATATATTTTCCTTGTCTGCATGTAGAAGGAGATAATTACAGGACATCCAGGCCTTTCTCTTTTCAACATGCTTAAAGTTTGATTGATGTGACAAATTAAAATGTTGACCTGAAGATTAAAAAGTCAGGATTAACAGAGGATCAGTAACATTATTGCACTAAAATGCAATATGCTGAAATGCAGTGCGTGATAATCCATCTAATAGTTCTAGAGATGTTTCATCAAAAATGTGATTAAAGAATTCAGACGTTGATGACGGGTCAGGATCTGGATTCATGCTGAGCGGATCATGACCAACAGGCACAAAGTTAATGTGACGGAGTCGACCGCATTGATCGACTGACCTTTAACACATTCAAAGCTCCGGACTGATTAGAATAGAACAGAATAGAGTAGAACAGCCTTTATTGGCACATGAAGAACAGAATGAAACCCTGATGGGTTCCTGGCTGGTTCAGCAACGAGAGGTAGAATAAAGTACAAAAACACACGCGCACACACACACACACACACACACACACACACACACACACCCGTTCTTATGGCCCAGAGGAAGAAGCTGTTTTTACCAGTACTGTGTGTAACAGTCGTAGTAAGTAAAGATCTTGCTGCTTGTTTTAAGTCGCTTCGTGGGGAAGCTCCTTCTTACCTCTGAGCTGCTTCATCCCCACACTCCCTCTCAGGCTCTCAGGTTCTACTGCTCACTGTTACGAATGCACCAACAGTGGCAAAGATTAGGTCTCGTCTCAAAACGTAGTTATTCTTCCTCTCAATTATATTTTTAAGGGCAACCACCATCTTTCCAACTGGAAGAAAACCTTTGCTGTTTCCTACGGAACATTGAGCAGCGTAATCTGCCTTTAGGAAACGGGTCAAATCCAGATCACACAGAACAAAACCTGAGACTCCTTCGCATGGAATTTCTTACAAACAAACAAACATAACACTGGACTCACTCGCAGATTTCTTTACTCAGTTTTAAAGACACGAACACATCAGAATCAGACCCGTTCTCTGTGTGCGAGTGGAAACCAGGACCCCGTGTTCCAGCCTCAGTAGCTGCAGCAACATCCCTCTGCTGACCGTTGTACCCTCTGTTGAACCCACGGCCCATGGCGACAGTTGCTAAGTAACTAGACCCTCGGACCTGCTGCAGACTGAGTCAGAGGTAAAAAGGTGGAGCGGGCAGGACGCATCCATCAGCATGTGGAATATTGTTGTAATTGGACTTAGGGATCGATACCATCCACTGCCCAGCTCGTCCTGCTCATCATCAGGGAGCACACGCGCTCATGTGGCTGCTGTGCTAAAAGCTATTTGAAGCTAATTTTTTCCCATCAGTACTTTCTGATCTTATTGTCAATTCAGAGCAGGCTGCAGCACAACCTTTTATTCCTGCTGCAGGAAAGACGCGTCTGCAGGAAGAGCTTTACCTTCGCCGCCGGCTCGTCGAGCAACGCTGTGAACAGCATCACGATGTTTTCTTCTGGTGAACGAAGCCGTACAGTTAGTGACGTTAAGCAGGAGGTGGAGGCCGAGAGATGAGTTACGTCCAGTTACTCACGCGCTCTGTTTGCTCACAGAGTTAATGACTCACCGCGACGTATCGTTTGCATATTGCCATTAATGCCCTCATGCTGTTTCACTATGTCTCGTGCCTCCAGATCCAAATGAGGTGTAAAATCTGAGCAGCCGCCGGCTGCGTCATCACAAACCAGGCAGAAAGGTTTCGCCACAGAGTCGCAGCCGCGAGACGGAGCATCACCTGTTCACATGCCTCGGGACGATGATCCTACAACGTGTGAGACGAGTCTTTATGTTTCTCAGGCTCAGTGCTTTTGGTCTCTGTCATGACTCCATCTCTGCTCCGTGTCCTACTTATGGTGGAGTCACGAACACCGACCTGAACTCAGGCCTTGTTAGATGAGCAGAAACATTTAAGTGCGACGAAAAATATGCAAAAGAAAATCTGACACCAACACTTTGAGAGGTTGGAACTTGGGTTTTGGGTTGAACGCTTACACAGAGCTCGTGTCCTCACACACAAACAGTAATGTTTTCAGGTGAAGGGGGTTTTGGTTTCTGGGTCTGAATTTCACATTCTGTAGCGTGACAGAAGCTGCCAGCGCCGTCCCCACCGCCGGTGTCCTTGGAGGCCAGAAACCTGTGCGGCCTGTGGAGCAGCTCTGTAAACTGACAGGGTGGGAGAGGGTACGGTCTGACACTGGCCTGACCATGCGTGACGTTCACATTGTTCATGTTGCCAGAGAGAGAATAATTGGACAAAGTCTTCATGTAAATTTCCCCAGGCCACAGAATTTAAGGTGGGATCTGTGCATTCATGCAGATGACAAGTTGAGCTCCCGGTTTCTCCGCACTCCCTCTGAATAATCTGAAGGAGAAAGAGGCGACACTCGAAAACCCGCCAGACAAACAGGAAGGTGACAAGAATTAAAGAGCCACATGTACAGCTGAAAGAAAACAACAGACCTGCAGCTCCGAGACGAGCGCGTCAAACCACATCTGTGTTTCTGTGCAAATAAATCTCAGACATGAGGAAACGGAAGGTGTCCACAGAGGAGAAGGCGAAGGAGTCGCTGAGTTAGATGTGCAAAGGAAATAAAAAGGAAGAGTTCGGCATTATGATAAATGTTTCCTCATTTCTCCGTGGAGACAATTAACAGGACTTGTCGTTAGGCGAAGGCCAGGCCGCTAATGTCGCCCTCTGTCCCTTTTCCTCCGTGGAAAACAGGGCGTTACTCACACAGAAATGTCCGAACATTACGGAGGATCGACTCATGGACGTCCAACTTGTCTGCTTCACTTAACTCGGCAGTTAAAGTCCGTGTTTTCCGTTCAGAGGTTCACACAGCAGCGTTAGTCAAAGTGGGATAATGATGACATCATGTCAGCAACATCACGGCGCGGCGTCCTGCTGCCACAACGACACACACACAACCGCACACGGCATCGTCTGTAACAACGGAGGCTGAGAAGATGCGAATGAAGAACGAAAACATAAAATTAGCTGCGGTGGAATTTAAGGACGGGACGAGAGATGCAGGACACGACGCTACTGGACCCACTGATAAATATTACATCAGCAGCCAGGAGTGTTGGCGAACTCTGCTGCTGGAGACGCTGCACGGTGGACGCCGAGGAAGAGGAGGCCTGAAGGTCATTTTAATACAAAGACACCGCTGAACGTCTTCTTCATCAGCAGTGGTACAGACTGATGATCACGATGCTCGTGGCTGAGTCTGCAGCACAGATGTTCAGTCTGGTTGACCGTCGTGCTGCAGACGTGCCACCCCCCCGACAGCGTCTGCAGTAGAAAACAAACTCAAGCACTTGAGTTCAACAACAATCCTTCTTATGAATCCAGGAACCCAGACCTGGTGCTTTGCCTCCAGCCACAGCAGAAAGAGCCGTGGTGGTGGTGTAACGTGTGTGCGGCTCCACCTGCTCCCCCTGTGCATGTGTGTGTGCGCGCGTCGCCTCGGGGCGTTTTGTTTCAGCTGCTCATCTGTTGCTCCCTGAAGATTCAGCGCATTAACACTAAACCACTGCATTTCCAGCCTCCTCCTCTGCAGCTGGATGTTTCCACAGAGAAACTCATTGTCTTCTGTTTTTCTTGTCTTCTACCTTCCAAGGGGGAAACAGACATATTTCATTTAAGCCAGATATATTCTCCTCCTACCCGCGAAAAACACTTTAGTGCACCTGCTGTGATCATTTTGTGTTTTGTCTCCGAGGACTTCCTGTTTCTGGAAACCCGCCTCGACACGCTGCGTGAGTCAGAGCCAGGTTTTTTCTTTTCTCTCTTTTTAAAAGCTGCATTACGTTTTATGCTGGACGGGATTGCAAAGAACAGATGAGATGTACAGATGGAGGGGGAGTCGAGGAGGAGGAGGCGGGAGACCTGAGTCATCAAGCAGCAACCTTCATGTAAACATAGGAAACAGCAAACTAGGAGTTAGACAGAGGAGTCAAAAACACAGACACTACAGAGGAGATTTGGACGGCGCCGAGGAAACAGGAGAGGTGAGAGAACAGGAAGAGAGGGATGAAAGAGGAGGAAGCTCCACCAAGACCGAGGTGCCGGAAAAAAAAGGTTTGCAGACGCCATAAAGCAGCGTCTAAAGTCGGGGAGCGGTGTGCAGGTATTTGGCGAGCCCAGCTCATCCAGCTCCTCCTCCTGCTCCTCTGCGTGTCACACTGAGCTGCAGCTGCACCACTTCTACATCACTGTCAGCGTCCTGCAGCACCTGAGGCCCAGGTGGCCTGAGGGCGGAAGCACCACATGAAGGTTTCCATTCATCCCCTGGGAACTGGTTCTCCAACAGAAGTTCAGATAAAACTAACAATAACACAGTTTAAGATGGAGCTCAGCATTTCCTGCACCGCCCGACTCTCCCACCACTTCCCCACGTTAACGAACGGAGCGCACAGCTTGGACAGACACTGAATCCTCCGGCCTCCCGTCTTTTCCTGTAGCTTCCTCTTTGGATGAGGAATCCGAGACGCTGCTGATTACGGCTTCGTCACCTCGCTGTACATCAGTGAATCATAGCTGGAGCGTGTCCAGCAGAGTGGAGCTGCAGGTCCGGGTGAAGCGCAGCGCGTTTATTACAGAGACACAAACTAATGATGATAAATGAGGCTTTGGTCTTTGACTTGAGTGGCGCCGGGAGCAGAACACAGAGGTCTGGAAAGGTTTCCTGTTGGGTGCGAAATGTTATCAGCTGGGTTCAAACTGTTCGCCACTTAGCTTAAAACGCTGCCTGTCAGGCTGGAAGTGTTGCCTGTTAGTCTGTTAGATGCGCTATCCGCCTGTTTGCAAAGGTTATCTCCCGTGTGCAAAGTGTTCTCTTTCCACAGACCATCACAGGCAGAGAACGCAAGCGAGGAAGTTGCTGCTAAAGGTGCTCGCGTCACGAAAATCATTCTCCGTGAGGTCAGAGCGCCGCCCGCCGTGTCCGGCAGGTTAAATGTGGCCTAATTAAAATGCAGCTGTGTGCAGCCCTCATCTGAAATGTTCACTGAGCAGCGACGTTCGCCTGCAGACGTGTGAGTCTGAATGGTCACAGACAGCTGTTCATGCAGCGCCGCGGCAGCAACGTGCACACAGGAGCCAACGCATGCAACGGTTCCTGAGCCACGGAGAGAACCAGCAGCGCTGACTGGATGATGTCAGAGTGTGTGTGTGTGTTTCTTGAACAGAGAGTGAAACACGGGTGCTTGTTTTCAATTTGCTGCTTAGTCAGCAGTCAGAGCTGAGCCGAGTCTCACACACACACTCACACACAGTCCTTAAACTCTGGATCAGCTGATTGAGACGCGTTCTGACACGTGTGAACCACATGTTGAACGCTGAGCTGCTGCCTTCTCATCATCACAGCTGAGTAGTGGATTTACAAACGGACACTGAATATGTGGAGTGTTTTTTTCTGTCCGGCCTCAGCCTGCGGCTCGTTTGAAAAACCTTCTGGTCAGATCACGAGTTATTAAATCTAAAAACACCAACTCCAATTCAGCTGAACTCAGACGCTCAGAAATCTGGAATTAGACTTTATGGTAAATGATCTTATAAAGACTCAGAGCGCAGTCACACACACACACACACACACACACCTGCTGACGTCCACAGCGCAGCTGAGAAACATCACTGCAGCGAAGAAGAGCAGCTAATGATCAAGGTGAAGATGGTGGTCAGGGTGACAGTAGGGATGATGAAGACGAAGATGACGATGACTTGAAGGTCTTTAGGAACATAGAGACGATGAAGATCGTGTGGTAAATGAATGACTGATGATGATGATGGTGAATATAAGAATCTGGGTTTATTTGTGTGAACAGTTTCTTTCCCGTCTGACTTTTCCCGCTTTGATCGTCTCACTCATGTCTCACACTTTCTCACTTCCACCTGACCTCTGATTGATTTCAGTTTGGCTTCCTGTCGACGCTCTTCCTCCCTCACATTCATCATATTTCAGATATTAAATTCTCTGCCGTGGTTTTGGATTCCTCACCATCAAATCCATTTAGAGCCAACACTTAATATCAGCAGCTCATCAATTCTTAATGTGATCAGACTCGAGTGAGAGCTGCGGCTTCAGATCTTCGTCATCATCATCATCATCGATGCAGCTTTAACCTCCTCAGGAAAAAAGGTGGTTTATTAGGATGGAGGAGAAGAGGAGGTGAAAACAGCAGAAGACAATTGTGATGATAGTTTATACACATGAAGAACAAACCACCAGCTCTCACTCTTCCACAATCTCAGACACATTTTAAAGTTCATATTTTCCCGTCATCGTCTTTGGACCAAATGTTCTTTGTTTTCCTTGTTGCTCCTACAATTCATCATCCGTCCGTCTGTCCCTGTCCATTCCCCCGTCCCCTCCGTCTCTTTCTCTACACACGCAGCAGCTAATGAATGAGGTTTTTCTTTGTGTGCGCACACACACACACACACACACACACACACACACTGCTGAGTGCTCACAGCCTGAGGAACGATGATAAAGCAGCAGTGTGAATGTCTAAATACACTTTTTAATAAACTCTTCGCTCTGCAGTTTCCACCACTGCTGCCTGATTAAAAAAAGCAAACAAATATAATAAACATTTTGAGTCTCAAGTATTTTATTTATTTTACGTTTTTGGAAAGATCTGTCCAGGACTCCTGAATATCAATGAGCCGATATCGCCGTTAATTCAGCTGATGCTACGAGTCGTCTTTGGAGCGGGAGGACTACGCGGCGTTACCGAGTCCGTGGGAGGAAAAGACAAAAACTGGCTTTGTTGTCTCAGAGACTGAAGAGTGAAACTCCATCAGATGAGAGCAGAGGAGACGGAGCAGAAAACTAAAGTTTATCTTTTTATTTCCAACGAGCAGCAACAAAAGGAACAAATTACAGAAAGTAACCAAACGTTCATGGATCCAATGAAACTCTCACGTGACTCCGACTACCTTCACTTCCTGGTTCCTGCGTCATGTGACTGAATCAGTCGATGAGAAACTAGCAGCACGTAGATCAAAGTAAATGCTAAATAATTTAACATAAATCATCTCAGGGCACTTTACTGTGAAAGGTTTAAGACCTTAAACATCGTATAAAAACAGACACAGAAGGAAACATTAATAAAATGAATAAAATAAATCAACCGTGTAAATTCTGTTTTTAGAAAATGAACATGAATTTACTTCATGAATGAATTGTGTCGTCTTCTTGATTGGTCCTCTTCGTATTAAAGCTGCAGCAGTGACATGTTCATTGGTCCAGTGCTATGACCTGCAGTCACCTGCCCACCAGAAGTCCTCGTGGTCCCACTGATGACTCGGGCGCCTGGCAGCACACCTCATCTCCACATACGTGGCTCCGCCTCGTTCTGCTTTGGATGTTTTATGTGTAGAAGCAGGTTATGATGATTATGTGTGGAGCATTTCCAGGAGCTTATATTAACACACAACAGTAAACACTTGAAAAACACAAGTAGCCTTGATTTAGCAGCGTTTTTCAGAACAGAACAATTTCGATCGACCTTTACTGAATCCTAAAAGCAAACAGACTCGTCAGCCTCTTCTCACCTCTTCTAACACATGTTTCTGTTTGTGATGGGAGCTGCTTCACCAGCTCCGGAGCTACAGACTCTCCACCAACCTGAGTTACATAATGCGTTTATGCAACAGACGGAGAGCCGAGCGCGATTTCTGTTCGTTCCGTCTTTCAGAAAAACATCTGCCTCCACGCGAGCACAGAGCGCAACACGCGTGTTACTGGAGCTCACGACTAAGGTCTCACTCACACACACACACACACACACACACAAAGAAGAGGGGACTTTTTTCTTTTTTCCTACAGAAGGTTCTGACCATCATCAGTCAGACATAAACAGAGAACGTCGGTGAGTGCGATTCTCCTCCGTCGTCTTTATCATAAGGAGAGTCAGTTCAGTCGCGTCGGGTCTATTTCACCTCATTATGATCATTAAAATACAGTCTAAGTCCACGTTTTCCAGCTCAGTGGAGAAAAAGAGCCTCTGTGGGACATCCTGAGCTCCTCCAGGTTTAGGTTGAGACCAGGGACCAGGACACATTCTAGTATTTAGACAAGTGCATGTCAGACCACACGCGAATATCTGTGGGTGAATTTATACAGCAACTCTGGGTGTGTGTGTGTGAGAGTGTGTGCGCGCTGTGAGTGGTGGAGCGGCACAGTGCTGTGCTGCATTTCAGTGATAAGCAGTGATGAGTGAGTGCAGAGAGGGTGGAGGGGGGGGCTGGAGTGTGTCATCCAGCCAGGGGCTTATTGGAGAGGGGGGGTGCAGTAAGACACCCAATTCAAGCCCTCCACCCATCAGCCACGGTACCCGCCACTCCACACCTCCACCCACGCTCTTCTTCATAGCTGCTGCACGGTGGTTGACTCCGCCTGGCGCCTCGTAACGCGCCGCCATCGCCGCTGTGTCACTTTCCCGCTCTAACAGCACTCGGGATTCCAGATTGGAATCCGTCATCAGATACGCCTCTCAGTCCTCTCAGCAATGGAATCGAAGAGCTCGCCTGCTGCAGGTTGTGAGCGTCTAACCGGCTGCTGCACGCGTGGCTGCGCTGCCGCTGGATCCATCCAGCGCTTGGATTAAGGCGTGAACCTGCTTCCCGCTCCAACCGCCACCATCACTACTGAGCTGGGCTGACAGGCCGGAGGCTGCAGGGGACCAACGCGTTCCTGACCTGGACCACTGCCACCATGTGGATGTAGAGTTCAGAGGGCTCGAGGAAGCACTGACCTGAGATCAGGGCAGTGACTCGTTCTACCGTTCTCATCCCACACCGGCCTGAACAGTGATGAAAAGGAATAGTTACACAAATCCCCAAGAAATGACGTGTTTTCCTACACGCTCACTGGTTTGAGGCCACGCCCCTTTACCATGTGAAGTCTAGGATGAATTGGATGCAGCTCTGCATGTTCTACAGGTTCCACACATCCAGTGTGAGCTGCTGAGCGAACCTCAGCCAACACCGGGCAGGAGTTTCAAACCCAGAACCGTCAGCGGAGACGACGGTGGTGCTGCTCTCTCTAACTAAAGCCTCGGACACAATCTTTGTTTTAGCAACGACTCGCTCATCATGTTTAGGAACCTAGACAAATAGTTTTCTGCTGAATAAAACTTTGTGTTTCAGCGATCATGATTAGAATATTCACATTATGCAGGGTGTTCCACAGGGCTCCAGTTTGGGCCCGGTACTGTTTGTTACCCAACAAACGTGAGAATGATTAAAGAACGAGCTTTAGTTAGCAGCAGCCGTGTCTCTCGTTCTAGATTAGTGGAGTAACTGTTGAGTAAATTTACTTTTTTCTGAGTATGAAAGTTTTATATTTTTAGAAAAATATTTTTCTATCCTCAAATGGTGCAGGAATTCAAATATCTATGCATCACTGCTGACTCACAGCTCTCCTTATAAACCGAATTTTTACTTGGCTCATTGTAAATTGATCAGAAATGACTCGTCTGCAGCCACGATCCTTCCTCGTATTGCATATTGTTTGACGAGCGGGTTCACGCGTGTAAATCCACTCTGGAAGAGCATAAAAGAAAGTTTTAAAAAGCTCTAGATAAAGAATCTAATCTTTATCACCACGTTAATGTCTGAACCAACAAACGATTTGCTTAAATATGCTGTTATCATGATTGATGGATGGATGGATGGATGCTAGTAAACACTAAACGGGAAGCATATGTATCAGATATTGGTTGTGAAGGTTCATCGTGTCCTTAAAACATCAGTAGTGACACGAGGACATTCAGATGTGCTACAAAAGCCTGAAAGAGAACTTTTAATTGCGTTGTTCAGGTCGAAGCTCAGCGGTTAAAAGTTGGCGTCTGAGCTTCATCAGAATGAGGAAAGTTGGCTCTGACTCCACTTGTTCTTCTCTCATCTTTCAGGTAAAGACTCTTCACTTCAATCTGAAATGAACTCTCGTCTGTGTGATTATCTGCGCGGCAGCGTGGAACTTCATTTCTTTAACCCTGATCTCTGCTGGGAAGCTTCACTGCTTCCTGCTGCCTGCTGCACACACTCACTCACACTGGGAGCTTCCCACTGGAACCAGCCTGGACATCTATGGTCTGGATCCAACAGCCAGCCACCCCCCGTTTTCTCTACTTAAACTCAGGTCTAGGATTTTTAAATGTCTGTTTTCATGCACTATAAATATTTTAGTTAATTTTGCCTGAACAACAGCAGAGAAGCAAAGACATTTTCACTCCTATTGATTAGAAACACTTGATGAAACTCTTTTTAAACGTCGTCAGAAGCTTCTTTCGAAAGTTCTTTTGCCGTTATTAATCACACCTGGTACCTATTGTAGCTGGTAGCAGCGGCGGTAGGAACAGCTTTAATTTGTCTTTGTTTAATTGACTTTAAAAACTTTCCCTTTCCGCTGCAGGTTACTTTGTGTTTGTGAAATAACTTTGAAATATTTAGACTCTCTATTCCTGGAGCTGTTTCCAGTGCTTCTGTGAAACACCTGTTGATCAGGATTGTGTCGCTGCAGCGCTCAATAAATTTAACTTCTTAAGGCTGTTTCTGAGGCAACAGCTCTCGTTCAGAATCAGTGGTCAACCTTCACTCACAGCTCAGCACTTAAAGCCATCCTGACAGGAAGTGACTGAGCAGGCAGTGATTGGTTCCAGGTGAGCAACATGAGTGCTAAACGTGTAAACGGCGTGTGAATGAGGAACAGCTGTGGTGGAAACAAACAAACATAATGGATTAGGGAGATGAAATAAAAGCCATCATCTGATCTGTCTTTTATAAGTTTATTTCCCTGCAAAGAAACAAAACGGTCGTGCAGAGTGAAAAATCCACATAGATACGGTGAAACAAACATTTATAGTCCAGCAAACAGGTGGGAGGATGCGACCCAGAAACAGTGGAGGGACAGAGAGACAGTCAGTCTGGGATCTATCTACGTGGAACCTGCTCTCTCTGATCTGGCAGCAGGACACAACATGGCACAAGGACATGGGTCAAGATGAACATAGGACAAAGCACATGGATATCTAAGATGATGAGGAAGAAACATTCTTCCATCAAACACGCGAGCAAGGGGGCGGGGACAGATCACGTGGCTGCAGGGCTTCATTGAGAAATGACCTGCAGCTGTCGGATGCATAAAACATATCTGACCTTAAACTTAATGCTTCATGCAACTTCCAGATCCACGTCATAGAACAGCAGCAGTCCCACAGCAGCGCACGGAGGAAGAAGGAGAACTGACAGATGGAGCAATAGTTAAAACAGTTGTTGATTATCGTAGCCACAGACTGAGACTGAAGACACGTATTTTCAGACTCTTCGTCCCACTCTCGCCTCTGCACGTCTGTGGCCTTGGTTTGAATCCCGAGTTGAGTTGAATGAACATCATGTGTTTAGACACATGCACTTTCAGTAGCTGTTTGACGGTGGTCTAAACCAAAAGACACCTCTTCCTTCAGGATTAGTGGCGCTACGTTCAGCGTAGTGTGTGTGTGTGTGTGTGTGTGTGTGTGTGTGTGTGGCTCTCAGCTGTTGTTTGACACTGATGTATGTGTCTGAAAAAACTATAGATGCCTCGTGTCAGCTAGAGTGTTTCAGGGTAACTCCTATAGCCCCCCCTCTGGGGCCTCGTGGACGCTTAATGTGAGCAGGATTCAGTGGTTTGTCCTGGGACACGTGTCCGTGGGCTGAGGGCCGAGGGCCTTGGTTCAGATCCCTGTTGGACCAGGACGTTAAGTAGGCCAGGGTCAGTGTCTTTGGATGGGACACGTGGTGAGTGCTCCTGACTCTGGGTGTTAGGACGCTGAGGTTAGAGCCGTCATATTAACCACGACGGCTCATTGTCTTTACTCATCCTGTCTGCCCGCGTCCGTACGTCTGCAGCAGCTGGTTCGTGGACACGAGCGCTGGCAGGCTGCAGGTCGTCAGCCTTCCCTGGAGGAAAGAAGGTGTAGAACAGCTGGATGGGAGTTGGTGTTCTACAGCACTCGCCCCACTGCTCCCAATTAAAGCCTCGGGGCAGATTGGTTCAGAGCTCCGCAGAGAAAGTCCTCTGAGTGACAAAGCTTGTGACTGCCGTTAGTCGAGCCGTCGCTCGTACTAAACACAACACATCATCGATTCTGGATCCAACACGGTCTCTCCCGTCCTGCTCGCTCGTTGTCTCCCGTTCTCGTTTGTCCACACTCTCTCACTGCTCGTTAGTTGGACGGGATTTTCCTTACTCAGCCTGTTACGGTCTGTGTCCCCATCACTTTGTCCCTGTGTCCAGCTCTGCTGTGGACTCTCAGATAAAGGGAAAGAAGCTGAAGGTGAGATGTCGGGCTGCTGCTTCCTGTTTCATCCTCAACTTATAGCTTAAATCAGATCCAGCATCAGGCAGTGAACAGAGAAAGACCAGAATCTGAACCGTACAGTAAAAACACAGAATCGGACTTCATTAGTTTGAAATGTTCTCTTTATCCCACTTGTTGTTTTAAACACAGATTCTTTTTACCACTTTCACATAATAACATTCGACTGGTTACGAGGTTATCACAGGAAAGTCCTTCTTACATCTACAACACTCATCCAGGAATCAAATCCAAGAATAAAAAACCACTGGATTTTTTACAGGTCAAATAAAAACAAAGATTGTTTGGACCATGTTCTATAAGTTCTAAGGTTCTTAGTAGTCACAAGCAAAACAGGCAGCAGGAGCCACTGATACGAGCAGGAAGGCGGAGTTTACAGAATAAGAATGATGTCATCTCCTTTCACCAGTGATGTCATGATCAAAAAAATGATCCTGTTCAGCACCCCCCCCCACACACACACACACCTGCTGCTGCTGCTGCTGCTGCTGCTGCTGCTGGACTCTGTCCGTCTCTTCCTCCTAAACTTCTTCTTATTCATCCACTAAACCACAGATAAACCTTTATTTTCTCTTACAGGCAGAATCAAAGGAACAAGACCTGGCAACCCACAGAGGATTATCTGGTTTCTTTCAGATCACACTTCGCTGATGCTCAGACACACACATGCATAGTAAAAGCAACAGATGCGTCTCATAGAAACAGTAACCACAGTGCAAAGTAACATCCAGCGAACACAGCGGGGGGGGAAATCAATGGTCTCTATACGGATATAGGTCTATTTAAAATGTTTGAGTTCAGCATGAGGAGGAAAAATACAAGTTGGCACAAACACGGCATTAATTTACTGTGCGCTTACATCTACTGTAAAAAGAAACCTAAGTGGAAATTTCCCATGAACACTGCTGGAAGTTAAAGTGACCCGATGATGAACCTTGGTTGCGTCAGTCCACAGATAGAAACCAGCAGGTATGTTGCAGATAATGAGGCCCGGTGGTTTGGTGAGGAGTCGACGAGTCGTGAGGAGACACGACGTCAATAATGAAAAGTAACGAGTCTTTATCTCAAACTTCAACAAACATAAACAAACGAAGGGCTTCTCTATTTTTTTTGTCCTGTCAGTAACACAGATGACACGAGTACGTCAGTATGTGTAGTCATCATTCACGGCCCTTTCTTTTATTGTTTTATATTTATTTATTTTTTATTAATTGATTTATTTATTTCGGTTACAGACAGGACCTGGGGACATAAAAGAAAAAAGGGGAAGAGAGAAAGAGAGAGAGAGGAAAAAAAAAGTCTGCTCTGCTACTCTCTGCTCTGCTACGCTCTGCTCTGCTACTTTCTGCTTTGCAACGCTTTGCTATTCTCTCCTCTGCTACATCTGCCCTGCTACACTCTCCTCTGCTACGTCTGCTCTCCTCTGTTACTTCTGCCCTGCTACACTCTCCTCTGCTACATCTGCCCTGCTACACTCTCCTCTGCTACGTCTGCTCTGCCACGCTATGATCTGCTATTTTCTGCTTTGCAACACTCTGCTATTCTCTGCTCTGCTCTGCTATGTTCTGCTACGTCTGCTCTGCTACGCTATGCTCTGCTACGTCTGCTCTGCTACGCTCTGCTTTCCCACCACACGGACTGACGCCCTCAGATTCAGACTCCCTCATCGGCTCCTTTCATCAGCCTCTTCTCTCTACGAAACAAAACCCAGACTTAAATCTTAAATACACTGAACATCAGAGAAGTTTCTGACTGTTACTCTGGATACAATCTTCTTCCATTTGGAAGTGATTATCCACTCGCTCTGCTCCGCTTTCATGTGTTAATATCATGTTAATTCACCATTAATATTCCAAATTCTCTCAAATTTGACTTAGTCTGTTCAAAGTTTAATTTAATTTCATCTGTAGTTTGTGTTTAAACTTGTGACCCTGACAGTCGGCTCATTTACACACAGCTGATAATTAGATTGGAACCAGATTAAACAGAACTCAGTGTGCTGTGGTAATCAGATGATCTTCCTGTCAGAGAGGTTATAATCAGATTAACACAGAGACCGATGCTGCTCAGTCTTTTCTCCTCACTGTGGGGGTCAGAGGTCACAGGATTGGGGACGTGAGGATTATCAGAGTTGGATGAAAGCTGTAAAGTGCTGATGAATGATTCTCTGAGACGGCAGGATACGGCTCCTGTGTCCTCTCTGGTCTCCTGTGTCCTCCCCTGCTTCCTGTGTCCTCCCCTGTTTCCTGTGTCCTCTTCTGTTTCCTGTGTCCTCCCCTGTTTCCTGTGTCCTCCCCGGTCTTCTGTGTCCTCTTCTGTTTCCTGTGTCATCCTCTGTTTCCTGTGTCCTCTCTGGTCTCCTGTGTCCCCCTCTGTTTCCTGTGTCCTCCTCTGTTTCCCATGTCCTCTCTGGTCTCCTGTGTCCTCTTCTGTTTCCTGTGTCCTCCTTTGTTTCCTGTGTCCTCTCCTGTTTCCTGTGTCCTCCTTTGTTTCCTGTGTCCTCTCCTGTTTCCTGTGTCATCCCCTGTTTCCTGTGTCCTCCCCGGTGTCCTGTGTCCTCTCTGGTTCCCTGGAGAACCCGTGTTTTGCTCCGTCTCCTCATCACTGTCTGTCCATAAATAAAAACGCATCACAGTAAACCCTGCTGTCTTCTGCGTGGGTAATTTGTTCCCTCAGGCTGCCTTCTCAGGAACCTGTTCCCCTCGTCTCCCTCTTTCCTGAGTTCGAGGTAAAACTGTGATATTATATTGAGGAGGAGGAGGTGGTGTTCCTGTGTCTCTTGTTCAGTGTTCGCTGGTGTTTGTATGTGGATGGATGAAGTTCTTCCTTCGTCAGTGTGAACAGACGACAAACTCAATGAAATCCTGTCGAGAGCAGATTGTTCCTGACTGACTAAAAACATATGGTGGTGGATGTGGGGGCAGCCTTGGGGACCTTCAGCTGGGCTGCTTGTCCCCCACTCGTCCTTTTACCTTCTCTTTACCCCCCACCCCCCTCCCCTTCCTTTTCCAGCTGAGTGGCTCCTAATTGAAGAGGGCGTGTGCTGCGTGTCAACAGCCGTCAATGAGGTCATACATCACATGTGAGCGGCCATCATGCTGCTTTTTGATTTTTTCATCAGCTCCTCCTGATAATTGTCTTCGTGACACCTCCTCTTCCTCAGTCTGAACCTTTACAGAGCTGCATCTGACTCATGCTTTTATATTCTCATTGTTTTACACTCCTCCATTTAATATTCAGTTCCCTCAGTGTGGCTCAATATTTCAGAGCTCCGTGTTTTACAGCGTTCAGTGTTTCTGTGTTGAACATTTGTTCGGCTTTTAGATGTAGAACCTTTATTTTGTACGTATCCTCCACCTTTAGACTGAACCACCTTGTGTTTGAACTTTACGGCGGCGTTTCCGTCCACACACTTTCACCTCTTCGAGCTAACAACCTAAAACCCAACTGACTGTGCGATGATGTCAGCGCGCTCGACTCTACCAGCTGAACGACGACGATAAAAACTCAGATGTCCTCAAACTGCCAGTTCAGACTGAGGTGAGGACATCACATGCTCGTGGGTGGACACCTGAAGGACACGTGTCTCGTGATGACTGCTCGCTCTCATTGTGGCGCTGACCTGTGACCTGACGCACTTCTACTTTATGCTCTAAGCTCCGTCCGTGTGGAACATGTGCTGGGTAGGTAATTACATGGTGGACACTGTTTTCATCATCATCATCACTAGAACAAGCTTGAGACAGGTCCACTTGATTAAAACGTGATGTGACCTGGACGAGGCGGAGAGAACTCCAGAGTTTTCCAGAAATGAAAATGACTTTTTGCTCAGCAGCATCATAAATAGTAATATCAGACTCCTGTGAATGACCAGATATAATATAATAATAATGTTCTTTAAAACACTGCCTGGACTCCATATAGTAGTATAAATGAAATGTGTCATTGAAACCAGACCCAGACATTTTATATTCATTACTCATGTTTCTGTTGTGGGTGAATAATCAGATTACAGCTGATGAGCAGTCTGAATCATTCAGGTGGCTGTGATTGGTCCTGGGGACGTGACCAGGGGGCTTTGACGGGAACGAGACCAGAAACAGGATTCCTGGGGCACTGAAGGTCCCACAGTCGCCTCCCCGCGGTGGCTCGTCCCTCTCCACGGTTTTCTGGTTCGACGGCCGGGTTAATGACCAAGACGAGGGGGGAGTGTCGGCGAGAGGCCTGGTGACGAGCTCTCACTGCACAAACACACACACACACACACACACACACGCAGACACATGCAGACACATGCAGACACATGCAGACAAACACACATGCGCAGACAAACGCTCGCACACACACAGACACACACACAGACACAGACTCACACACACACGCAGACACATGCAGACAAACACACATGCGCAGACAAACGCTCGCACACACACAGACACACACACAGACACACACTAGAGGTTACAGGTTCACGTAGTCAAAAAAATAAATAAATCAGTGACGAACTGAATCTGAAGCAGGTGGAGAATAAAAGTACAGGTGCATGACAAAAGGAAACTGTCCCCGGCAGTGGAAGCAGGGAAGGACATTTGTAATTTGCTTGCTTTCAGGTCTTCATCGTTACGAATGAGGAGACGCTTACACTGGAATTGTGCCTCTGCAAAAATAGATTTAAATGCAAATATGCAGCCACGAGGCTGCAGACAGAAGCAGCGCGCACGAATCATGCAAACGCCGCGCTACTGTTGTCAACAGGTTTGAGACGGAGAAGAAAAGTTTCACCACGTTCACGTGAAGGTTTCCAGCCTCAGCTGCTGAGTTTAGGGCAGATGATCAGCTACTTCCTGTTTGTTAAAGAGCTGAGTGCCAGGTCTCAGTGAGCGCAGGCTGCTGCAGCGTGACTTTATCAGAGGACCCGCAGAGGACAGAAAGACGGAGCCGCCTTAAAACGCTCTCCGTGTCTGTTTCCGTCTCGCTGCATTTTGTTGTTGTGGTGTCTGATCCGAGTGACTGACTTGCCGGGGATTGGGATGTGTGTGTGTGTGTGTGTGTGCGTGTAGCTTAGCACTGTTAGCAAACACAGCCTGGGTAAATATGATGAGCGATGCCCTACATGGAGCCACTGCTCTGCACACGCTGTGTGAACAAACACAGCAGTTGTCCAGGTTGAAACGCTTTGACAACAAAACCAGCTCGGAAGGAAAATGACATTAAATCTAGTGCAAATTTATTTTACATTAACGTCCATCAAGTGTTTGCAGGACGATTTCTCTCAGCGCTGATGCTGAAATCTCAGTGTTGGTTCGAGTTCTTCCAGCTGATCCTTCATCAGCAGGTGAAGACATTCTTCAGCTTCTTTACCTGCAGAGCAAACACCAGACGTGACCAGTGCATCACTTTTATTTTCTCTGGAAACGGTGTCTGTTCATGTCCCAATGTCAGGAAAATTCAATGCATATGTCACCAGATGGTCTTTAGTCATCATCTGTGCTCATACAAACATAATGAATAGATTATGGAGTTTGCTGCCCTCAGTTTTGCTTCTCAGGCGTAGAATAAATTGTTGCAGCCTGAACGTGAGAAATGTTTTTCATGGGAAAAGCTAAATTCACTTTAATGGAAATTTTTTTTTGTTTATATTTTTTCTTTCTCTATGTGATTGATGAGGAATTATTGCGTCAGGTTAACCAGCGCTAGTGCTGAGCTGCAGTCACCATGAAAGTAACTCTCCTGCTCTGATTGGTTAGATGAGTCTCGTCCTAAGGTGTTTGAAAGGAGACGTCTGCACCGCCGCCTGGTTCAGTAAAGCTGGGTGACAGGCGTCGGTAACAGCTCCAAATCAACATGTCCTGAAACAGACAGGAATTCACTGCAGCTGAAAGTAGTGTCTAAAAATATCACAGTACAACACAAATCCAACGTGGAGCCGTGAAGAGTGAAGTCCGCGTGGTGCTCATAGAGTGCACAACATTATCTGCACGCGTCACTTGTTTCGCCCCATGATGCTTTTGTCTGAATAAACGTCCTAATGAAACCGTGTCAAAGCAAATAACAGAGAAGCTGCAGGAAAAAGCGGCTCAGTGCTCGGATATATAATAAATCAGATAAAGAGATGAACCAATAAGCAGATATTCATAAATCACTTATTTACCCTGAACATGGTTATCCACTCAGCCAATCCACTCGTCTGGTTTCTGGGACACGCCACTGTCATGTTGCCCAGAGGAAGTCTTCTGCGTGGCGTGCACACAGGACGAGCCGGAGAACAACACTAACAGGCAATTGTATTAGAGCTCATGAGGCATTCATGCACAGTCGCATCAGATCCACGCATGACGAGCACCAAGCGTGAAGCATATGGAGACACACACACACACACACACACATGTGCCTCTCCTGTCTGCTGGTACAGTCTCAACACGCCACTCAGACACGGGACGAAATCGCGGCACACGCTCCGTCTCCAGACGTACCTCCACATTCTTCTCTAGACGACAAACTATCATGAAGCAGGAAATAGGAGACAACAGATTCCTGCAGAAACATCAATACACATTCTTCTAATGTTTGTTTCGTACTTTTTAAAGCGACATAAAAAAATCACAGCTAAACTAAGTGAACGTTTTATCTGACCAATCAGAAAACAAAAAGAAAAAAGCTGCATTAGAAAGACACAGAAACACAAAGTGGACTGGTGACTGGAGGATGCACACACACACACACACACACACACACACGTGTTAGCAGCACAGCCAGATGACCGCGTGTGTGACGCTCAGGTTCTGTTACCTGTTTCTGTTGATGTTCTGTTCTGGGGACGATCATCGCCGCTCACCGCGCTGCTGAACAGTTGTCTGTGCTAATTCTCAGATTGTTGTCGCTGTTATTGATTTACAGTGTTTTTTCTTATTCCTGCAGCCGGAGACGTGTTCAGTCCATTAACACACACACACACACACACAGAGACACACACACACACACACACACACTCACAGAATATACAGCTGCTGTCAGTCCCAAATTACCAAAAGCAATTTCAGAGGAAAATCAAAGGTGAAAGTACATCATCATTTGTCAAAAGCACAAGCAGAGAGCGCTGCCAGGAAGCAGCAAACGTCTTTCAGCGTTGACCTCACATTCTCTAAACCGGCCTCGCGCTCCAGCTGCTGTTGTGCTCTGAGATGTTTCTGAGGAGCTCGGCGTCTTCGAGGAGGAGCCAACATCTCCGCCGGCCACCGAGGCCGAACTAGGTCAGCCATCTAACCCTCCCCAGGGAAAGGCCCATCATCAAATTCTAATCAGTGCTCGGCCAAGGGTGCGCTTCATTTCTCTGCCTGTGGGACCCTGGAGGAGCCCAACACCCCCCCCCTTTCTTGGAAGCAGTCTGAGGGAAACGCTCGAGGACAAAGTTTACTGTCAAAGCGTCTGAATCTTATTCAAAGCACAGCCGCGTTCAGACTGTGACCTCGGAGCTTCTGTCTCTAACGCGTCTCTGGGACAACGTTTATGTTTTGTGTCATGAAGTGATTGTTCACAATGAAAGTATTCCTGGATCCAGCCTGAGACTCGGCTTCTTCTTCGGTTCCTCTCCTCTCCTGCCTCCTCCTACGTCTGCTTAGTTCCTCCATCATCATTTCCGTCAAATTTACTTTCAGAATGTTGTCCTTGTCCTTCTTCCTGTCTCCTTTCCTTGTTTCCTCTCCTTCCTGCCTCATGCTCCGCAGCATTGTTGGAACGTCTTTTCTCTTTTTCCACGATCTCATTCCAACTCCTTGGGAGCAGATCGAGTGAGAGATAAACGCTGATTTAACTTTTCAAAGAGCCCGCGGCCTCACATTAAGCTTCCTGCTCTGACAGCAGAGACGACAGGTGAGCCGCTCCGCAGCATCGGACTCATTCAGCGACGGAAGGAACTGGGCTCACCGGGTCTTTGGGTTTGTTTTAGCGTGTGGTGGGAGAAAGACGAACAAACAGCTTGAATCCTGGAAACGTCTCCTGAAGTGAGGACACATAACACCGTCGTCTCCTCGGCAGCTGAGACGTGAGCGTGTGATGATGCCGAGCTTCAGAGTTTTTGGGTGATGGTACAGACAGGAAGTACGGACGCCTCCATCTGTTTACACTTATTCTGAGTAAAGGTTAAACAGCATCAACAAAAATAGAGCAGACCATCTGTTCGTGAGCGGCACACACACAGGCACGCACACACACACACACACACGCACACACACACACGCACACACACACACACGCACACACACACGCACACACACGCACACACACACGCACACACACACACACACACACGCACACACACACACGCACACACACACACACACGCACGCACACGCTTCCTCATTGCTTCATTATCTTTACATTTCAGTCAGTCGGAATCGAGCATCATTTTCTTGTCACTTGTTTAATTGGACTTTTTCATGCAGGAAAATTCATATTTCTTCAGGACACGAAGACAGAAACGCAGCTGAAGAAGCGGCTGGTCGAAGCGCAAACGTGACCACGACGAGTTAGAACAGCACCAGTTCACCAGAGGTCACGGGTTCTAGCACCAGCGGACGTGTCTGGCTGCTGGTAGGAGCAGCCTTGACGGGACAGTCTCAACACGGACCATCGTCCTCAGTCCTCGTGTCCAGCTCCAGGGTTTAATAATGGACAGAAATACAATGATCCTTTAATAACAGCAGAGATTGATTTCTGGGGGTCACACACACACACACACACACACACACACGCACACGCACACGCACACACACACACTCACGCACACACGCACACACGCACACAGACACACACACACACACACGCACACACACACACACACACGCACACACACACGCACACACACACACACAGGGAGCCAGAGGTTGTGATCACCCATCTGCTCGCTCTCTCTCTCTCTCTCTGCCTGCACCGTGCAGCTTCTCTCTGCGTCTGAGTTTAAACCTCGTCGTCGTGTCTCTTCGTGCTCGTTGTTGTTTTGTGTCTGTGTTCCAACATTATCGCAGCACAATGACAGACACGCTGTTAGAAGGGAACAAATTGCTGTTTTAATGGGATTATTTCCAAAACGCTTTCGTTTTTCCCTCCTCGCTCTATGATTGGATTTTCATGTGAATTCATCCAGACAACAAACTTCGTCCGCGCCGTGTGTCTTTACTCGCTCCTGCTGAATCACGTCCTGCACGTGTGCGTCGACACACACACACACACACACACACACACACACACACACACACACAGACACAGACACAGACAGTAAAAGTAACATCCAATAAGTTGTTCAGCGTGGTTCGTGTTGTACTGTGACCTCTGCACAGGCTTGAAAACATCCACCACGTGTCCACAGGACGCTTCAGAATAATACCATTAGTAATAATAACCCCACCCATTAACTCCACCCAGGCCGAGTTTCCCTTTGTGCGAGTCAGGCGCCGCACTAATGCTGAATCGTTTCTCAGGCTTCCACAGCTCGAGCCTTTAACCCGACCGCCTCCTGGTGTCTCTGCACTGAACACAGAAGGAAGCTGCTCCCACTGCATGTAGCTGAACAGCTTCAGCTAAAGGAAGCACACGAGTATAAAGATGTTTTATACGGACACAACAACTCAGGCCTCTGTCAGAGGGCAGTGCAAAGCAACACACACACACACACACACGCCCTAAAGGTTCGCCTTCAAATCAGGAGCCCTAATATCAGATATGTGTACTTTCAAAATAAAAGCCCTTGGTGACATTATATTTAGATTATTTTCAGCTTATTTTTAAACTTCTGTTGAAATATTCAGATGTAATAGGTTTGATTGAACACAATATTACTCTTTATCTACTTTTTTTTAACTTTGCTGTTCACCTGGAGATTTAACTTCTTTTAGTATTTTGACTAATAATATAATTTCAGCTTTATAAATGAATTCACATCATATTCTGACCATTTTATTCTCATCACATCTCATCTCTAAAGCCCTTATTCTAACTATTAAAGTAAATGTCTGCCTCACACACACTAAACACACCTGAAACCTCTGAGTGTGTCAGACGGTGCAGACTGTCCTCAACACTGGACCTCACAGAGATATACAT
The DNA here is from genome assembly GCA_032270685.1 of Microctenopoma stevenorrisi. Classification (NCBI taxonomy): domain Eukaryota; kingdom Metazoa; phylum Chordata; class Actinopteri; order Anabantiformes; family Anabantidae; genus Microctenopoma; species Microctenopoma stevenorrisi. The sequence continues at coordinate 22,877,327 of JAUMTR010000027.1, read as the reverse complement.
ACAAGCTTACAAACTCACACGGCCCTAAAAAACATGCAGATTTGTTTTATTACATTCGAAAGCAGTAAAACAACCTCATCCGGGACTCTGTGAAGCCATAATCTTTTCTATGCATGTGTAAACATGCGCATGCTGTATGTACATAGGAGGAACATTTAAATGCAGCAGCTGTGAGTCCAAATGTCTCCCGGGCTGCAAAACCAGGTTTACACTCTATCAATTCACATCAAAAGAAATAGCAATTTTACAAACGGAGGCTTGTGTGTCCACATGTCCTTGAATAATAACAACATCAATATTCAGTGTTTCCATCGGTGCCGGCAGCGGCTCGCAGTCTCAGATGTAGCAGAGCCGTCCTGAGAGGACGAAAGGCTGCTCAAACAACGCCTTCCAAAGATGGTTTCACAGGGAGAAGAGCTCACGCCACGTTTTTATCTGTGAGGCAGATACTGACAGAAGATGCTGCATCTTTAATTCATGAAAGAAAAACAGGAAACAGAAGACATGAAGACATGAGCGCTGGTCTGACTGTAGAGTCTGCGAGTCTTCACGTGACCTGAACCTGAATCAAGACGTTGTGTTGTCACGGCCTCGGCTGGCTTTGATAGTGCAGACATGTGGGGGCTCCTTTTATCACCGCACCTCCACCTGAACCTGGTCCCGCCCTGCGCACAGCCTCGTCCTGTTTGGGACAGTGGCTCGTCTCAGCGAGGCTTTAATAATCTGTCCAGAGCTGATGCTTCAGTCTGGTTTTGCTGCTGGAGTCTCATTATTCATTCATCCGTCTTCTGGGTGTTGGGGGGGGGTATATTGGTGGGGTTGGTAATCATAAACCATGTCAGGATAAATACACGAGTGCATTCACTTTGCAAATGAGGCGCCTCTCTCGCCGCCTCGCTCTCTCTGTGCTAATGTTTGCTGAGCCCGGCTGATTGATGACACGCTGATCTGCAGCCTCTCATCAGGCTGCATATGAGGAGCTTCACATTCTGACCACAGCAAATAAAGTAAATAAAGCAGAGCCGAGCTGTCGCTTCTGCTCTGATAGCATCGCTCAATAAGCCGGGGGGGGGCGGGGGCTCGGAGGAGCAACACTTCCAAAGTTGATGGGTGAACGACGCTCCGACTGGCTCCATGGTAATGTGACTCTCCTTCACTGACTTTACAGGAAGTGTCGAGTCCCACGAACAAACACGTGATCAGAATTCATAAAGTTCAGTTTCCTCTCTTTGCATCTGCAGAACCAGATGTCTGCGTGACGGAATCCATCAGCTCGCTGTCCTCCACGGTCCGCGCAGACGTGTCGGTAAAACACGGTTGGAGGAAGACACATGTCCGCGCAGAGAACATGCGTGTGCTCGTCCACGCTGCAGAGGGGTGAAGCCAAAGCTGCTGCACTGACCTGCACGCGCTGAGAGGCAGACCAGCTGACCTGACGGACACGGGAACGTCGTCCCTCTATGACAGCGTCCTCAGTCCCTGTGGCTGAGAGTCCAGAACCATGTCGTCTTCCAGCTGATGGTCTGATGGTTGTGTGTGGGACAGAGGTCACGTCAGGTCACGTCAGGTCACAGCCTCACAGTGTGTGAGTGGTGCCGCTCAGCTGACGGTCAGCGCGGGGGAGAGAGAGAGAGAGAGAGAGAGAGAGCTCTGACTGGCAGTACGAGCACCTGTAGCAGCGTTTCTGAGTGACGGGGATCACGGCTGACGCTGTGTGACAGTCAGTGACGTGTCCACATGTTGGTTCCAGCTTGGTCTGTCTGGACCCACACATTTACACCTGACTGATGGTTTTCTGATGGAACCTGTGCGTGTTGGCTCTGGGTTTGCACGTCAGAACAGAACACAGCCTCGTCCTGCAGCAGCTGGATCCAGGCGGATGACGGGTTTCTTCTCTGCTTTCAGCCGCCGGGCTCCGTTTTGACCCTTTGTTTCCTTGTGCTGCAGCTTCTTGCAGCCTGCAGGTGAAGAGCTTCCTTCTTTACATGAGGTGTGTTTGGGAAGCCCGGGATTTTTCAGCCTCGCGTTTCTGTTTCACCTCCAGTCTGAACCGCTGCTCACAAATTATTCATGCGGTGTCACGTCAAGTAGCTGCTGCAGCATCCGCCTGCGGGGACAGGCGTAGTGTGAGAGTGCTTGAATCGTGTGTGAGTGTATCACGTACATTATGCAAGCTGTATTGTGCGAGAGCGCGTGTTATGCAAGCGTGTGTGTGTGTGTGTGTGTGGTAATACCCTCTCCAAATCAAAGTCCCAGACAGCTGCTTTAATGCCGGCTGCCTCTCAGGTGATGAAGGGCCTGCTGCTCCGAGTCACAAATACCTCCATCACTGACACCCGCTGCCTTCCTCCCTGTTGACGCCGAATCAATCACGACGTCTGCCGGCCACTCTGTATCCCTGACTCTGGCATGTATAATTAAAAGTTTACTCCCCCGGACCCCCCCCAGCTCGACTCGTTCCCGACGCTGCCACAGATGAAGGCGATAAATATGAAATGGGCATCCATATTTCAGAGACGGTCGTGGAGGTGAAGCGAGCAGCTGCTGTGTGATGGTCAGTAACGGGGGGGCGGCTGGTGAAAAACCCACTAAACCTTCGACAAACAGACTTTTTCTTTCATTTTTTATGTTTTTAACTTTTAATTTGTCACACGAGCGCGCGGGCGGTTAAACGCGGGCGGCCCGTCTCGTCCGAGTCCCGAGCTCTGCGTGAACTCGCCGAGGCTTCAGCTGATCTGTGGAGGAGGCGGTTTCCATTTCTATTTGTGGCTGTTGTGACTTTTTCTCTGCTACAAGAGTGATTTAAAGTGATCAATTAAAACATAATGACAACAGCATATTCTGCGTGTTTGTTTATGTGCCGCATGTTAAAGAACAAGTAGCTCAGAAAATCATTCACTAAACCTCAGACTTCATTCACACACACGCACGCACACGCGCACACACACACACACACACACACACGCACACACACACACACACACACACACTAGAACAAAGAGTGATTTCCTCATTAGGAGGGTTTTTAATGCATGAAGAGATAATTTATTCATGAAAATTAACAAATGATTCATTCCAGGGCAGAAACTTCCAGCAGCCATTGTGTTCAGATATATTTTATTATTGTTATTATTACGGTCTCACACAGAATTATGTATGCACAGCTGATTAAAAGAGTTTTGATCACCCCTGGAAATTACACTTTTAGCAGGTAGCTCCAGTAATTAGCGAGCGCTGCCAAATCTACTCACCAGTCAGCAGCTCCAATAAAAAGTCTGTTTTATTTTCATAGGAGCATTAACTCCTCCATTTTCACCCGTGTGCACTTTCTGCTCCTGGTTCTGCTCATTTTACGGTTTCCTGCAGCTTTTTGCAAAACTTTTTCACCTCGTAAATAAAAACGTGTCGTAAAGTTATTATGAGATTTATTATGTTAAACATGCACGAGGACTGAACGGCTCTGTCGGTTACTAATACTAATCCAGCTTCAACACACGGCGTGAACGTTTATAACATTATAGAAGGAAACCAGCGAAACAAACGATGAATTCGTTCAGATGCGGTTGAGGTTTATCTGTTGAACCTGAACCTCCGCTCACACCTGTGTCTCCTCCTCTCTGCACACTCGCTGGATTCAAATGGCTCCTGGCAGCAACAGTCAACTGCAACCCAACTTCAGAGAGACGGAAAACTCTTAACTGTGTTTAATTCAAAGAGCAGCGCTCGTCTCATCCTCCAGCAGAGCTTCCTCCTGCTCCTCTTCAAAACATCACCAGGAAGCATCTCCTCAACGTCTGAGACATGTTTGGCTGTTTTGGTTTTAATGATGTTTTATGCATCTGTGCAGGGAAAATAAAAGCGGAGGTTTGCAGCGTGGCGAGGCCTCAAAGAGCGAGCGAGTGCAGCATCAGGTGAGAGAGCCTTTGATGGATATTTAACACACTCACACACACACGCACAGGCTGAGCCCGGTTAATCCTGCCTTTTGTTCCATCCACAGAGACGACGACTTCAGAGCCGGCGAGTTGGCTGATAGCGCCAGCGGAGGGGAAACTTCAAAGGTCGAGGACTCGGACGCTTCCTGATCCTCCTGCAGCGAAGACAGAACCACAACAAAGGATCTGAGGCGATGGCGAGGACGGCGGCCTGCACTGACCCCGACACTCACAGACAGCAGGAGCTTCACTTCCCAGCCGCTGACGACCAGGAAACCAACACGCGGAGATTCTGCTGGTGGCTGGTTGTTTGAAACACGGCGTCCGAGTCTCAGCGAGAGTCTCAGTGAAGGTTGAGTCATGGAAAGTCAGTCGTTCCTTCTTCTTCTTTTACTGGGGATGGCGAACGTCCTCCGTCAGGTTCCTGACGCTGCTGCTGTTGGTGTTTCCTGCTGTTTCCTATCCAAGTGTTACTGTCTCACTGAGCTCTTAGTAGACGCTGTAATTCTGCCGCGTTTCCCCTTCGCCTGTCCATCAACGCCATCCACACACACACACACACACACACACACACACACACACACACACTGCCCCAGTCATGATTTTTGCAAATGAAGCTCACGACAGCTCGGCCTGAATCAGCAGTTCTTTCATATATTTCTGATTTCCAGACGCTGCAGGTTCCCACAGAGCTAACAGAGCCCCCCCACCCCCCGTGTTGGTCCACTGCGAGCAAAGACAGCTGCACATACATACATGCAGAGCGAGCAACCTACATATGAACTAGGAGCTGCGTCTCCACGGTAACAGACGCGCTGGTTGACCCCAGAACTCAAATACTGTTTTACAGCTGATCACTCACTGACATGACGTCATGAAATGCGCTGTTAGAACCAGCTGCACCGGCTCGTCGACTGGTCGCTTCACCTCGCAGGCTGAAGCCTCTGCTGAGGACAGCGCGTTGGTTCCCTGCAGATCTGCAGCCGAGGAAGAGGAGGAGGAGGAGGAGCAGCGCGAGTTCGTCTTCTGGGAAGCTCTTGTCTGTTAATTAGCAGCGAGCAGATGGAAGAAAGTCCACATCTCACTGGGGATCAATTCTACCCAAGAAGCAGTAAGAGCAGCGGCAGCAGCAATCTCAGTTTATTTATTTCTTAGCTCAGCAGCACTGAGGCGATGTCACCTCCCAAACGTGCGAAGAAGAGAAGGAGGAGAGCCCGGGAGAGTTTGGGAAAGAAGTCTTAGACACACAAGACGTGAGGAGCGCTCCATTTCATGAGATTTCCTCAGGGACCCTGAAAGAAGCAGCATTCAGCTGGCAGTTGAGTGCTGAGTTTAGTTACTTATCATTACTTTGTTTACAGCCATCTGTTTGCACACACATCCTCCTCATCTTATCTGCTCGTGTCTCCCCGCGCTCTATACGCTGCGAGCCGTAACCCATCGGCCTCCTGCCAAAGCTGAAACCGCACCAACAGCTGCGGCGGCGGCGGCAGCGGCGGGTTTTTCTTTTCCGGCTGCAGATAAAGCAAAAGAAAATTTGCTGCAAACAAAATGTGACTTTGTGGAGGCATCTGCAGAATCACCACCTCATTCAGACACTGTTCTCACACCAGTCAGCAATTTAGCTGCAGAGGTGTTGAGAGCGGGATGACACGGTGTTAAACAGGGATAAACAGGAAGCTGGAAGCTCCGGTTCCTGCACGTTCACACAGGAATCCTGATCAGATTTCATACAAATTCTTCTTATCACCAACATGTTCCGTCTCACTTTCAGTTCTATGTTGTTGCTCACTTGTTGGTTTCCAGATGAAGTAGTATTTTGCGATGATTCGCCCCGAGTCTTGCCTCTCAGGCAGACTGGCCTCCCGTTCTCTGCAGCACGAGGCGATTCAGCTGAAATCTATTAAGAATATAATCAGTCGTTTTCCCTCATGCTTCAGCCACAAGGCCTCGGTTCTCTGCTGCATCTTAAGCTTCCAGCTGCATAAATGTATTTTCTTTCCTTTATGTTCCTTCATTCCCATCGAGTGTCTGTTATCGATGATAAAAAACAGACAAATCAAGTAATGGAAAAAAGGTGTTTGAACCTTTCCTCGTCTCTGCTGCGGTGCTCCACTGAAGCAAAGACTTCCTCGTGTGCATGTGGTGAATCGCGCCAGGAATCAAACCACTGACACACTTTGAGTGAGCAGCGGTTAGTTCCACTCCGTGGTTTCATTGTTGTGGTTCACATGGATCGTGTCAGGAAACACAACACAGGTGTGTCTCAGCTCGGCGTCAGCGTTGTGGCTGACGTGCGTGTGTCTGAGGGAGCTCTAACGGCAGTAACGCTGATGCTTTAAACCCAGAAAGTGAAGCTCTGTGTGACGGGGTTGTTTGAATCGAGTCATTCCTGATGAAGAGTGACAGTCTGTCTTATGTAACCCGGGAAAACAGCTGACTGTCCTGAACCTGCTGCGCTGATTGGATTTGATTAAAAACCTTGTAGTGATTAAAAAAGAGGAGAGGAAGGAATAAAAGAAACAGAGAAAGAAAATGTCAACGAGCAACAGATTGTCAGCTAATTGGCAACCGGGGGGGTGGGGGGTGGGTGGGGGTGGGGCAAACAGGAAGTGACACCCAGCACCTACTGAGCGAGAAAGACAGAGAGAGAGAGAGAGAGACACAGAGAGAGAGAGAGACAGAGAGAGAGAGAGAGAGGAAGCTCTGTGTGTGTGTCTGTGTGTGTGTGTGTGTGTCTGTGTGTGTGTGTCTCTGTGTGTCTGTGTGTGTGTGTGTGTGTTATTCAGAAAGCCGATAAGTTAAGTCTTGTAGATATTTCATGTTTGTGATGAGTTATGTTTACAGATGTTTCAGCTTTGACACGCATGAGCATCGTTGTGGTTTGAGCACACACACACACTCACACACACACACACACACACACACACACAAAGAGCAAGTGTTTCAGTGTGTCTTTGATGTTTCAGAGTGCGAGTACTTCACTGCCCGACTGGAGAAAATGGAACGAATCAGAGGATTAGAGGCCTGGGAGATACTGTGAGGGGGAGGGGGTGGGGGTGTTTGTTGTGTGCAGTTAGGTGGGGGGTAGCGTTTGTGGTGGGGTGGGGGGTCACACTAAGTTTGGTGCCCTTGATTTGTGATCCACTTCCCCTTCTTCAAAGAGACGAGGGAGAGGAGGAGCCGGGGGAGAAGAAGGGGGGCGGGGGGTGATCAGATAGGAGGTAGGTGTTGTCGCCCCCTATTGTCACTATGTGAGAAGTGTGTGGTCAGGGACACACACCTGGTGGGGGTGGACTAGGAGACGGGTTTCGAACCTGCGACCTCCTGCATCCCAGTCTGGCGCTTACCCACTGAGCTACCAGGCCCGGGGGGGGGGGCTCACGGCGTGTCGGCGGTGAGACGAGTGTATAATCCTTCGGCGACATGTGGGGGGGTTTCACACGAGAGCAGCGGTGCTCGTCTAAACGAGTCCAAATACACAGAAAAGGCTTCGACAGGCAGATGGCTCTGATTGGAAATGAAAACACATCTCACTGCGCAGTGATGCAGACAGTGTCTGTCCGTCTCTGTCCTCATAGTCCCTGTGTGCACAGAGCTGCTGCTTACAGCTAGATATACGAGTGTGTTATTAATAAAGTTTGACTTTTACCTTTCTTCTCTTACGTGTGTAACACAGCAGCATCAGCAGAGGAGAAGAGGACAGGCTGGCTTTGGTACCCGTTATTAATGTGTTATTAATCACTTGAATAATGTGGTTAAATGAAAGCTTAGTGTTTTTGTAGTCACATAATTCATGAATCACGTGTGACAGGAGACAGGAGACAGGATCCGTCTAGGACACGTCACGACACCATAACAATCATCCTCTGGAGAGCGCGAACGACCCGAGTAAATGAGATGTTAGGAATCATCCTCTGCCGGTTATAAATGTCAAAACTCTGTATGACCAGGGTCCTTCAGCTAGAGCGGCGCCGAACCGTGAAGCTCAGCACAGTAAGAGGACAACCGTCCTCAAGGGAGTAATGAAGCATCACTTATCCCTACGATCAAAATAAATAGGACTAGTTTCATTAGTTCAGTTAGTTTGGACACGCGAACGTCACGATGTGAGGCTGAGAGGTTTCCTCTGTCCCTAACCTCCACCTCCTCTTCACGATGAACTGGAACTCCCCACATCGCTGATGCTGTGCTGCAAACTGTGACACCAGAGGCACGGGACCTTTAATTTGGTAACGCTTGGTTGTTCCAATACTTTTGAGCAGGTAGCAATCTTTCGTGGAACAGAATCTAAGACGAGTCAGAACATTTTTGGGCTCCTGCTGGTGCTGCTGCAGAGACGCTCGCTGTGCTGGAGGAACGTCATCCCGAACACAGCGGCTGTGATTCCATGTGTGCAGCAGGAATGCAGAGCAAAGCAGAGCGTTCATCAGGCCGGAGCGCGCTCGCTCGCTCTGCTACGGGGCAGGTTCAGCCTCACCACACTGATCCTGCTTTGTTTGTCGCTAATGTTGAGCGTGTGTTACTGCAGCTGGGGGATCAGAATTAAATCAAGAGCTCTTCACATTATTGTTGTGCTAAATAAAAAAAGCTTTTTCCATTCTCCGTCTATCTCGTCTCCGCTGTAGATTACAGGACAGCAGGTGAAACTGGAGAAACCCACACACCGCCGACGGCACACGGATAAGAGTGTGTGTGTGTGTGTGTGTGTGTGGAGACTGTTGTTTCCAAGCAACTCTGGGGACAATTAAAGCCCCGTGAGAGTTGTTTGTGCGCCGCATGTATCTTTTCATTGCTGTCATCAATCTGCTGCTATTTGCAGACTAATAGTATGCGCTGGTTTATTTAGGAGAAGAACCGGGCTGAAGAATCCGTCAGCGACAGAGTCGGTGAAGAAAAAGCTCAGGTCTGACAGCTTGTTTCTGCATCTGCATAATGAAAAACCTGCAGCTGTGGAAATGTCCAAACCGTTAGGAAACAAAATTCCAAAGTTTTATCCTATCGGATTTTTTTCACCGTTTGCGGTGTTTGCTAACCTGTTAGCCACCTATAGCCGTTTGTGTGTCCGTCATAAATCCCATGCTCCCCCTACTGGCCAAGTAAATTATTACCATCCGGTTGGAACACGTTTTTGTTTCTGTCAGCCAATCGGATCCTCACAGTTTTACAGGAACAACTGACACTCGGTGTGATCATACTTAAGGCATTTCATATTTCACACACACTTCCTGGTGGAAAGAACGGGGGTGTTGGTAGAAATAGTGCAAGAGTGTGTGTGTGTGTGTGTGTGTGAAGCCCAAAGATCAATGTAGCGTTTGATCCGCATGTATCCGAGTGAAGTGAGCTTCCAGAGAGCTTCCAGAGCTACCAGCCCCGGGGGAGGCTCAGTGTAACGGCAACACCTCGCTTCACTACACCCCCCCACCCCCAACACACACACACACAGGCGTCTTTTCATCTACTGGGATGTTTCATCTATCCTGCGCACACACACGAGTGTGATCCAGCATCACGTCCGTCATGTTCCTGTGACAACAAAGACTTGAGCTGAAAAGCATCTCAGGCTGTTTCTCATTCAGAGGTTCTGAAGGAGCGGGTTGTGGATATTGCGCATGTTACTGATCAGTATTTTGATATTGTGTAATGTCCGTTTTGACCTGATGGTGGCGCTTGGTGAAAGGTCAGAGTCCAGATTAGCTCTTCATGCACACTGTCCAGAACTGTGGAGTTTTGTTGCCTGTGAGTCAACGCTGTGGGCGCAAGTGCTCGTGGGCTCGTGCATGTGTGTTGCCCCTCGTCGCGCAGAGAAATGCACAGCTGACAACAAAGAAAGTCACCTTCCTGCTGAAGGGCAGTGGATCTGGAGTGAAGAGTGAAGTGAAGCGAGCGTGAAGGCCCGTTTCCGTTCTGTTGTTTCCCGTCACCAGCTTTTTCCTTCTGTGTCTGATTCAGAGCTGCAGCTTCTGAGGACTTGTGTCCTTTCTGGTGGAAAGTTACCTGAATCGAGCATCACTGCTAACTTCAGTGTGCACGCTCGGTTTGCTGACTTTAGCGTGAAGCCGACGTCAGGACGCCGCTCAAAGCGGTCACAATGGCAGATAGCATGTAGCTCCTGATCCCTCTGTAGGGATGGATGCATGCGCGCGTGTCCGTCCACATCCACACTCTGTAGTTACACAGCACGCACACACACACACACACACACACACACACACAACTACGCTGCACACGTACGAATCCTGAGAACACGTGTGTAAAAGCAGCATGAACACACACACAAACATATTCACACTACAAGCGAACAGTGGAGCAACATGAGTTCCAGTTAAAGCCGCAGCGCGAAGCAAACACGCAACATGCATTTGCTCGCACACCGTGCAACATGCACCCCCGCTGTCGCCCTGAATACTGTGAGCAAACATCAAACACACACACGGTGGACAAACACGCCGCTGCACACGCGCTCATCTTGCAGTCTCCTGGCGCTGCTTGCAGCCTGTCACCACAGAGCCGACGTCCTGCGATACGGACAGGTCCAGATGGCGCTGTCACGGCTGTCACCGAACCGCGTCTCCCAGAATACACCTGTGACAGCTGGAACATGTGCGCCCAGTCAGAGCGGCGCCGCAAAAGAGACTAATTATCAGCAGCAGTTCAGCCGCTGCCGCGTACACGGGGCCCGCGCCTCTCCGTCACCTTACAAGGCTGCTGAGGCCCAGCGACAAATCCACAGTGTCGTTAGCGTATGGCAGCTCGGAAAGAGGGACTTCCTGCTGCCTCCCTCCCCCTCAAGTCTGCATCCCAAGGTCGAGCCGAGCGTTGCTGCGTGACAGAGACACTATATGATGTCCCCGTGTGAGACGAGCGTGAACGCAGCACACGTCACATGACGTGGAAACACTCGTCACATGAAATGACTGAAACGCGTCCTAACCGCACGCGTCCAGCACGCCGCTGTGAGCGTCGGCATATGGCGGCTTACACTTGACGTGCATGAAAGAAGTGATCAGGAAGAAATGTCCAAAAGACTAATTCAACATGAACAGTCCAAGCAATCAGGCGACGCCGTCCCCGCTCTCTTTTCTGTGTTCAGCTTGGAACAAAGTGAAGAGAAAGAATTCATTAGAAGCACGTTTGGACCTGGAGTCGAGGAAAAGTTGAACAGAAAAGGCTGAAATCGTTGCTCAGTGACTTGTTGAAGGTAAAAGTGGTGATGCTGGGAAACAAAGAGCCACAGTTTACATTCGCTTTGACAGTGAGAAGAAATGTCTACGTGCAGAGGAGTGAAGGACGCGTCCAGCGTTAACTGAGGTCACGGAGGCAGCGTTTCCTCCTGCAGATCAAAGCTTTGTCTGCAGGACGCGGTGATTGTCCTGCTTGCTGGGTGCATTTTCTCACTTTTGTTTTCCTCGGTCGCCCATTAGCGCCGTTTGCTCATTCGTTCGCTGCGGATCGGGGACAGCGGCGGCGGCGGCGAGGGGCAGATCCATCACAATGCCGCGCTGCATATGGTAATTGTTCTAATAGATGCAGAGCGGTAGCTTAAGGGCTGATGTTTGGGAAACTGTTATTGAACTAATTACTCTTTTGCATCCTACGTCTCCAGACTCAGTGTCTCTCTGGAGTCACGGTAAAAATGACGTGGAGGGAGACGAGGAGGAGACTTGGAGGGAGACGTGGAGGAGACGTGGAGGAGACGTGGAGGAGACGTGGAGGGGGACGAGGAGGAGACGTGGAGGAGACGTGGAGGAGACGTGGAGGAGGCGGGGAGGGAGACGAGGAGGAGACGTGGAGGAGACGAGGAGGAGACGTGGAGGAGGCGTGGAGGGAGACGAGGAGGAGACGTGGAGGAGACGAGGAGGAGACGAGGAGGAGACGTGGAGGGAGACGAGGAGGAGACCTGGAGGAGACCTGGAGGAGACGTGGAGGGAGACCTGGAGGGAGACCTGGAGGGAGACGAGGAGGAGACGCGGAGGAGACGTGGAGGGAGACCTGGAGGAGACGTGGAGGGAGACCTGGAGGGAGACGAGGAGGAGACGCGGAGGAGACGTGGAGGGAGACGTGGAGGAGACCTGGAGGAGACCTGGAGGAGACGTGGAGGGAGACCTGGAGGGAGACGAGGAGGAGACGCGGAGGAGACGTGGAGGAGACGTGAAAGGAGACGTGGAGGAGACGTGAAGGGAGACCTGGAGGGAGACGAGGAGGAGACACGGAGGAGGCGCGGAGGAGACGTGGAGGAGGCGTTGAGGGAGACCTGGAGGAGACGTGGAGGAGACGTGGAGGGAGACCTGGAGGGAGACGTGGAGGGAGACGAGGAGGAGACGCGGAGGAGACGCGGAGGAGGCGCGGAGGACCCCGGCTGGCTGAGTGGCATCTTTTCCAGGCTCCGCTCTTTAGCTGCTGTATTTCGGTGTTGTAGCACGTTTTCCATACACAAAGCCATAAAACACAGCGGCTGAAATGATGCAACAGAGTCGATTCAATCAAACCCGACTCGAGCTCTGGATGCTGAGTCGGGTCGCACAGAACCTGCTGAACATCACTTCCAGTTTCCTGAAACGTTATTCAGCAGCACCCGGTGACGAGCAGACGGCCTGAATCACGTTCCTCCTTTGAAGCGCCGTGGGCGTTTAGGGCCGCCCGACGCCGGGCGAAGGAATGCATCAGAGAAACAACACAACGAGGAGGGAGACAGACGTATTTGATGTTGGCGGCTCCGAGTCCCTTTGTCTCTGAAGTCTGGTCACATTCACAAACCCCTTTGATGAGGAACTTGTTGCACAGTAGATTCCTCGTCACACGCGCTGCTGCAGCAGGACGAGGCCACGTTACATAACGGTTAAAGTCTCATCTCATTTCACTTTAAATCGCCTCCGTTTTTCTGCTTCGCTCTCTGGGAATCAATAAAATCTCGTCCCTCTTGATCCATCTGCTGCTACCGGCCACAGTCCCATTAAACGGAGTCCTCCACCTGCACAGCTCTGAGATTGGCTGCGGTGAAGTGTTACATGCCGGACTCGCCTTAAGGAAGCGCACGTTGCTGCGTCACACAGTTCACCAGCGCCACCCGCGCATGGCTGAGATCGGACGCCTGCCTGTGATTTGTTACGCACATAACACCGAAGGAAGCTTCACGTACACGCGTCCCGAGGCTCAGTGCAGTTCCTCCTTCATCCTGCCTGTGAAGCTGAGTTATCGTTTGTTTACCACGTAGAAAGTGCAGACAGAACAGCCGGCCTCAGCAGAGGCCAAGGGCTCGTCTAGTTCCGGCGAGTTGATCACGTCCCTCCGTGTTGCGTTTTGGTGACTCCCCGTCATTAACCTCTCTCTGCATTAATAGCAGCGTAATTAGTCCCTCATCCTCGATCCATAATGTTGAGTCAAGAAAGTGACGCTAATTTAGATCTAATTAGGCTTTTTGCTGCGCCGTCACGGCGCTCCGACACGCCGAGGAGCTAATGACAGGCTGAGAGTCGGAGGGCTGCTGCTGCTAAACGACAGCAGAGAGAGTTTCACACTGCAAGTCAGCATTTCTGTCGGGGCGCGGAGCCCGAGCCCGTCACAGGAACCAGGCCTGGGTTCTGACGGGGGTCGGCCCGAGACAGAGACAGAGCCGTTAGTTTCAGAAGACGCTGGAGTGGATGTCACCAGTGAGACAGCGAGAAAAAGCGCCAACACGTCCCCTCCGTGATGGTGGAGAGCGTCACAGCTGTCCAGCTGTTTCTTCTAACGCACGCGGACCAGCCTGGAAACGAGCTCTTCAGGCAGAGAGCGCTGAGGATCTGAGAGGTGGTGATGTCCTCTCTGGTTTGTCTCTGTGAGGCGCCTGTTAACGATGTGACGGGTCGAGCTCGCGTCTCAATCAATACAGCCGCACCTTCGTGCTGATGATTAAAGCTCGACACATCCTGGAAAAGACACAGCGGCGCGATAACTAACACTTTATCGAACACACAATCAAAGCACAGCGGCGCTGCTCCGGCGAGCGCCACGCGCCGCTGTGTCTTCCACTGGGAGGGAATGTTTTCCCTCCGTCTCAGAAGCCATTAGCGGCTGTGATGGTGATCAGTGGGGTTTACATCATGGCGTTTTAAAGAGCGGTGGGTGCTGCTGCTGCTGCTTATCTAATGGCCCACAGGAAGAGGAAGCCATTAGCAAATTAGCAAGTCCATCCTCGTCAGGGCTATTAGTCCGAGCCTTTATTTCTCCGCTCACAAAGTTACTGAGAAACATAAGACGACAACCGCTGTGAACTCTGTGGCTTGATGACGACAGCGCCGTCAGAGATCTGGTTTCCTGGGTCTGTGCTGTTGTCACGGGAACACACGAAGCCCCACCTCAGTCCTCAGAGAAGCCGTGAAGAGGACGCTTCCAACGGGAGGAAGAGTCTTTTACAGCGAAGCCTGCATGAAAGAGGCCTAACGCTAATGCTCATCACGTCCGTTCATTAGTGACAGGGACAGTTTTCCTGACCTTCAACTGGAGGAAAGTCCAGATGGTGAAATATATAAGTTATGTCATAAATATGTTGGTTTAAATGATTTAAATACTTGTATTTCTTTTTTATTCCTGCATGAAGTTAGTCTTGATCGTCTGGAAGACGACGTTGCAGGGCGAAGAGATTCCTGCCAGCAGCCTGATCCAAACACAATTTATTTACTCTCCGTCCTTTGGCAGCCTAATGAGAGCCAAGCCAGCGCACAGAGACGGGTACACGAGGTCACGACCTCCAACCGCCTCTGATTGGCTGAGCTCCTCGGGGCTCATGGTGACTGACGCGATCCTGCTCTCGGGGTCGCTGTTTGTCGGGTACGTTTCCTGTGCTGCCCTTTGGCTCCGCCTGTCATGGGCGTGGGTGTCAGAGCAGCCACAGGAGGATTCCTCCCGCTCTCACCGTTTTCTTTCACTCGCATTGATTCATTGTTTGTGCCAGTGTCACAGCGAGAGGAAGCTGCTGAAGCCTCATGAACTTAGGCTGACACCGCTGAAGCTGGTATTTTCCTGATTGATATCGACGTGTTCCTCTGATTTCTGCGTCCTCGCGCTGTCACAGAGTCTCGGGCTCTTTGAAGACGACGCGTATCGGCATATGGTTTGGGACGGTTTAATTTAATTTGCGTGGGATCTCACAGGTCCCCTGATTACAACTGTTGGGGAGTTAATTGGTGTCACTCGGTCCTCCGAGGAGAACAGGAAGCACACACACACACACACACACACACACGCACACACGCACACACACACACACACACGCACACCTTCAGCTCTTCCTGTTTTATTAAGCAGACGGATGTATTGTCTGCATTCATCAACCACGTCAGGTCATCCAATTGTTCATTCTCTTCTCTTCATTCTGACGTCCAGCAGCCCGCTCGCCGCCGCTGAAGCTGGGAAATAAAGGCCAAGATGTGTCCGCCAACAGCAACCTGCCCAGAAAGCCGTCGACTGATTTCGTCCTCCTGCTGACTCGTCTCCTCGCTGGTGGTTTTATCTGAAACCAAATTGTGTTGGTTCACAGTCAAACTGGCAGCGGAGAGGCCACGCAGACGTTGGCGTTCAGCGCCCGCCGATCAAAAGTAAAAGATGGCACCACGCATCCATCACTGCGCGGCGCTGATTTGCATGAGGTGGTCGTCCAGGTCTGAACTCGTCGCCAGCCCATTAGTGGAAGAGGACAATCAACAGATCCAAGGCTCCACTAATCACTCGCTCAAAGCAGCCAAGAGAGGAAGTCTGATCCGACGAGTTCACTGCCAAACAGTCGAAGTCCTGAAAAAACCCAGAGAATCAAAGAACTACTTCCATTAACAGAGGACGTCAAAATCATTTGGTTGTTTCTTCTATTTTACTTTATAAAGACTCACTTTGGCTTCACAAGAACATTTAAATTAGTGTTAAAATGCAGCTCGTTGATAAATCAGCGTGAGCAGCTACTTCTCTCACGCCAGGTCTGATTCACGTTTCCCTGCTAACGTGCCATGCTTCACCCGCTCCACACAGCAGGGCTGCAGTTAGCATTTCATCAAAGGTTTGGTACGCAGAAGCTGCAAAGCCCCAACGGTTCCTGGTCAAACGGCCTGTCAGCAGTGATCAGCTGCAGCTGCTGCAGACGGACAGAGAGACATGCTGGTGGACAGGCCTCGGTGCTGGCAGCTGCATCGGCATGCGCAGCGAGGCTCCTGGACGGCTGGAAGAGAGGGGGGGGCAGCTGTCAAATTGAAAGTGGCAGCTGCAGCCAAACTCCAGAGCTGTTTTTTCCACAGGAGGTCAGAGGTCACCAGAGGCTGCGGGTCTTCTTCTTGAGGGTTTCTCTCAAAGCTGAACATGAAGCACGCAGGACAAAGACGACAACGAGCCACTGGTGACGTCCCCTTTGAGGCCTCCTGCCTTAAGAAGCCCCTCTGCTTATCCTAGAGTCCTGGTGGGATTAAGATAACTTCCTGACGCGTCGCATCCATCTCCAGCTCATCCGCAGCCTCGCTGTCACGTCCCTGCATCACTGCATGTTTAATGCCGGTACAAGAGTTGTGCATTTCCAGCGTTTGGCAGCCTGCTGTGACACCAGGCGGTTAATACCCAGCTCCCCCTGCTCATCAGTTTGGCTGCAGTAAACACCCCCCCCTCTGAGATGTCACTGTTTGTTTCCGTTTCTGAATTCATTGACACATAAACAGTTGCTTGTGTTTGCACACTGTAAAAACGTCGCGTTGACTCAGTTTTGTCTTGACGTCTTTGTCCTTTTTTTTTCTAAGAATATTTCATTTAGTTCTCAAGCTGTTAATAAAAAACAGAAAATATCCACCTTACATGTTGAGGTTGTGGAGCTGCCAGGCAGAAGGACGAGGAAGACCTCAGAAGAGCTTCATGGATGAAGGAGGACAGTCACATCTATGATGTTGGCCGGTTCCCTTCACAGTGACAGGCGGCGTGAACGCAGCTGATTCCTGCGTTACACCAGTGACACGACGGGTTCATATGGACAAAAACAGTGGACAGGTGCTTTAAGGGTGCGGAGCAGCTGCATAACATTAACACAGAAAAACAGGGTTAAAAGACGGAGCATGATGATGGCTGAGCTGTTTTCTCCGTGATTCACACTTCAGCGCGGTGATGAGTTGATCCTGAGTCAGAAACAGACGGATCTGCAGCAGGTGTCCAACAGACAACATGTGAAATGAAAGCAGAAACACGAGACCATGAGAGCCACGGAGGAAGAAATGCACCCTCTGCATCTTCCTCTCTCCTCCGTGACTCCGCCGGCCTGTGTTCGGCTCGTGGTTTTCTGCTGCAGCGATGATGAAGTGGAGCTGTGATAATTCTGCTGTCAGCGTTATAAACGGGGTCCACTGCATGTGACCCGTGGCTCAACACGCCGCCCATGAATCAGCCGAGTCCTGTAAACATTTGGGCAATAAATAACTATAATTAAAAAAATACTGGTTATTGCATAAATTAGGTAATCAATTAGGTTGCATTTGGTATTCATGCACCAGCTGCTTAGCCTGCAGTTTGACTTATTAGACTCTCGGAGGCTCCTCTGCTGCTCACTGAGGTTTGGGGAGTTATGTACGGACGTGCGTGTGTGTGTGTGTGTGTTATTTGCACGCTACGTTCACATGTGCAACTCTGATTATGACGGTTGTGTTCTCGCCGTGACTGGATTGTCGTCGTGTGTTTATTACGTCCTTATTTGACTGTAGTTTTGGCCTAAATGCTCGATTAAAGCCGTTTGTTTCACCGTGACAGAGTCTGTGTGTCTGTTAAATTCAGCCTGACAGATTTGCTTTCTTTGGGAACTTTGGGGATCTCCACCAGAATTTAAATACAGTTCTCTTAGTTTGAACAAAGCTTTGCTGCACAGCATGAGTTTGTAAAAAAGAATCCGCTGGAGGGTTGCTGGTTTTATGAAGACTGTGGTTTGAAGGCAGAATATGAGACTGGATTAACTTGTTAAAATTTATTTCGCAGTGTTTGCTTTTACTTTCCCCAAAATGCATTGCAAACAGGTTTCCGGCGAGGGTTTCTCCCACACTCCTCTCCCATAGTGCACCTCACTTAGAGAACATGAATAGTTCATCGGCAAAAGAACAACAATTGTTACTTAAGTCTTCATCTAATATTTACGGGACACGCACGGCAGGTCTGCAGCAGAGGCCTTGTAACTGAAAGCACCGAGGAATTCCGTGCAATTAACTGCCAGGGAAAACAAGGCGGGGGAAAGAAGGAGAAATGTTTGGAGTAAAACACGAAAGTTAAATATATTAATGCAATTGTTCAAACTGTTCCTTTTCCTCCTGAATTTAATTGGAGCCTCTGAGAAAATTGAAGTCGATAAGTGTGTGCAGAGCCGACAGATTGCCTCATATCCATGCAGCAGGCTCAGCCCACATTAAGAATGGCCTTGGCGTCTTCCTCCTCCCTCTGAAGGCTGCCGAAGCCTTGGCAGCAGCTGCTTTTGTTTATTCTGCACCTAACATGTCCTCCCCCAAAAGTTTACCCTTGATCAACAAGCATATTAGGTTATGCTAATATTAGTCGTCATTAGAAATCTGCTCACGGCGCCGGTTTTCTCTTCGCTCACTGACTCATTTGTTCTGATTACTCCGTGTTCCCTCCCGGAGTGTTAGCAGGCGGCGGCACCGCTGGGCAGTGTGGGCGTGCTAACAGAGGTCAGGGGTTAAATCCTGCACATCTATATCACTCGCGTTAGCTTTCAGCTAATGTGCAACTCCCACCTCCAGCTCTTCAACATGACTGAGGTGCACTAATGGCCAGCGAGAGGGCTTTAATGTACTGAAGAGTGACGAGCAGCAAGTCACGCACGGAGCAGCACAACAGCAGCCGTTCCCGCCCAAAACACAGCGCTACAGTTACTGACAGATCAGTGACCAAACCACAAATAAAGCTGGTGGTGAAGCCTCCAACATGAAGCCAGCTCCAGCCTGTGATGGAGGGATGCAGGGTGGATGCAGACACCACCTGAGCACTGGTGATGGGGTGCGTCTCAGTGCTACCAGCTGTGAAACAGGACACGGGGAAGTTTCCTCACAGCTCACACAGGAAACGCGCAGGAAAACCCAGATCATCACATGAAGATGATTCGTGCTGGTTACATGTTTAAGACCTTCAAACATGAATCCTTTCTATTAGTACAACTTCAGTCTAAACATACTCCACGAACCAGAAGCTGGAGGTCGTGTTAGAACATCCTGGACCGGCTGTTGTCATGGTTACTCATAGGCTACCACTGTGGACACTGAGCCATATTCATCAGTCAGTCATGTTGTAAATGTGTATTTTACTGGAGCCTCTGTGAAAAAGGTTGTTGATGCTAGATGGTAACCCCCTCTCCCCCCTTCACACAGTGAACCCTGCGGTGACATGGCGCGAGGACTACGTCAGGGAGCTCCGCCGTTCCACAGACGCAGCACTGTTCATGTTTGCAGAGGAAGAAGAAGAACGCCTGCAGCCTGCAGCCTGCAGCGCTGGTCTGACACAGAGGTCCACGTCCTGTTCACCACCAGCGAAGCAGCTGCAGGAAGCGTCGGTTTGACCCCCCACATTAAAGCCTGCGCTGCCACGCCTTAAAGCTTCAAGGGAGAGAAAGTTGTTCACTCTCACAAATATTGATCCATGTATGTGAGATCACACACACACACACACACACACACAGTATGTGGGATTTTCTCCCTGACAAAGGAGCTCATGGCGAGCTCGTTAAGATGGCTTGTGGAATAAGGAGGGCAGCTTTGCTCGTCCCCGAGATGGAAGATGAGTCTGAGCCTAATGACCTTCACTGACAGCCGTAATTCTATCAGGACCCAATCAGCTGCAGCAATTAGGCGCTCTTTGTGAGCCGGGGAAAGGGTGTGTGGATCCTAACCGGGGTCAATTAGAGAGTATAGAGCTGCCGCTTGACTCCCACTACATCACTCTGTCTCTCACCAGCCAATCAGCCTCGCTTTCCCCTTTAATCACATAATATAAATGTATCTCGCTCGCCCTCCCTTCATCTCTCTTCGCTCGGCTCTGTCCCCAGGCAACTCCGTCTTGGTCAGACAGGTCCTTTTTTAAATCAGTGTGGCTCTTCTCCCTCGTATTATTCGGCTTTGTCGGGGGCGGGGGGGTTATCAGTCCCGGTTGTTTCTGAGGCGTTGATCTTTATTTTCGGTCAGTTGATAAATGCTCTGTTGTTACGGCACATTTTGGATATCAGTGTTTCAATCTTGAAGGCGGCGACTGAATTCTTCCCCACTGTCGTCATCTAGATCCTCTTAAAGCTGATTCCAGACCTGAGGTGAGACCGTGCAGGAGAGCAGCTCATGGCGAGCTGATGTCAGTTCTTCAGTAGAAGTTGTCAGTCAGGGTTGAGGAATAGAGGGCGAAACAAAGTCCAGTTTTCTAGGAGAACCATGGCCTGGATGAACCTTCGCTCAGATATAAGACGGTGCACTTTCCTTTACAGCCCCGAAGCATCAAGGATTTAAACTCTAAACTCTAAACAGGAGCCAGTGGAGAGAGGCGAGGGGCGGCTGAAACATTTCGGACCATCTAGAGGGTTTGATGGTGACTGGAGAGTCTCGGCCAGCAGACAGCTACGACGCTCATTGTCTTCTCCAGAATGACTGAGAGTCCCTGAAAGCATCACCATGCTCAGAGGCGGCTAAATAAACTCGGCGCCGTATGGCTGTCACGCGTGTCTCACCACATCTTCCCTGTTGGTCGTTCACCTCCATCTGCGCTGACGGCAGCTCATCACTCAGCAGGCTGCATGAGAGCACTCGAGGAGGAGAGAGGAACAGGGGGAGCTACAACAACCACACGCAGAGGAGCGTTCAGGGAGCTGTTTTCTGTTCTTCCTCTCTAAAACGTATGCTGAACCCATCTGCTGCCGCCGGGCTCGGGGGGGAGCCACTCGACACACGAGGAGGAGTTTCACTTCCTGATACCTCGCGTGCTTACGCGCTGGAAAGACGGCGGCAGGAAGTCACACGAAGACCCTCGGCTAGTTTATCTCCCGCGCTAGAGCCGAGAGGTTTGAGCTGCGCACATGCTTTGTTTACCTGCAGCCCTTCAGAAACAGCTAGTGCGCAGAGTGAGGTAAATAGTAAAGAAGAGGTAATTGCTCACAAGGGGCTGAGTGTGTGCGAGTATTAAATATGGAGCGCAAACAAGAGATAGTGCGTCTCTCTGTGTGCAGCAGTGTGTCGAGCGTGTGCAGAGAGCTGGAGGTCTCAAACCACCACAGCGTCGGCACAGGTGTCAAAAAACTCCGTAATTAGCAAACAAACAAACAAACAAACGAGGGAGTCAGTGAAGAGAGTGAAGGACGTGGGTGGAGAAGAGACGACTGTCACCAACGGAGGAATCACGTGACTAAACAGCAAAGAGCACAATGACAAGATCACAGGAGTGATTCAGGAGGAAACCTTCAGGTTTTAATTGTTCTCTGATAATAATCAAATAAGTCTGCAGCCGCAGAGGCAGCAGGAAGTTACTGTTGTTAAACTGTCTAGTTTAACTTTGACCTCAAGGTGGCGCCAGAAAACAAACTGCATGTTATAGAGGTCGCCGCAGCCGATCCTCTCGTCCTGTCTGAAAGCTCCACCTGTCTCCGTTACGTCGCTTCTGAACCATCCGTCATCCAACAGTGCTGGAAGTCACAGAACCACTCAAATAAAAGTGGATCATCTTCTGAGGAACAAGAGCCTCCTCCTCCTGGTTCTGTCTCAGGAGATTAGCCGTTCATAGAATGAAAATAAAACTTGATTTGTCTGCAGAGAACAGAGTCGTAGAGCTTAAAGCCGACAGTCGCACCTGACAGTGGCCGTGAACTCATCATCTCAACAGCAGTCTGACTGATCGGTTCAGACTGTGTACGAGTGGCGACGGTGCTGAGGAAAGTCGGGAGGTCAATAAATAAAGTCATGCTCCAGAGATCCGGAGTTTCCAGATCACCAGATGTGACATCTTCTGCTGCACGTGGACTGAACACCACCTTCAGAGAGTCAACACAGCTGGAGCTCCCAACAACACACACTATACTGAAGACCGTGGTGTGTGTGTGTGTGTGTGTGTGTGTGTGTGTTCCCAACTAATAATGAGCATGAGCAGAAAAACAAAAACTTCAAACACGAAGTCCAAGCAGCACAGAAGAGGGTTGCTTCAGAAATAACCTCAAAGCACTCTGAGCACACCTGCTTGGCTCCGCCCACTCTGACTGCCCATAGTAACTGGGTCAGCAAGGTGGGCCAAAACTAATAGTGCATCAGTTTTAATTGCCCCTGCATGCCGTTTCCTGACAGATGCCATCACCGCTAATTAGTTACTGACAGCATTATCAAGTTCTCTTCTAGTGCGAGGGGGGCTGGGTGGTGGGGGCAATTCTTAACACCACCGCCAAATTAAAGTGTTGTGAACTAATGAGCACGCGTAGGCGCCAATTAAAAGACGAAGAATGGCTCATGCTCCGGCCCCGTCCCCGAGGCTTCACATGAAAGCTCGCCTCTCCAAGACGCTGCTGGAAGACGGAGGAGAGGTGAGGAGGAGCTTCTTCGGGAACTCAGGACGGTCTCTCAGTAAGAAACATTTCAACACTAATTGGTGCATTGAAACAGAAGCGTTTGAGACAAAGCCGCGAACACCACGTTTGACTTCAGTGCGGATCCATTTCTGCGTCACACCCTCGGCTGCTGCTCGGGGCTGGTTCTCCACCTCCCTGTGGGGTTAATGGAGTTTTCTCATTTTGAAATCTATAAGTGATAAATAATGATGAAAGGTGAAGCCTTCAGTTCAGTAGAAACGCTCACATGTGTTTACTGTACATAAACACGCAGCGCGTGAGGAAATCCAGCTTTTTGTTTCACTTTTAATCTTCTTCTTCTGTCTGATTTATTGATGCTTGACTTTCGCCTCATTAGCACCGCCAGTGTTTGGGCTTGGAACTGCACACGTTTCTAACTTCATTCGTCATTATGTTTTTATACTGCACAGAGACACTTTGAGACCTGTGCATTAATGAATCAGCTGATAATCACCTGCTTGTTCAAACGTCTGTGTCTCTGCAGCCATGAGCAGCACCGCTGCACCCTGAGGAGCTTCTCTGACCGCCCCTGCCAGTCAGGAGCAAGGAGAACCTCCGAGTCCACATTACCAGACGGAAGACAGCGCCTTCAGGCTGATGCAAGCTGAACAGGCCAATGAGAGCGAGACAGAATCTGCCGGCAGGCTGGAAGTGGACAGTCTGGAGGCCGTGGCAGCGACGGCGATGGGAGAGCAGTGCCATACTTGACAATCCCTCTCACCCGCTCTGTGATGAACTGTGGCAGATGGGAAGCTCATTTAGCCACAGACTAATTCCACCAAGAAGCAAGAAAGAGCTGTTCCGGCGGGTTTCTGTGACTATTTTTATTCTCATAAACCACAAAGCCACCAGAGCTCCCGGAGCCCGGACAGTTCATTACTCACCTGAGGAAACTCCTGAGAGCTGCTGCACAAACATCACACGTGAAGCTGCGTCGCTTCATGGAGCTGGTGATAATGTCAGCGTCTGATTCCTCAGTGTCGTCAGAACAACTCCACCAGATGCTTTGAGACTCAGGTCAGTATTCAGTAACTGGTTCTTTACTGAGGAGCAGACGATGAGGAGAAGAGAATCTGATCCAAACCACAAACCAGCTCAGAAAAAACAAAACGAATTACCACCATTTATTCATACAAAGAAAAGAAAAGCGCGTGACGGCAGAACAGCAGCAGGACCTGCTGTGTTCACGGAAAAAGGGGCTCGACAGCTCCTGCTGCATAAATACAAAACACACAGGTGCTGGTCATCAGACATTAGACCCGCCCCCCTGTGAGTCTGTGCTGCCTGAAACTGCACTGATGGTGGGAGAACTCCAGGCGAGGCACTGATGGTGGGAGAACTCCAGGCGAGGCACTGATGGTGGGAGAACTCCAGGCGAGGCAGGAGGCAGGAGGCAGGAGGAAGGAGGCAGGAGGCAGGAGGCTGGAGGCTGGAGGCTGGAGGCTGGAGGCTGGAGGCTGGAGGCAGGAGGCAGGAGGCAGGAGGCAGGAGGCAGGAGGCTGGAGGCTGGAGGCTGGAGGCAGGAGGCTGCAGCGTTACCTGCAGCAGATCACGTTGGATTCAGTATTCTTGCTCGTGATGAAGATCTGGCAGGTGTGTTCCTGTCAAGCGCACACACCTGACCTTAATAAAGCTTCTCATCTCATCTCAGCCACTGGAAGATTTCAGAGTATAAATGTAGCTCCCCCCACTCACACCTGAGTCATTAATAAATCTCAGCTTCCCTGGCACGTCTCTAGTCACGTAAACATCCTCTGCTGCAGCATCCTTGTTCTCGCTGCTTTTATCACAGCATTTTAATCACTCTGCTGTTTTATCACCACACAAATAGACTGAGTCGAACACAACGACCCAGTGAATGCAGCAGCGAGCGCTAACAGGCCTCTCACAGAGACCTTTAAATCTGAGGAAAAATACTTGACTTCATCCATAAAATCATCCCTCACTCCTCTCAGCTGCAGCCATTAGCACTAATTCAGCTCTCAGCTTCCCATCACAGCACACAATAACTGCACCTCCTGCCCCAGAGCTCGCGACTAAAACAAACACTCTGGGTTTGCAGGAAAAAAGCCCTGAGAGTGGTGTGGCTGTCAGTCGGTGTATTATGCATGATGAATAAGGCTGGGATAAATGTGCACCTCACTGGGATTCTAAATAATTAAGGGAAAAAATGAAGGCTTCAAACGTTGTCTTTGCAGAGGTAGCCTGCTCGCGGCTAATCAGTGCTAACAGGGGCTGTCAGAGAACCAAACAGATCAATTCCCCTGGCAGAGGTAGGACGGCCAGCCTCATCCGCGACGCTCTGATAGACTGACAGTCAGCAGAGAGCTGCAGGACTGGAGGGAGGGAACCACACAGCTCCAGTGCAGCGCGATGCACAAAGCGCAGCTGCTGCAGAATATGAGAAACACAGGGAGAAAAACACGGGAGGTTTCTCACCCGATAACTGCTCATGTTTCTGCCTCGTTCATAATCTAGCACCTGCACATTTTGGTTAAAGCCCCAGAACTTTGCACATGACACCACCTCGACGTGCATCCAGGAGGAACCCGACCGCTGACCTCAGACGGCTTTTCTGAGACTCCCACTGCTGCTGAGACGTTTTTCCATCAACGTGTGAGACAGACGGCACAGAAACCCGAGATGCTACGTGTTTGTTCCGTCACCCTGTGACACGTTACGTGATGCATCTTCTGCAGTGTTGCTTATTAATCAGCTCTCTCAGGTATTAATGCAGTATATGAGTCACTTAGTGATAACACATCTCTGCTTCCATGGTGAGTGCAGTAGGATCTAGGATGTTTCATCAAGGGGCCACATAGAGGGGTCAATGCCCCTGTGGCCCCGCCCCTAGAACCACCACTGGGTGAGTGATCGCATGAGGTGAGCGCATAGAAACACTAAGGTTAGATGAGAAACACCCAAAAGTAAAAACGCGTGTCTCACTCAGAGACGCTGGTGGACGCGGCACGAAGTCGACTCCTACAGTGAAGAGAAATATGAAATTTTAAGGTTTTAATAGCCGTCGTCCTTTGTGCTGTGGAGTTTGAACTTGGAGATAAAGCCGTGGTTGTGTTTTTCTCTCCGACGCCCTCGTCTCTACGTGCAAACCGCTGCACGCTGCCACCATTCATTTCCCACTCCGCCAGCCTCCTCTGGGCCGTGAGAAACATCTTCTGAGCGGATCACCAGAGGGCCGCTGAGCTCGCCTCTTAATTCGTCCGACAGCGGCGTCGCTGTGATACCTCTAAGAGGCGAATCCCCGTCTCTGCTCTCAAAACCCGACAATCTCCACGGCGCCCCGCATCTGACTCGAATACCATCTGAGAGTTTAAGACGAAGCCGGAGAGCAGGAGAAGGGAGAATCAGAGGCGTGTGGTATTTGTTTGACAGGTACATGTCTCTATAGGCCAGTGCCTTTCCAATTTAAGAGGCCCTTAAGCTGGGAGCAGCAGCTTAACATTATTCTCTGTAAAGAGGAAGGAAAAAGAAGCTCTTTTTTCTGCTTTCAGATGGGCCCTGCCGACCCTTCAAGGACGCTTTGCTGCAAGTGTTTCATCATTTGGTTAATTTTAATTATTTTCCAGGCTTGTTAAGTCCCGCAGCAGCGTCGTTGAGCGCTCGCTGTGAAGCGAAAGGAAGTGAAGTGACAAAAAAGGTATGAAGGGAAGACCAGGGGGACAGTGCAGGATGACAAAATATTTCATTAGCCTCTGAAATGTTGGCTCAGTCAAACATCGCCCCTCAACCCGCAGCAGCATGTGAGGTTTGACAGGCCACGTACCTCGTCTCTGCACTCATTTGCAGGACAAATCTTTAGGTAATTAGTAAATCCCTGCTCTTCCAGCTGTGTTCCTTGGCTTTAATTAACTTTAAATCTCTGCTACTTCACAGTTCTGGGTACTCCTGGGTGTTTAGACTCGTTTCCTCCTGGAGAAAGAGTTAATTTCACGAAGTAAGATCAGAAATATCAAAACTTTCACTTCCAGGTGAAAGAGACACGGCGTCTTTCCTCTGGCGCCGCTCTTGGGTCATGTGTTTACAGTCCGACATATTTTTATCCTTGTTCATCTCTCTTAATTAAGCCATCGGGGGATAATCGTTGAGACTGAGATTCATGCTCGACAGACCACAGATATCTGGATGGCGATCCATCCCGCAGACATAGGCTGAAGTGGGGGGGCAGCAGAACCACACAGAGCGTGTAGCGGGGGGGGGGTCTTTAAACCTCTGAATGTCCGCTCTGTCCCCTGAGCTCAGGTTGCTTCCTGTTGGGGCTTCGCTGCTTCATTCTGCTTTTGCTTCTACAGCCTCCCCCCTCCCTTGGGGGGGGGGGGGGGATGAATCCTCCTTACCCTGCTAATTACTGGTCATTAGTTGGTCTTTAGTTGTCATTTCCAATTTACCCGCGAACAGCTACCACCAACTTAGCCACTCTGAAATGAAAGCTCCTCCACTGGCCGAGACAAAAGGCTTCTTCCCCAGAGGACTCGAGGCTTCACTCCTTAAAACCTCCGGAGTTTAATCCTCATGAAATGAGCTGTGAGCTACGATACCCCCCCCCGGGTGAACCGGTTGAGTGTTCCTCACTGCAGGCTCCCCCATCAGGTGACATCAGCATCAGAAAGGCCTGCGCCGGCTCAGCCAACCACCGAGACACACGGCCGCCTTATCCTGTCTCATTAACAGTCGCGTCACACCGCAGCCGAGCTGGACTTTGGCCATTAGAACGGCTGCAATTAACGGCTACTTAGCCGAGGCAATTGAACATTATGGGACAAAAGAGGAGGTGTTATGACTGCATTATGTGACGGTGTTATGTGGTGCTCTAAGCCTCGCAGATAGACTTTATAATTATTTGCTCTGTCAGAATGAAGCTGCAGGGAGGACGAGTCTGTCCGTCCGCTGTGATGCAGAGTAATGTCACATCAGCATTCTCCCCACACACACGGCCTATTTCATTTATTCTTTCTTCCATTTAAGAGCCCACATATCTATCTATCCATGCTGAGTAGACATCTCAAAATCTCAAAACCAATTTGGCATTATCTCCATCACAGGCGACCCCTTAAATTTGCATCAGTGGAGTGGGTTTGGCAAGCAATTACTCCGATGCAGGACATCGGTAATTTGACGAGAATCTGCTCTGACAAGACTGGACGCAGCAAAGGAGGCGTCCCCTGGGGGAGGGAGGGAGGGAGGGAGGGAAGGCAGAGAGCCGGCCTGAGGATTAATGAAGCAATGAGATAACGGAGAGGCGCCCCACCCCGTCATGGATACGTGCAAACATACAGGAGATATGTCAAAACACACGGCGAGACACCAGCTGACGTTTTACAGAGTCAGCAACCTGCTCGTGCTCTACGCAGAACCACAAACCATGGAAGGTTCCACCAAGGTCCGAATGCAGGAAGGACATTCCGTTCGCTGGTGGAGACAACGTCACAGCAGGTCTTCAAATGAAAACAAGAACGCGTGTCCTAACTAATCCTGAAACCTGCACAGAGGCCGTCTGAACCCGCCACGTCTGCCAACGTGTTTCAATACAGCATCAGTCCCCCGTCCCCCGTCCTCTGTCCTCCACTCATAACCAGCTTAGCCAAGGTTAGGAAACAGACAGCAGCATGGACCCAGCTTGTGTTTGGTATTTTAATGGTAACTTCAAGTTGTTTGGTGTCTGTGGTGGATCGGGTTTCAGTGGCGACTGCTTAAGGAGCCAGAACGTCCCAGAGCAGCGACGTTTTTTCCCCATTTAGAAGGAAACAACGTTCCCGACTGGAGAGAAGGACTCTGCTACGTCTGCACGCCGACAGCTTCGAGTCCAGCAAATCTGTTGATACGTGATGAAGGTGGAGGTTAAAGTAAAACTACACCCAGGAGCCAACATCCACGTCTCTGTTTTGTGGCAGTGGAGGCAGAATTCCTCAGAACCTCAGCATGTAAAACTAAACTAGCTGCGTAGGTAAACGGATCCTTTGGATGGAAATGTAATCATGATGGAAGCGTCCTGTAGCAGTTCTACCTTCATCAGAGGCGGCGTCCGCCAACGCTGCCGCTGCCTAGGGGTTTATGGCCAAGCTGCAGAACGCTCACCTGCAGGAGGACGAGCTGACGGGAATAACCCGTACAACTATATCTGAGTTCGGCCACACTGGCAGCAGACGGCGGTGAAACATGTCGTCTTTGCGCTGTGTAGAAGTCATTCAGTGTTGTTGTGTTGCCGCCCCTTTTCCACCTCGCCGCTGCAGTCATCAGACAAATGCTGGTTTCCTGTGCACGCAGGGAGAACGTAAGACAAATTCCATTCACGCGGATGCCTCTGAACAACGTGACGTGCGGGAGCTGGAGGAGGGCCTGGTCGCTGACAGAGGAGCCAGAGACGCGCTCGTTTTAGCGCCCGGGGTGACAGCAGGGGCCACGTGGAGCTATTTACTCTGACATATTTCTAGGTGACAGAAACGTTAACTAATTACTCCCCTTGATCTGCAGTTCGCACAAAGGCCCGAGTAAAAGTGGCTCGCAGTTTGTTGTGTTTTTAAGGGCTTCTCATTTCTCCCGGCGCAGCTCGTCTGCTTCTCTCCCCCCAGAGTTCAGATGCTCAGACAGGTAGAGAGCAGGATTCCTGCTGATAGCAGGTGCTGCTGTCCTCTTCTCTTCGTTAAGTGCCTCTTCCTCTGCTCTTCCATTTTCACATTTCCATGCATGGCTGCCTTGACATTTAGTGTGGAGAAATTGACTGTTTTCAGGGACTCTCGGGGGAGCGCTGTATTACTTTGTCCTGTCAGAAAAAGATGTCATGAAAGGAAGGTGATGTCGGGTCCGTCGGATTGTTTATTGAATTTACGGCGCCATTATTTCACCACTCAGCATGATTGTATTCATATTATACCCCATCCCACCAAGGTCGCCAGCACGCCGCCAGCCTGGTAACCTTGCGCCTGGGGCCCCTGGGGGCTGGGTTTAACCAGAAAGACAGGGACCCTTCAGCTTTCAGCTTTGATGGACAGTCAAATAAAGCTCAAAGCTCAATGACACACCAATCAGCCTCTGTCAGCGGCGGAGGCAGCAGCTGCCGCAGCGTTGGCCACCAGGTGAAAACAGACTAGCTGACGGATGCTCTCGCGCCGCGGCCCTCGCTGAGGTCGCGCGGCGTGGAATTGCAGCATTGATCAGCAGCAGAGATGACAACGTGTGCGTCAGTGTCTGACCAATCACGATCTAGCAAAGCGATGGAGTCATCCTGGGCGTGAGGTCATGGTCCCCGTTTGACTCGGCAGCCGTGACTCTCGGGTCACGGCTCATGTTCAGGATTTAACGTGCACACGGAGAGACCTGCCTCTATTTATGTTTCCAACTCGTTCCTGAACTAACTTTCAGGAGCTCCGGGCGGACGTCCTAAAGCGGTCCTGTGTTTTAGAAAAGAGAAGAATGACTTTCTCCACCGCTGCTTGTTTATTCTCCTGACTGATGCACAGCAATTAATTCATCAAAAAAAATACATGCAAAAAAAAACCACTGATGAAAACAGCTGTTTTCTAAAGATCAAAACATCAGAGCTCAGTTAGGACGAATGATGTAAGCAGGGATCCAACATTAATACACGATACCTGATGTTCTAGTACTGATCCAAACCTGCCCGTGGTTTTTTTCTGCTGGACCTGACTCATACAAACAAGTCAAACGTATCCTGGCAGTTACTTCACAGATTTGTCTCTTTCAAGTCCAACTTTACACAAGTACAATGCTAAATTGAAGGAATAGGCCCTTTAAAGACGCACATGCCCTATTTATGCTGAGAACAATGTGCTTCTCCAGCTGATACCAAATCATGAAAATAGAAGAAAATTGTTTCCACCGAACAGCAGGGATATAAAGCACTCTCCGAACCTAATGGAGGATTTTCTTTCCTGCCAAACCTCTGTGATGAATTGCTCCTCCACTCTGTTCCAGCACAGACACATTATCAAACGGCAGCTATAGGCTGCTGTTATTTAAAGGTTGTCATGTAATTACTCTGCAGCGGCGGCCCTCATCCGAAGCCCCCGATGCTCTCACGCTGCATTCAGGGTCAGCGCCAGAAAGCGGTGCCTGATTTTAGCGGGTGGTCCTGGTCCACTATCACACAGAAGCTAATGGGTTTTATGGAAGAGACCTCAGTGCCGCGAGCAGCCAGGAAGCTTCAAAGAGTTCTCCATCTAATGCACTCATCTGCTGTAAAATGGTCACATGCAATTATCCGCGCCAAAATTGCACCTCCGTCCGCGTCCATTTGTGGTTCACATCACACCGAGGATAACATCTATGTTTCGTTATTAGTGTAATTAGCATTTCTCCTTGGCAGGTTACACGAGTTGTGTTCAAAGTCAAACTCATGGGTCGCTAATGACGGTGACGGATTTGTCCCTGTGATGTTTCATCAGTCACAGATTTTCAGAACAACAAATGTCCTTCCAAAAGTAAAACACGTCCAAAAATCTGCATTTTAACTTCTTATTTGCGTCGTGTGTCCCAGATTCATTACATCCACGCTCTGTCTGGTGTTTACAGTGAACTGCTTCCCTGAACTGCCCTATTTCCTCAGCACAGGGAAACACAGAGGGCTGTTTAAAGCGCACAGAGCGAGTGCTGAGTGAGCACAGTGACCGTAGGTAGTTTGTTCCACCGTGGGAAGATTCAAAACAAAAACATGCTGCTGCATTGTGGGTCATCTGGGGCGGTCCCTGTTGGCGGGGCGCTGAAGGAGCTGAGCTCAGGGACGATACTGGGAAGCTGGGTCGTGTACTGTAAAGGTAAGAGGCTGATGATGAAGAAAAGTCTGCTCGCCCAAGCAATGTCACAGAAACGGGCAGAGAAGAAGAGGGCCAACGACAGAGCCCTGAGGCACGCCTGCCAGGAGCCAGTGACAGGACAGGAGGACACCCAGCGAAGACACCTGGCAGGTTTGTTCAAGAGACACCTGAGGCAGCTAAGGGGGCGGAGGAACTGGTGGTTTAACGCGTGCCATCACTGTCACACCAGTCTGAAGTGACTCCTCACTGTCGGGAGCACATTTCTGTGGAATGACCACTGGAAACCAGATGATCTGATGATCAACATCAGCTGCTGCACGGACGACGCTCCCACATAAAGTGTCGCTCATGAACATCCGCAGAGCGTTTAGTGCTGCTTCATGGTAACTTCTGGGTTCCACGTGTTGCGTGCGAGGCTCACAGGATGTCTAATTCCCGCTCAAACAAATAAAATTGGAAATCCTCGGAAAAAAGCAGTCGCAGGGAAAAAAAATGAAAACCTTCACTTTGACTCTAATAAATCCAAACGGGAAAGAAATCGAGGCGTAACAAGAAAATAAAAGTAATGCGTTTATACAAATACAGTAGATCTGAGTCCCGTGGGGGGGGTTACGCAGCACCTACTCTCTCCGTGCTGCTGAATCACAGGAAAGGTGGAAACGTCTGTTCTTTGAAGCCTCGCGGCTTTTTTGTTTCAAGAAATGAGATTTCTAGAGGCGATGTTTTCAATGAGACGTTACGATTGAACCGAAGGTGATTTGTTAAAGAAACATTTTCTCTTTTTCGCTGAGCTCATTTTCCCTGCAGGCCCAGAAATCATTAACATGTCTCGGCGCATGTTAACTTCTTCAGTTTCCTGCTAATGTTTCAGAACTGGGGAGAAAATTGACTTTCTAATGTGAGCTTTTATAATGCCACCAGTATGAATGAATTTTAAAGCCTCCTTTATTATGATTATGTAAACCAGCACTCAATACACCTCAGGTATGCACTTAATTCTGCTCTCCCCCAACCTCACCAATAGCATCATTAAAACTCGATTATGTGTAATAAAGGAGGAAGAACTCGCTCTGAATTGCTGAGGGCCAAAATATGTGGCACACTTCTCTGAAGCGCTGCTGGGAAAAAACAAAGGAATACAAATGGAGAAATGCTCATTTCAGCATCGGACGCTGGAGGAAGAGACATCGTCAGTTCCTGTTCGGGTGCTTCAGTCATTCTTTAAAAGTGTAACTGGACACAGCAGAAGCTTTCATGTGTGTCCCAAAGGTCCGGACGTCTGTCCCCACACGCATGATACACCGCTACCCACTGGAGTCCATAAACCCCGTCACATTATTCCTGTTTTTCATCAAATGATTTGTGGAAAATCTTTTTTCGAATAATTACACGAAACTGAAATAATACAATAGAAGACAGAACGCGCGTTTGACTTTGTGTCCAGAGGCGTCTTCCTGCCTCGGAACCCGCAGAGAAACCTGCCAGCGAGCCCGGCGTGGTGACAGCGAGCCGCTCTGAGGTCTGCTGCACCGTATGGAGAAGGAAAAAGTTGAATACAGGATGAAATGAGTCGTCCTTCACCTCCCTTCCTCCTACAGCTGAAGAGATAAAAAAATAAATGATACTTCAGCTGCTCCAAGTCTGCTCAGAAAACATGACTTCCTGTATCACCGGGCGTGACAGACATGACAGGCGGAGCAGTTAAGCTGACAGTCAGCCATCCTCTCTGTCATGTCGAGAGCAGGGGGAGGTCAGGCGTCCTGACAGCCGCCGGACGCTACACTCAGCCTGACGAGTCACCTTCCATCCACCTCGCTAAACTACCAACTTCCTGACACAACTTGCCACCGCCGCTCTTACGGACGTCAGCGCGGCGATCTGCCGACAGCCGCTGTCAAGCAGGAAGGGGAGAGAGGAGAGGGGGAGGTCGACACATGAAGGGAGACGCAGTCAATTAAAACCAACAGGAAGCAATGGAGCACTTGGGGTCAGTGTGTGTGTGTGTGTGTGTGTGTGTGGTCATGTATCTTCTGTGAGGACCAATTAGAGCGGGACATTCAGTTCGTCACCTCACATCGTGTTTGAGTTTACGTCCTAATTTAAACACACGCTTCTAAACATCCAGTTTCCTTGAACTCTTCTGAAGCTACGACATTTCTACACGAACAAAGGGTGAAGACCTGAAAACTGGAGCTTTCTGCTGTATTTTCTCTCCTGTTTTAGTCACACGTGCTTTGACAAAGCGCCCGAACGCAACCTGCTCCACAGCAAAGCAGCCGACAGACGCGCAGGCTTAAGAAGATGGAGGCGCAGCTATGCACAAGTCACAGTGTTCGTGTGCAGACGTGTTGCACAGGCGACAACACGCGACGGGGATTTCATGACAGCAGAAAGAAAAGCTCCTCTGTTTGTCTGAACAAGAACTTTTGTTTTTAATAGATGCTCTGACAACATCTAAGACAAGAAAAAGACCCAGCGTGAGGAAGACAACTGTCAGTGTATTTACAGTGGAGACATCTTCACCTCTAATCACTGTATCTACACAAAGGAACTTTTACTAATGGACTGGATTTATGTCCACTGTGAACCGAACAGTTTGCTAATAGTGTAAAACAACAGCAGCGAATTGGCAAAAGTCCATCTTCATCCTACTTTAACACGACGTGTACCAACAGCACAGAGACCGTTCCTGTGTCTGAACTATTAAAGCTTTATCTCTGACTCTGACCTGTTTTCTGACAGTTTGCAAAAACAAACTACATCCTGATAATTTGATGTTCTTCCATCAGGCTCCTCCAGAATCTGAATCCGTTTCTTTCTGGGTGTTTTAGAAAAAGCTGCAGTTGTGCTTTTATTGAACCCAGAGGGGAAATTGGTTTGTTAACAGCGGCGTTGAGGACGAGCACAGAGTACAGAGCAAACAGTGGAAAAAAGGAAATGAAGGGTACGAATACAAATACAATCAGACTGAAGTGTGTGTTTTATGATGCTAATAAAATATTAAGGGAACGTTATAAAACAGTGGAGAGAACTCACTGACTGTGTCTCCTGGATCCGAGGTTGTGGGAGTCAGTGAGCTGCAGTGATGGATAAACACAGAACAGTTCAGTGCGGGTCAACGGGAAGGAGCTTCTCTGAATGAAACCCAGCGCGTCAGGGAGGGAGCACGCAGGGACACTGCAGGAAGTAAACAAAGTAAGAACACAATCACTTTTCTTTGTGTCATCAGGCCACACAGTGACGTCCCTGCTTCTCCTGTGTCAGCGTGCTCTGACATCATCCTGAACAGTGCTGGTAGTGTCAGTCGAACGCCCAGTCTTGAGGAGAGAAGTCTACATTTCTAGTTAGTAGTTAGAGTGTAGACTGATGAATTTTACCTCAAAACATTTATTATCTTATGTGCAGTGGTGGATCTAGGATTTTTCTGGGAAAGGGGCCACAATATTCATAAAGGGGCCAAGTAATTGTCCAACAACATAAAAAAACTTACCTGGAAAAATCGCCATACCAACTTATAGATAAAATACTCAAACATCCAGCTTTTTATTGGTTTTTTAAACCTCTTCTTCTTCTTCTGTTAGTTTTATTGACGCTTGACTTTCCTATTCGCCTCATTAGCACCACCAGTGTTTGGAGTTGGAATTCAATCCATCTAATCACACTAGAACAAAAGGACTGAGTGACAGGACAGGGGCACCTCAGGGGGCCAATGAGATTTCATCTGGGGCCAAGGCCCCTGTGGCCCCGCCCCTAGAACCGCCACCGGTTATGTATCAGACACAAACACATGTAGGGTAGAGTTTTTCCAGAAAGATAAGAAAGACCCAACAGTGGTGAGCGGTAATGACGTAACAGGACGCTCTGCACTGCTCGACATCTTAAGAACCAGGTGAGAGGAGGAGGCGGGTCAGTCGAATGATTGACAGATGACCAGCACCTCTGATCTGGTTTCAGTGACTGTTCCCATAAGCTTTTAATTTTCTCAGCCCACGCTGTGAGTGTTTGATATTCAGTGTGTTCAGGAACAAAACAACGACTGATTAAAATCACCATTAGGACTTTATTTTGATCTTTGTTGCATAATAGATGTTAAAACCAAATGACAGTGTGTGTGTGTGTGTGTGTGTGTGTGTGTGTGTGTGTGGATAAAGCTTGGCTGAAGCATCAGTTTGCAGCAGAATGATGTGAGAGTCTTAAGAAGCTACACATTCTTAGAAAAATGGCAGTAATATCGTGACACTACTTGATATTCAAAGCTTCTGTGCCTGCTTCGTTGACGTCCCTTCATTGTAGTGGGGACTCTCTGTGGCCCCAGCGCAGCTGCCTCATGCAACAGGAGTGAGGAGAGACAGTCAGCCGCCGTGCCGCCACAACACCCGTCCTCCCCTTGAAAAGCACCTTGGGATAATGATGGAGGTGCTCGGTGGTCAAGAGGCAGCAAGGCTTATCTCGGTTGCTGTGGCAACTGGCGGAAAGGAACATCAGACGGACGCAGATGCCTTGTCTCACTTTCTTTGCTCGCCTGTCCTAGTTAGGAAACGATCTGCAACAGTTTTCACTTGATAGGGGTAAAGAGAAAAGGTACGTGGAGCCTGAGCTGATGATGGAGACGTAGATTTCTGCATCGGCTCACGCTCAAGAAATTATTGGCAATTTCATCATCCGTGACGTCGTGAACTGTACTGAAATCCATTTGGAGACAGAGCAGTGTTTAATCGCAGCGCTTCCTGTTCAGGGCCTAAATAAAAGGTGCAGAGGTGTCGGTGCAAAAAGGAGAAAACAACCCGGAGTTCATTACGCTTGTATTATATCAATTTGTGGGAGCAGCTGACAGCATGGTGAGCAGAGTCTGTCATCATCAGGCAGAGACAGAGGCCCTGATCCTTCAGAGAATATCCAGTCTGGTTTCCAGATAATTCCCCTGCACTCACACGTCTCTCACCAGCGTCTCGGTTTGAAGTAACAGTGTAAAACTACTCGGAGACACTTTACATTAGAAAATGTAAACGCTCCGCAGTGAGACACTCGATGTGCAGCTCGTTCAGGAATCAGATGTGATCACTTAAAAACGCACACGACCCAACGCGCATAGCGTCGCAGAAAAAGGAGCCATGGAGGAGAGTGGGCTTCCTCCCACGCCGCCTCCAAACACGTCCTTAATAAATTACATTCTGGTTTAAATAAGAAAGAAATGAGTTTCTGACAAGTCCGAGCAGACATGGTGCGGCTGTGCATCCTCACTGGTTCAGACCTGCCCAGATCAGCAGTCTTACAGCTCTACGGTACCGCCACACGTTACAGCGCATCAGGTAGCACAAGGTTTGAGTTTACGTCAAAGTTCTGAAACTGTTCCGGCCTTATGTGTGAACTGTCCTGTCCCCGACCCGCTGGTCACCTTTAAGAGCAGATGAGAGACAGGTGAGGACAGCGTGGAGATGTGAGCCTCCAAACGCCTTCAGCACGATGTGTGTACATCAGGACCGGGAGGAACTCGTGCTCGAAGGTTAAAGGAAGAGTCAATAACTGCTGCGAGGAACATTTAGCATGAGGTTAGCATTAGGTTGGCATCCTGTTAGCTTAGCTCATTTAATCAAGTCGATGATCGTCAACTTCTAACACAGTAAGTTTGAACAGCTTTTATGAGACAACAGAAGACGTTTAACTCTTGACGGAGGATTTACACAACAACCCGGAACCCGTCTTTCCTCCCCGACACTAAGAGCTGTAAATGCAACATGCCTCATGCTTTTAGGTTTGGGCTGCAGTGCTTATTTTAAGTGTTGATTGTCCGGCTGCAGTGATCCAATGAACCTCTGCAGCATTAAACCTGTCAGATCAAAGAAGCAGCCTAAACACACAGTGCAGACGTTGGAGGCGACACGCGTACGTTAGAGCCTCGATGCTTCTGTTGATCAATGGTCATTATCGGGACATGAGAATTCAAAAGGCTGGCGATGAGGCCATCGGCAGCAACGTTGAGACGGATGAACGGCAGGTTTGAATTTTTAACCGCCCTGACCTGCTCTCTAAAGCGCCGCCGTCTCCACCGCTTTCTCTGATCATCGTCACGCCTCCTGACAGGCTCTGATCTGAGCGCAGCCTGCGACTCCATCTGTCATCTGGAGGAAGGAAAAGAAAGGTAGAGAGCGTGGCACTCGCTTCTCTAATGGGCCGAGATGAGTCTCACCCTTTGAGCTTAACGCACCCTGAGAGCGGAGGCTGCATTTCTCTCTCCTTTCTTCTCATTCTCCCGCAGCATCGCGCTAACCTGCGAGCTAGTAACGGCTTCTCCTATCGAGGATTCGTCCCTCATTCTCTAACTTTCCCCTGAATGCAAATACACCCTGTCACATCTCTGTCACTCCCCCCCCCCCCATGTCTCTGCCTTTTCTTTTTTCCTGCAGAATCATAGCGGAGGATTAGCAGCCGAGCATGACTGATGGGGAGAAGATACACCATCAGAATAAGTTAGAAGACGAAGATCTCTCCTCCTCCTCTTTCCTCTCCATTTCTTTGTGCATGAAAGAGAGAGGGCGAGGAAGGAGACGCTCGCTCTCTCTGAAGTGTCATCCTTTCTGCTCGTCTTATGGAACAGGAATAAATGGCTGGTTGAAGTGGAAGGAAACTCTGTTAGGGTGAATCTAATCCGCTGCGTGTTTCTGTGGCTGGATGTGACGCCGCATCACCTGCACCGCAGCCCAGGGCCCTCATTACTGTCACCGAGTCTCTCTCTCCGTGTGTGCACACGCCAACATGTGGGAATGGAGTGGCTAGAAATTCCTCCAACACCTGTGCACACTGCGTTTCCATTCGAACGCTGCACAGGCTTTAAGCAAATGTCCAAAACACACGGCGCATTTCAAAACATGACTGTTGCCTGATTTTCCTTCGTCCTATTAAAGTATTAAAACAAGAAGCTTGTGAGACCTGATAGTCACACGCTGTACGTGTGAACACTGGGCATGTCTCGGGTCCTCACCCGCACGCCGCCGTGGCGCTGAATGAGCAGAGCGAGGAATACGTCCATCTTCTGCTGAATAGCTGGTCCAGTCCTGATGACTTTTACTGCTCCAAATTAATTGCACAACACCTTCATTACCCACACGCCGTCACCCCTGACACTTTTTTATTTTTAAGATTAATTGCCTTTCTGCTCTGTGTTTTTCTCTCTTTTCCACAGGCTGGAAATAATGTTGGATTGGCTCACACGCATGCATACACAAATGATTTCTCTAGAGACGGAAATGACCCCATTACAACACTATCTTACACTCTCAATTATTGATCTGCTGAATAATTATAAATACAGCAGCACATTGAGTAGTAGTAGGTTTTTTGCATATAAAAGCTTCTTAACGACATTTGAAATTAAAAGCATAAAACATATGAAGTGAAATGTATTGGTGTTTATTTCCCTTCAGTGACCTGACGTTGAAACATCCGCAGCCTCAGAACCAACAGGTCAGAGCAGAAATCGATGCTGTAAATTAGCAGGAAGAAAATATGAGCTTCGGCTGCAGTTATCAAACGTGAAGCGTGAATGTGATATTTGCACATTTTATTCCTGCTGCACTAACTGAACGGAGTAACGAGGTGGTGCATCGCCGTCCGCCTCAGACTGGGACGCCTGATGTCCTCTGATTCTGGGGCTGGTAGTCCGAAATCAGTTTCCTTGACCCGTCGGTGCTGGTCCCGGACTCTCATCACACCGTGTTCATTCTAAGGACAGCATCACCTGGCTCAGGGCAGCAGCTGAGGAGCACCGTCATGCCGTGGCTCCGCCAGCTCCGCCAGCTCCGCCAGCTCCGAGTGGATCAAACTGTTGCTGGCTGTGCTTCGGCGACCAAAGCGCTGATGACCCCGCCGCCACCTCCCCGGGAGAAATCAGCAGCTGGAAGCGGCCCCTGTAATTACTGGCCGCTCTGCTGGACGCTGATTGATGCCTCTTGATGAAGTAGTTCAGTGATTGAAGAGTAACGACGCTCCAGGAAAATCTATAAGAGGCCTTTAACTGCTGCTGGAGAGGAGCGCCGCGATTGGCCGTCCTCCATTCTGCTGATTAATCAGACGGGGGTTTGGCCCCATCACACGCTCGGTGAACGATAATCCTGGCTCATCAATCAGATCTATCAATCAGCTGATAGGAGCATGAAGGCCGAGTCGGAGCCCCTCACCTGCTGCTTCGCTCATCTCTCTGTCTCCCGCTACAGGATGACCTGAGTGCTGCTGCTCCACACAGGGAGCTGGTCCACACCGAGCTCAGGGTCAAAACAAGCAGGAAGCTGCATCCTGAGCAGCTTCCTGAAAGAAGAAGATACAACTGCAGAGTTGTCAACAAACCTCTGACGGTAATGTTTCCATTATGTACGCACGCTCGCAGTGTGTGTTCAGGACTTCAGCAGACAGATGTTTCTCAGCAGCTGTAATTGACGTGATAACACCAAAAGGAACCATAATGTTTGCTGCTGCAGTGACCACATGCAGGGCTCGCCGCCTCGCCTCTCCGGGCGCCGAGTCGGAGGCAGTGACACTGATCGCTGCGGCGAGTCAACAAATCCACTATTTCAGTTCAAATCTTTTTCAGCTTTTCACATAACGTAGTTAGAATCAGGCAGCTGTAGTCGTGTATCACCTCCGTCAGATGAGCGCGTTGCTCACGGAAAGCTCCGGGAGGATTTAGGCTCGTGCCGAGCGTCACCTCTCAGCCTCGGCTTCTTTAATCAACATGGCAGCTGTGTTTCTTCCACCTTCCCTTCTATCCTCTCATTGTCATAATCGCACGCGAGACAGGTAGGCATTTGCACGAGATTAGGGCTGTAATATTTTGGCATTAAGGTGAATTAATACGGAATTGAATATGGAAAATGTGGGTAATTACCAACTGTGAGGCGCTCGGAGACATTTGAGGGATTTTCTCTCCCGGCTGTCTTCTTTAACCCTCTTCTCAAATGATGCAATGTTTTTTTTCCCTGCTTGCCGTCTCCCTCCTCTCCTGTTATTAGCAGAGCGACCCCCGAGCACAGAGGGCGTGTGCACGTCCGGTTGAAAGCATTGATTATCACGCAGCAGTCTCTGATGGAGCCGTTTGGCTTGATGCGTGTAATTGTGGTGTAATTTCACATTGACACACAGAGGCCTGTCAAACTCTCTGACCTTCTCAGCTGCTCCGAGGAAGCAGCATGTATTGCTGCCGGAGGGAGACAAAGGAGGAGGTTTGCCCTCGTTCACAGCAGCTTCTTTGTGAGCGTGCCCGCTCGCCTGGTGCCTGGCTGCACGTGACGCCAAACTAAATCGTCTCCTCCTTTACGTCACCTGCTCGGTTTGCTGTGGTCACAGAGAACATGAGCATCAGTCGTCAGTACGGAACGCATGATCGCTC
This sequence comes from Microctenopoma stevenorrisi, assembly GCA_032270685.1. NCBI lineage: Eukaryota > Metazoa > Chordata > Actinopteri > Anabantiformes > Anabantidae > Microctenopoma > Microctenopoma stevenorrisi. Next base: position 22,836,641 of record JAUMTR010000027.1, on the reverse strand, counting down.
GGCCTTTAGCCTCATGACAAGCTGCTGTTGGACTAACTGTAAACCTCAACAATCAGCAGAGATAAAAATGACATTTTTACTCGTTTCATCCTCGTGTGTGTGTGTGTGTGTGTGTGTGTGTGTGTTGTGAAGCAGCAGAGCAAACACATCAGGAGGTAAAGAAGGAGCACGATGACTCACTGCTGCCGCAGAATCATTTCCCTGAGCATTTACATGCAAATTTGCCTGCCTGCTGCCTCTCTGCAGCCACAATGGAGCTCAGCAAATCATTGTCTCATCACAGAGAGATGGATTTCATCCCCGGGCCTTGTGGACGTGGTGGGGAACCGGGCTGCATTCATATGTCGACCTCTCTGCGGCTGCCACAGAGCCAGACTACCCGTCCTCCATCATGGAGGAAGGCAAACAGTCCAGGCCCTTCAGCATTTGTGCAAATGTCAGAGAAAAGGACAGATCTCAGGAATTAACAACAGCAGAGGTGGAGACGGCTCCAGAAGAAATAGATGGAGTCTGGGTGCCAGCCGACAGCTTCTCGTCCTCAGAGAGAGATTCATCAGAAGCAGCCTGAAGCCCACGAAAAGCATAATGAGTCTCAAACTAAATATTGACTTAATAAAGCATTAGACACCATGAACACGCTCCACATATTCATCCCGGAGGTGACGAAACACGGGACACGATTCGGTTAATGAATACGTCACCTGAGTGTGAGCCAGCACGAGTAAAAGTTACATACACTCCATCATTATTATATCATTATCGAAAAAAAATAAATATATATAACAAACTAGTTTCTTTACGTTAACGACGTTTTTCAGGGACATGAGGTTCTATTTGTAAAAATCTATCACTGGTGAATAAATGTTTCATTTGAAGGTTATAGGAAGTTTATAATGAGCATTTTGTTTTCACAGGTATGACTTTGCATGAATGTTGAGGGGGCAGCTGGGGTTGTCCCCCCCCGTAGACCCGCCCCTGCACCGCCAGCAGCTTCAGCTCCATCACGCGTGTCCTGAAGCTACGGGCCGCGGCCGTACATGCCGCCGTGCTGTAAAACGTGAGTGAACCGTTGGCGTTTCACTCCTCAAACAGCAGCTTTAGCAGAACACGGACGCTCACTTGTTATTATGCAGGAACAGAAGGTCAGCAGTGATGTCACATCTCACACTCCCACATAAACGCGCAGAGCTGAAAACCCTGGAGAGGGTGAAAGTTGACCCTGAGTGGAAGTTAGCCAGGTGCATTGTGGGGGGGGGGGGGGGGCAGCAGAGAAATCTCCAGCGAGAAGCCTGCTGCCAAGTTCCCGTCAAACCTCAACAGGAAAAAAACAGCAGACAGAAAGTGTCTCTCTCAGTCCGAGTTCTGGATTTTTCCTGAGCAGATTTATGGATCTCCTCAGAGAGCTGCAGCTGGGGCCCTGAGGGGGCGTGGCCCGTCTTCTGCTGGGTTTATCGTTCGGTGGGTTTCTAACATCTATTAAATTATAAGCTAATTCTTCCCCCTCTCATGTCTCTGTCTTTGTCCCTGAACAGGCAGCATCCACACGAAGCTTCGGCCCTCAGAGACAATGAATACGGAGCAGAAAAAAGTGAGCGGCGGTTAAAGAGGCCGTGTTGCTCTGCATCACACGCGTCTGCTGCTTTCAACCTGTTTGTATACCTCACTTCGCATAAAGCCACAGCAACACGCTGTGCTGCAGAAATTGTTGTAATGAAAAGCTTAACAACTCCGTAAAAAGGCAGAAATGGAAAAACAAATGAAGACACTTTTTTCCACCAGTGGCTGGTTTTAAACACACACTGGAAAATTGCCTACAGAGAAAATAGCTGTTATTATATTTTTTTATCTTCTGGCTCCATTTGTTCCTGTGTTATTTGTTGTTGCTTTTAATAACGTCTTGTGTGTATTTATTAAAGCGCAGCAGCAGAAGACACACTAATATTCTCCAAACTGAAACTGCAGCTGAAACTGTCCGGTTTGACCCGCTGAGACTCAACTTTAATATTCATGCAGCAACTCCCAGTGGAACCAGTGCCGACTCTGGGGCTTCAAGCCAGACAGCAGAGGAGGAGGAGGAGGAGGAGGAGGAAGAAGAAAGGTGTCAGTCAAGGCGCTGGGACGTGCAGGAGAAGGGAGCAATGTGAGGATGGAGACAGAGGCAAAGATGGAGGAAATTCTAGCGTTTAATGGCGGATTTAAGAACAGACGAAGCTGAGGATGGAGGAGGACAGAGCGGGAAAGCGAGGCTGAACCGCGGAGTCGTGATAGAGGAGGGGAGCGTCTGTTCCAGAGGAAGACGCCGCTAAATGTGCGCTGGCAGGTGGAGCCGGACCAGGAAGCAGGAATCCAGATCTGTGGGAGAAATGATTCGAGGAAATTCAATTTAACGTGTCCTGGGATCTCTCAGGTCTGACAGCCCCCCCGCCCTGTTGGTTCTGCGTTCACCTCTGACCTGCTGTCACAGAGCGAAGGGAAACGGTTAAAGCTGTGTTTCACTGAACGTGTTTTAGTTACTGTCACGTGAACACTAATTAGATACGATGAGCTGCCGTTTGTGACACGTTCTCTTCTCTATTAAAAGCTTTCTGTGCCGCGCCTCCAACGTGGAACAAGCTGCTACACCAGCCTGAACCCGGAGACGTCGTCCTCTCTGGAGACACTTCCCAACTCCGGCATTGCAACTGTAGTGCGTAACCTGTTACAAACAGCGTGAAGTAACGCTAACCCCGCCCCTAACCCACGGACGATGTGGTCAACAGATGGAACACGACAGACTTTTACTGCACCGCTGAAACTGCTCACTTTTTATCACTCAGTGCAGGTTCTGGGGGCGGGGCCACAGGGGCATTGGCCCCAGCTGAAATCTGATTGGCCCCCTGAGGTGTCCCTGTCCGGTCACTCAGTCCTTTTGTCCTAGTGCAATTAGATGGATGCAATTCCAACCCCAAACACTAGTGATGCTAATGAGGTGAATGGGAAAGTCGAGCGTCAATAAATCTTACAGAAGAATAAGATTCAAAGTAAAAAAGGTTCAACTAATTAATAAAAAGCTGGATGTTTGTGAGTATTTTATCTCTAACAGTAAAAATACACATAAAGTTGGTACAGAGATTTTACCAGGTGCCGGGTTTCTTTCCGTTTTCCCCTCTACATCCTAGATCCACCACTTATTTATTTCATATCATCTCAGAACTCAGTTCTCCTGACATTTTGAAATGACTCTCAGTTTTAGACCTGATCACGTTGAACCTTCTTCTGTGTTCGTGTTGTGACTTTTCCGTTGTTAAACTGTATTAATCTAATTATTTCTTCCTTATGATACTTGTCATCTTTCTATTTTTCCTCCTTCGTGTCTCCTCTGCTCCTGCCCCCTCGACTCTGTCACGCTTAACTCCGTTCCTCTCCTCTGCTGTCATCACATCCCTCTGCTGCTCCCTTCCTACACCTCAGAGTGGTGCTGATGGATGATGGAGGACGAACATGGACAGGCCGACAGGGTGTCTGACAAAGAGGCTGCTGTTATTACTATGATTATTATTATGATTTATTGAGCGATTGAAGAACTGATCAATAATATTCTGCAGAGTCTGATTGTCCTTAAGTGATTCTAATATCACACACACACACACACACACACACACACACGTCTGTTTGAGTAGAGACGAGTATTTAGTCACGTGTTGCTTCAGTCTCAACATTTTCTGATTGGGTTTAAAATGTGTTTGCTTTAAGTGGAATCGGCCTGAAAAATAAATCTATCAAATCCTCGTTGGCAGCTTACAGAGAGTTTTATTTACTCCTGAAGAACTCAAAGCTTTTAAAGTGAACCTGGCTCAGGGAGGAAGCTGCAAACACGCGTTCGCAGTAAAACGCAGCACGTACCCAAAGCAAAGATGTCACTGTCTCACTGCTTTGTCCTCCAGCTTCTTCAGAGCAGCTGAACACCGAACAAACCGCAGCACGAGACTAAACTTTTCGTCTTCCACTAACCACACCTTTGTTCCTGCAGGACTGCAGCAGCCGCAGAGTTTCATTTCTCCCAACAGTTCCTGTGGGGACGCAGCAGCAGCAGCACTAAAGCAGGAAGGCCATAAAACCTGGGAGAGGACGTTTCTGTAATTCACTGGAACGTTACGATTCCCAGCTGAAATCTCAGGAAGTTCTCTTTAACTGCAGAGTGCTGAGGTGTCTGATTTACTCGCATTCATTTAGTCTGTGACGGCTCTGTTGATGGAAACGCGCACGGCGGAGTCACTGTAACGTTATTAGATCAGACGAGGAGAAACGTTCCTCCATCGCCCGTCGAGAGGCAGGTGTCTCAACTTATTAAAACACACGTTTACATTAAACCCTCATGAACACATGACATGAAGCTGGCAGCTGGTGAGTTTCCGCCCGGTGGACGTGACCACTGGGTCACAGAGATTCCTAAATGACTTTCTGGGCATTTCCAGTATTGTCTTAACATCTAGACTTCCTGAACGGCAGCAGCGTCCCACTTTCTGTCTGTCTGCTACGTCCTCGCTCGTCTCAGAACATGTGGCTACACCCCGACTGTAATTTACAGGAAGCTTAGTGGCTGAGCCAATTAAACGCTGTTTAAATGACACTGGATGTGACCCATCTGCTGAGCAGATGCAGACGGGCTGAACTCCGAGCCTCAGATAGATTTCATCTGCAGCATCAGAGCGTTTCCTTGAGGCTAATGTTTACTCAGACACATTCGTCCTCACCGTCAGCGATGGAGGTCACACGCCACGTTTTTCACAGTGTAAATAGAGGCTGTGTTTTAGCAGCCTGTTCCTTTAAATGACTCGAGTACTGGATCCACCAGCTGTTTTTAAAAAGCCACCTTCACTGTGTGCGAGAGCGCACGTCTCTTCTTCTCTCTGACAGCAGCCGAGTGTCCTTGCGGCGCGGAGGACGACCGTTCAGCGTTTTCAGGTGTGATAGAGCTCAATTAGCGGCGACGACGGCGACGGCGTGCTCCGAAATGTCATCTGCGTTTGTTGCTGCCAGACAATTACTGCTAAATATCTTTTGTTGCTGTTTGTGCACGAAGCAGCCAGTTCTCATCTCGGCTTCAAAGACAAAAGTGCAGACGGTGTTATTAAAAAGTAATTAGCCATCCGCTCACTCCTCACTCATCACCAGTGTTTGGGGGGGAAGGGGGGGGGAACGAGGGGTCAGAGGTCAGCTGGGACGCAGCGGTGAGATATAACGCATGTGATAAAATGAACAGCACACAAAACAGCACAGTATTTAAATAGGACGGTTCACATAGTCCCTGTGTGGTGCTGTCCCGTGCCTGGACAATCATGACTCCACCCTGAGTCTCCATCCTCTACCCGACCGAAGACAGCACTACCAGGTGATCAGCAGCAGGTGGGGAACAAGCAGAATCCACGCACGGAAAATAATGTTGAGTTCTTTAGGTCCAGTTCATGTCTGCTATTGTCCTCCCTGCCTAAAGGTCTGGGTGCCGCCCAGATGCAGCAGTGCAGGTGCACATGTTGTTCAAACCAACATGTTTTTTTTTTTCAGAGTTGCTCGTTGCATGAGCGGACGCTGTCTCGTCACATTTCTGTCTGCGTGGCCTCTGCCCTCCGACCGCTGCTGGACGTCTTCATCGATTTTGTCTTTTCCATGTTGTAAAATCTGAAAATATCTGCAGCACCAAAACTTTATGCTGTGGACAGAGAACGCTCAGAGCAGCCGGAGGACCAAATGTCCACATTCCTGAAAGTGCTCATGTGCCTGGTGCGGTACTGTGGGAGCAGCAGTAGGTGTCCACCTGCAGCCTACCACACAAATGAAGGAGAAGGATGTAGATAAATATAGATGTGCGACACCTTCTGTCGCTCCCCGGCTCGTCCATTTGTCTCCATTAGAGTCAGGAAAGGAAATTAAGCTGTGCATCTGTTGCAGGTCATGTTTGGAGCTGTCATCGAGTCAGAGCGTCGCAGCTTGTCTGAGCACAGAGAGACGTACGGAGGATCATTCATGACCAAACTCCAGACCACAACTCCACCAGCATCACAACGAAGCGCACAGCCTGCTCCACACAAGTCTAATGACACTTTTATCCCAGACGCAGAAAAATGAAAACGTTGTTAGATATTTTTACTGACCGACATAAAGCAGGTTCTCTCTGGCGTCCTGGTCTGATTAATTAGGAAATAATTAGGAAATATTTATTTGACCCCTCGCTGATTTTAAGTTTGTCTGATACAAAGTTTGAAGAAATGAAACGCCTCTTATTTTAACAGTGACAGCATCAAAAAGAAAATTTAAAAAATGACTTTAAATAAAAGATGCAAACTGATTAGCATTTCATTGAGTGAAATAAGTATTTGAACCCCTACCAACCGTTAGAAGTTCTGGTAGTTGGACACTTTTACTCAGTTAGTCACCTTCATTAAAGACACCTGTCTTAACTAGCCAACATGGGAAAGACCAAAGAGCTGTCCAAGGATGTCAGAGACCTGCACGAGGCTGGAATGGTTCTACAAACCATCAGCAAGAATCGGGGAGAGAAGGCGACAACTGTTGGTGCAACTGTTAAAAAATGGAAGGAGCACAAAAGGACCAATGACCGCATCAACGGGAAAATGGACGGAGCCTCCTTCCTTCTGCCAGTACACAGAAAAAGGGTCAAATGTATATATTTAAGATTTAAACACGTGTGGAGCTCAGTAAATTTCACACCAACACATTTAATTAAATCAAACCTAAACCAACATGTTTGCAGGTGAGCGGCCCGGTTCATTTAATTCACATCTGAACATAAAGCAGGGTTCAGTTTGAAACTTAGAATAATTAGTATTTCACTGGGACATGAGGCAAAGAAACATCTACATGCGATGACTTTGAACATCCGTCTCGATTACGGCTCATCTCTGTGACTATTCAATACTTTTGTCATCAATAAGCTTCCATATGGACATGTCAGATAGCTGTGGGTGGATAGAGACAGGGGACGGGGGGGACGTGCTATGAACTCTGGGAAACATGTCTCTTTGCTCAGCAGAGGCTGACAGAAAGAGAGCGAGTCGAGAGAGTCGTTCTGCTTCAGCGACAGGAAAATGCCACAGAGCTGCTCTGCTTCCCCGCTTATAAATACTCTCAAGGACTGCAGCTTTACGACAAGTCAATAGCTTCTGTTAGCAACACACACACACAACCCGCAGCGCGCGCATGCACACCGATAAAAAGCCACACATCAGCAAAATACGCAGATGCATGCTGTCAAAATATAAATCAACAATCACAACACTACATAAACACAAGTGCCAGGCCAGCAGAAAGGGCTGCTGGAATAAATACAGAGGCTCGGCTGATGGAGCAGGAGCTAAATCTGCCGAGAAGGAGAGAAGGAAGGATGGAGGGGAGATTAGAGCAGCAGTCTTCATTTGAAAGAACTCCGCTTCCTCATGGTGACAGCTGAAATAAAGATGCTTTCTGTCACAACTTCCTTAAACATGCTGCTGGCAGAGGAGACGCGAGCAACACGACAGCGTCTGGACCAGCGCCCAACCTCGGTGGAAAACAGCCGCGGGGCAGCTCTGCGGCGCCGCAGACACGTGATGCTCGCACAGTGAAGACGCGTTGACTGTTGGTTTGTGGGTGTTTGACTAAAACACTTGACTCACGTAGTCTATTGTTCGCGTGTGTTTGCTGCGAGAATCGATGCGATCAGCTTCACGTTGCTGCTCTCGGCACATCAACGCCAGCAACTCGCTCTGCTCACGCTGAATGAAGCTCGTTGTTCTCCCGCACGTGCACCAACGTTAGATGACAGAATGAAGTCGGTGGCGAGGAGGCCCAGCGGGAGGCTCATGAAGAACTCGCGCTGGAGGATTTTGTGTAACATCGGACACGCTTGCTCCTTTGTCCCGGATGATCGCCTCCATCACAGCGCGGCCTCCATCCCAGCGGTGTGGAGCTGCAGCTGATGACAGGAGGAAAAGGAAAACCACCTCCTGACTCTGAATTCTGGGCGGCTGTTATTTTTAGCCAAAGCAGCCATAATTACCCGGGCCACGTCTAACAAAATTGTTCAGGCTCGGCTGGGCAATTAGGCCAGGCGGAGCAGCTAATGGAGAGAGAATTACACAGACCTTTCTCCCATTAGCCCCCATTTACAGCAGGAAATTCACTGGGAGTGTATGGACCAGCCATGACTTCCAAACCAGATTACAGCTCTGAAACCACAACCCTCTTTCTGCCCCTGCCTCCTCTGCACACGGTGGAAACACAGGACGTCTCGGGGAATTCATCTGCAGCGGCTGCAGCAGACTGGGGACACGTTTGAGGCAGGTTTGGTGGGTTTCAGCCATGTGATTGTGGAGTTGCTCTGTAGTATCCTGTGGGCGGAGTCTGTCCTCTGCTCATTTTAATTGGTGGATGAAGGTAAACAAACCAGTAAAACCCTAAAATGTTTCTTTATCTGTTGCTATAATGTGCAGTATTAATATTAATGAGAACGAACGACGTGTTATTAATATTCAGCAGCTGGGTCATTGCTGCCTAACAGATTATTTCTGGCTGCTACATCAGAAATGCAGAAGAAGAAGTACAATAGTACAATATTTCCCTTTTAGCTGTGGTGGAACTACATGTTGGCAAAGTTAAAAGGAAAGAAGCTCAGAGTTCCTGGTTTATTTACATGGTTCACCGTGTGTGTGTGTGTGTGCGTGTGTGTGAGACAGAGATAGGACAGTAGGTCAGTAACTCCAGGCTCAGACCTGTGGATCTACCGAGCTGCTGCATTAATTATTAGTAATTGTGCGAGATGAAAAATGGAAGGGAGGTAGGGGAGAGCCTGCTTCTCCACAGGTGGAAATTATGAATATAAAACACATGTGAGTCTGCCACACACACACACACACACACACACACACACACACACACACACACACACACTCTCCTCGTTTTCTTCTTAGTTGTAGAAATTCGCAACATCTCGCTCTGAGGCTCGACAAAATATCAAAGGCACAAAAGAAAGTATTAACAAGGCAAAAGTTCTTGATCCCTTTTATAAGACAGAAAAAAGGAAAAGCACAGTAGCCGAGGAGATTTCCATTCCGGCATTAATTCCATTGCTGGTGAATTTCCAATGTCTGCAGCCATTAAGGCCTGTCAAATCAAATGTGACACCAGGGAAAGGAGAGAGAAATATTCAAATCATCTTTCAAATCTTTTTCCAGAGCTGCGTCTTTGAGAGCTGCTGCTCCAGCCACTGACAGTTCTGACAATTAATTTATGTCGTACAGATTATTCCATAAACCACCGCTGACCCCTGAGGCTGTGCACACACACACACACACACACTCACGGGGAGAGAGAGGAAACAGACGTGCACGCGCCCCGTTCCTGCTGGAGAGGGCCAGCAGGTACTGTATGTGCAGGACTGTGTCACTGATCAACAACTGACAGCTGCCGACAGACACTTTAAAAGCATTTGGATGGAAATCGAATTTTACAGACGACCAAATATCTTTTTGTAAATCAACGGGAGCAGCGTGTGTGGTCTGTGGCCCCCCGGGGAACAGACGGCTTTAAGATTTTAATCCAATTCATTGTTTCAAACATTTTTAATTGTAGGTACATTTATTATGATTTTGTGTTTTTCAGTTATTCAAACTCTGGCAGCCGGTCTTCGCCTTGACGCTGCTTCTTCCTCCTGTGACAGGAGTTGGTTTTGTCAGATTTGTTTTTGAGCTTCATTAAGCGGTGTCTGATTAGCCCTCGGTGGGACAGCGGTGGAGGGAGAAGCAAGCGCCTCGCCTCCGACCTGCTGAGGTGCAAGCAATTAAGAAGCAAGAAGAGGGAGTCTGTCAGGAGCACCGACGCAAAAGCTCGAGACACCTAACCCACTTAGACGCTTTCAGCTCTTTAATAAAGCAACTTCTGTAAACTGTCAAAATGATAATAGCCTGGGCCACTGCTGGTAATGGCAATTAGAAGAGGTGGGAGGGTGCTGCGCACACGCACACGCACGCGCACGCGCACGCACGCACGCACACACGCACACACACACACACACACACACACACACAGACGCATCACTGCTGAAAAACAATAACCCAGTTTCTTTCCCTCTGAATCACGTGGTGTAAAAACACTTTGTGTAGTTTTACATGAGTGAAAGTAAAACTGAGATACTGGCAGTAAACGTACAACACTACAGACGTGCTGCACTAAATAAAGAAAAGAAAAAACACAAGGAAAACAGACGGAGAACGGAGCACAAGAACGTGAAGCAGAGAAAAAAGGGAAAATACAGGAATAATGTGGAAGACAATCAGAGAGGCAGCGTGGAGAGAAAAATCCCAAATAAAGTTAAGAACAACCAATTTAAAGGAGCAGTTCGTCATGTAAGGTAAGGTAAAGTTTATTTATATAGCACTTTTCATGTCAAATGACAACACAAGGTGCTTCACATTCAGCAATG
>JAUMTR010000027.1:22784721-22817154 GCA_032270685.1 Microctenopoma stevenorrisi | reverse complement strand
GAGAGAGAGAGAGAAGTGGTCAAGGTGAGGGAGGAACAAAGGACACATGAGGGCTGGAGAAGACATGACACTGACAACAATAGATCTACACGCTTTGTCATGTGACTGAACTACTCCATAGTTACAGCGACAATAACTTTTATCAAGTGGAAAAGTGATTTAACACAAGGCTCAACGGCCCGGCTCTGACCATCTCTAGGCCCCTGCTTTAAAATTCCAGATGACGTTACTGGACTTATGTAGAGCCTATTTCAGAGTTACCAGACTTCATATTACAACACATAGTGATCAAAATAACACCAATAGCAGCATATAGACGCTTTTATTCTGAGTTATATAAAGTCAGCAGGATGCTGGGTTTTAACTAATGAAACAGTAAGTAGATTAGTTTAAACTTGTTGCAAGGAGGTGGATGCGTGGATGAAGGTTACATAATGTGCAGAACTGACAAATTTGAATCCGCTGTAGGGGCAGAGTGTCTTATTTTATGTCACAGATTACTGGTGTCAAAAGTAAAGAATTACCATACACTATTAAATTGGACGGGGGTCAATGCATACTGTATTAAAATGACTGCACGTATAATTTAGTAACTCAAAAAGTTCATTTAGTGTTCAGTTACTGTATAAAACCAAGACCGAGCAGTCTAAATTCCAATTAGTGTCTTTTAAAGGCTTCATTGTTCATAATGCAGAAAAGAGCGAAACCATACTAATGACTTAGCTTCTCTTTTGACTGTAAGCCTCCTTGGAAGTAAACACCCAAAAAATCGTGTAGCTACAAAAAGTCCTCTGGCAGAAAATAAAGCTCATTTAGATTATTAGTTACCTCTGGTGTAAGTAATCTCATTCTAAACACAACAGTGTGCAGGGAGCCTTCATGTAGTCCATTAGTACAGCAGCAAGGAGAAATGGAAAAGAATTATGACCACTAACAGTGTTACAGCGTCCTGCTGTATGTGGCTCTGAATAACACGTTTTTATTCTAGAAGCAAAAAAACATCACATGCATCCGAAAAACCTACCTTCATTTCACTCTGCTCTCAAAATCCTATCATTTCTAAATCATAATGTAAAGACGGTATGTCATTAATGTAATGAAGCACTTCAATATTTCCACTATCACCGACCTGAATGTAAAACACAGAGCTCAGGTCTACCAGGACCTCAAAGCTAATATCATTAAAACCTCATTAACTCTGTGCTCATTGTTGCCGCCTGCTGCTGTCTGCTCAGATAGCATGGCGGCGGCCCTCTGCTCACCACCCTGCCTTTCTCCGACCTCTCCGATTGGCCGGCCTCGCTTTGAAGCCTCCCCAATTAAATCCACCGTCCTGGCGGCGAGGGCACTCCCCCCAGTAGGTTAATTATGTCATTAACCGCTTGTTGGTGAGATTGTTTGATGAAAAATGAGTGTAATAAAAATACATGGCCAAAGGCGATATTAAAATGAGGCCCAGAGCTCCGAGAGATCAGATCAGTTCTTCCACAGCGTCAGCTTCATCATTCACATCACGAGGTAAATGTTCGTGCTGATACAGGCAGTCAGGAACACAAATAAGATGCTCTGAGCGCTCAGACGAACACAGGTTGGGACTGGAGGGGACCACTCATTCATCCCAAAATGTTATTTCTATGCAAATGAAAGGGGCAGGAATTAGAGACAGGAAAGTGGAGATGACTACGAGTCCCGCCGGTTGCCATGGGGACTGAAATCTCATATCATCAGAGTCAAGTGGGGCATGAAGCAGATGAATCGAGAGCCAAGAGGGTAGAAGAAGAGAGAAGAGGAAGAAATGGGTTACTTTTAAAGAAAATAATACTCCCAGCGCTCACTGGAGGAGTCATCTGAACCAAAAAGGTAAAAAAAGTTGTTATGTTCTATTCTGACAACACATGCTATTTTTTTACAGCTTAGAAAATTTAATTAACAGATTATTTCAATTTTTTCCTGCCATTGCAGTTTTTGACATGTAAAAACAGATTTTCACATTTAGGGAGAAATACTGAGGGTGAAAATGGGAATCAGCACCATCTGACACTACAATCATTTTAAATCAACACATACCGAAAAAGCTACTGGCACAAATGTCGAATTTGTGTTTTTCACAACTTCGTTTTTGGTTAATTGGGGGAAAACATGTCAGGAACAGTGGTTGATTTGGCCGTCCCTGAACACACCCTGAACACGTTCTGACCAAAGCAACGGAGGCTCACACGGATCTACCAGAGAGGACGATTCAGCTGCAGGAGCGTCAGGGCAGAGCCACCAAGGCAGGGTCAACGCAAGGGAATTCAATCCAGCTTTATTTATATAAATAACACCACCTCACATCTTAAGTCATCTCAAGGCACTTTACAGTGTGAGGTTTAAGACCTTACACACATTTATTAATATGTACAGAGAAAACCCAACAGCTGAAGAAACCTCCAGCAGAACTGAGCTTGGCGTGGGCGGCCATCTGCCTCCAGATGGTGTGGCAAGCTTAAGGCATGTGCAGACCAGCTAGTAGAGATGTTAACCACTATTTTCCACCTATTGAGCCTATAGTCCCAACCTTCCTTTAGTCAGCCCCATTGTTTCATGGCCAAGCACAACGCGGTGACCAGCTGCTCTGACACAGTGTCTCACACGTGTGAGTCCCCATCAGTACTAAATGTTTTGAGAGACTTAGAGGAACTCATACCTACAGCCCTCACACACTCTGTGAGGATGCTGTTTAATACTGTACGTCCTCAGAACCTGCAGCTGAGCAACAGGCCCCTCAATCTGGGACATGTCTCACACTCGTGAATCAGTTCAGCTGTTAACACCTCGCTTTTAGACTGGTTGACGTGATTTTACAAACTCATGTCAACCAGTCTGGAGTGGAGGACACACGGACGACGTTTGTTAGGACGCTGCATGTAAGTGCCGTTTGAGGAGTCGCCCTCACGCTCACTGATCTGGCTCCTGGGTTATAACATGTCAGAATATTTGATCATCTGTTGCAGTCTGAGGACGTTTCATGTCCCGATTTCACTTTTACTGCCTACTACTAAACAAAAGCTGGAATGCTTTGATATTCTTTCATAGATTTTGATCTGTAGTCTTTGGATCAATGTGATATAAAACTGTAGAAATCCGTCAAATAGAAGCTGCCTGACGAAGTGAAGCACACTAAGAGATGTAGAACAGCAGCACATCACGCATCAGGTGAAGTAATTGAGTGTCAGTGTGGAACAGTTTATAAAGTTTATACAGAGCCTGACCAGTAGTGATCAGTTAGTGCTTGAACTCCCTGCAGGCGCTTTTCTTTTACCATAGTTTATTGTCCAAACCGTTTACCCACGGCCCACGTCTGAATTTAAATCCATTTCTCGGACTCTGGTCAAATGGAAGCGATTACATAAAGACTTTTATCGGGGCAGCATGTCAGATTCTGCTTAAAAGCCTCAGAGACGCACTGTGATTCTCCTGGCTGCTGCTGTGTGTTGTGCAACCTTGCATGAGGCGTTATCCACTCAGAGGAAAAGTCCTTTCACTTCTCACCTCTTCACCCACATCATCATCATCATCATCATCATCATCCCGGTGACATCAGCACATTCGCTGAGTATCTCAGCGAAACCGTTTGAACGTGGCTATTAACATCATGAAATATTAATGCGCTTAGAGGAATTACGTCTCTTCATAGCCAGAGGGCTTTGTTCATTTATTATGCATCTGTTGCCCCCCCCCTCCACATCCGGCTTTCAAACTGTGGGGCAGGTTAGAGCCCGAGTGTTGCCGACGGAGATCTTGCCACTATTAAGAGAATTAAATCCGGCTAAGAGGGCCTCTCAGAGAGAACATAAATTCTCCATTATCTCCCCTTTTTGGTGGCCTCCTCCATCCCTCTTCTCCAGCAGCAGCAGCTGATTTTTACTGCCACGCTCTCAGTTGCCCTCAGAACTCATCTGCTGGAGACTCTTAAAGCTCAGACGGATAAAAATAAGATCTGTTGAATGAGTGCTTCAGTGCCTTTTCATTTTCCCCTTATTTTAATGTTTTGTTTGTGACACACGATGTAAAAAAAGCATTAACATAAAGCCTGCTGAGACTGCAGAGGTCGGTGATGAGCCGCCGCAGCATCATCCACGATGGGACGCGCTGACAGATTTCATAGTTCCTCACGTCAGTGTCTTTACGATGTGTCCATCTCACTGCCAGCCTGTAGGACACACGTCTCTCCCAGTGGAGTCTTCTGTGTATTAATACTCTTTGATGCCACCAAATCCAATACCGTATCCCGGAAACATTATATTTTTCGATGTAACACGACCGTCAGTGGCTGAATGTAGAGTGTAGGACATCTCTGCTTCAAGAGGCCTAATCTCTTATGAAAAAGGAAGTTCTGAACCTAAACATGGGTTTGAAGAAGCATTACAGCCTTAGTCTTTGAGAAAAAAAAGATACCCCCCCCCCAGCCAATAACTCAGATTATTAAAATAACAAAGGTGAAGAGTTTCCTTCCTTCTCCTCTTCAGCCCCAGAGCCCCCTGTACGGGGGATGTGAGGGGGGTGGGGTCGGTTAATGTGCCCGCACTACAGACAGTGTGGATTATAATCACAGATTATCAATCCAAAAACGTTAAAATCCAAAATGACGGAAAGTAACTCAGCACAAAAACTCAACCAACCTTTTTTGAGAAATACCAAACACCTGCCGTTGACAGAGATGTCTTCCCCATCACGGTGCTGCTCGAACTCACAGCTCGCAGCCAAAGAGTCCTGAATATAAAACAATAATGGATGTCTCACCTTTGCTGTGGTCAAAAGTTATATTCCAGCTCGAAACAACACAGCTAATGGTCACTTCTATGAATATACACCACGCTACGTTATTTTAAAATGAATCACGGAAGTTTTACGTGGAGACAAATAACTGATCAAAACTCAATATACAGACTTTGAGTTTACGTCCCTCTGGTCCCTCATAGGTGTTTCCTAGGTGAACGTGGGTGTTACCATGTGATTAGCATCTACTGTTGCACAGTTACTCATCAGACATTTCTGTACTAATTTGTAGATGAATTTGGCTTTTATCCTGTGATTTAACTATAAATAATGAGTTTTTTCAGGTAGAATTGAAAAGTTCTATTTTCTCCTTTGTTCCTGGTGCATTGACTCTATGATTATTACCCATAAATTAGTTTCTGACACTTAAATAGTAACCACACGTCCTGGCTTTATTTTGAGTGCTCATGATCATATAGAGCTCCTGTAGTTGTGATGGTGTACTTAGATTTGTTTAGGACAGTGGGCAGTGAAAATAGGCCTGGTGATGTTTAAGCTGGAGAATCTGGCTTCACTGTCTCCATACGAATAGATTTTTTTTTTTTGTAAAAATCTGATGTTTTGTATTCAGTGTTTCGTGGAGATAAACTGCTGGTGGCAGGGACTGCATTAGGATGATAATGTAGTTAAAAATGAGCAAACATCACGTTACCGATCAAAAACAGCTGAGCTCAATTAAAGGAAGACAAACAGAGGGCAGGAATAAATCTCTGGTCAAGCAGGCAGACGCGTGATTCGATAAGAGGTGGTGAAGAAAACGAAGCAAATAAAGAAAACACGTGAGCAGGTGATTGCAACACTGACAGACAAACAACCCAGCAGCTATAAGGCTGCATCAGTGTGGTATTTACACACAGGCAAATAATGAGCGGATGCACTGCAGGTGAGTGGAGAGGCCTGTGGCTGTTATCAGGAGGCAGGATTAAAAAGGGACGAGAACTAAAGGAAACGGAGGAGGAATTGAAGTTTGGCCTTAATTACAGCTATGTTTGAATGGATCTAGGCTTTTATTTAGTTTTTGCTCACCAGCTGTAAACATCATATATTATCGTGACATCATGTGAACACACTGTTCACACACACACCAGCTGTAAACATCATATATCATTGTGACATCATGTGAACACACACAACTCAGTCAAACAGCAACAAGCTGGTGCTCTGGAGGCTTCAGGTCTGAAAGTCTCCTGACTCCCGCTCTCTTTATTATTTTCTTTCCAAGAAATGATAATTGATTCATTACCTCTGTGAGCTCTAACGCCATCACCCCTCCCTCCAGGCCTGCGTGAGCTCTAATATGATATGAGAGCAGATGAAGAAAATGCTGCTGCTGCTGCTGCAGATGGAGACAGGCGGGCTGTTTAAGGCGATTATGTTGGAAGTGATTTTCTCTCTCTCTCTCGCTCCCTTATTCAGCTTTGGGCGCGTTCTCATAACCTCTGTCGGCAGGCGGCAAAGCCAGGCATGCAGGCGTAGGGGGGGAGGTAGGAGGTTACAGGAAACACGAAGGGGTACAATGGTGATGATTAAGGATCAGCTGATCAGACACTTGCTGTGTAATCTTAAATAAAAAGGGATATGAAATCACTTGCTTTACAGCCATGGAAGTGATTTTCTTCACAATGGGGGCTACTTTCCGCTAATGAGCTTTGTGCCACAGAAAAGCCACTGAATATATTTGGGCCTTTGTACCGTGGTGATAATGTGAGCGAGGCGAAGCTCTGGATCCTTTGAATGTAACCCTTCCTCCGTACTTTCTCCCCCCTCACTTCCATCCTCCTCTCCCTCTCTCTCCTCCTCGGTTTTCAGCCTCCTCAACACTTTCTTCATTTTCTTCTTGTCTGTTCACAGGAAATTCCCGCTCACATCATTTGTCCAGGGGTAATTTGACTGCGAGGCATACCAAAGAGGATTGATCGCGTTAAATCAAGATTATTGACTTCCTCCTGTGCCAAAACACATTCATTCATCCCCATTGCTGACTCCTTCTTTCCTCCGCCAGCCAGCAGACACTGACACATGGACAGCGGTGAGGAGGAGGAGGAGGAGGAGACGAGGTCACAGAGATCGCCGTCGTGCAGCCCAGTGACTCGGTCAGACCCGCGTGTCTCTCTCAGATGTGAGCTGCAGCAGCAGAAATGTGGGCGCTGACAGTTAATGCATTTTAGATGATCCACACTACAGACCTGACTGGGAGTCTCTCTTAAAACCACGCCTGAGTCCTGGCTGCAGGATTGGCCTCATTTACAATTGCTTTAGGTCTGTAATGTCAGCAGTTCTCCCCTTCAGGAACAAGGAGCGTTATGCAGTCAGACTTTCATTTAAAGTTGTGCAAAAATGACACAAGGTGGAGGTAAAGGTTTGATTACTGACAGTTAGAAGGGGAGGCCTTGAGCGTGCCGCAGACGTGTGCTGCAAGGAAACAAGCATTCAGGAATGCTCCACGCTCTAACTCTTTAGATCAGGATAAATAATGAAAAAGCTCCTGTGAGGAGCAAGATGACACAGATGGTGCAGCTGAGATAGACTTTCCCAGCATGCATCTGTTCTTTTTAAACCTTATCACTGCTGCCGGGCAGAGCAGAAACAAGCACTCAGAACCTCCACTGGTCCGAACTCTTCACCGGCTCACTCAGCTTTACAAAAATACTTATTATTTAAAAATTCTGAGGTTGAATAACGTCCATTTATTGCCTGTATTTACGTATTTGGACCTCAGCTGCTCAGGGTAATATCTAGAGAAGATTGTAGGGAAGTGTAGGGAAATACATTTTTTAAATCTAAATAGTATATTATTATAATCACTGCAGTAGAAGGTGTCGTTTACCAGAAACAGTGTGAAAGCGAAAGGTCCATGCTGTGTGGCTGTAACCTACAGTCCTATCGTTGAGAAGTGGAGGACTGTTCAGGTATGTCTAGCTACTACTAGATCATCGTGCAGGTCTAACATAGGAGAAAAAATAATTAAATGCACTCATCAACTTAGGAAGTGACAAGGATGCAACCGAGCAGAACATTAGATATCATTTATTTATAACAGCGATGCCAAAGATCACATCAAACTGAGATGGACAGTGTTGTTTAGCAACATTACCATGGCAACACTGCCCCCATGAATAAAGCACAGTTTGAACAGTGTCAAGAGTAAAGTAAGTTCAGCATAGAACAGTCTGGATGTGGAGAAGAGCACATACATTCATTTCGTGCCCCACTACGAGCTCGCTGCCTCGAACTTGAACAAAATATTCAGCAACCACTGGATATTTTCTAAAAGACAGTTGTTGCACAGGTCTCCGTCCTTCGTGTTCTCTTCACTGCCGCCACAGAATGAGGACAAAGGTCACATCAGGGTAGTGTTGTAGTCAAGACCCCCCAAATACGAGACCAAGACATTGCCGAGACTTAAATTTAAAAGAGCTCTGGTCTGTGATCAGTCTTTCAGCCGTGGTCTTGGGCTCACCTTAGTGTGTCTTGGTCTTGGTCTTCACCTGAATTCTGATCCAACACTGTGGTTGCATTGGATGAAGGCAGCAATTCAGAAGTCAATATTAGTTTAAGTCAAATGAATTTCTCTCAGGGCTTCATGAAAAACACACCCATCTTTATTTACAGTCATGTTAAGGATGTGGCTCACGCAGACATTGAAAACATCTGGTCTCAGGAGAAATGCAGTAATTTGATTCGGGTCGTTTTTGCTTGCAGGGTGAAATCAAGTTAGTGGAACTGATGAGGAAATTATAATAAATGGAGGATATTTCCTTCTTCTTCCTTGGCTGTGCTGCTGATTCCAGCCGGCCTGTGCAGGATCTGTTTTAGTTTCCATGTTCAGGAAAGTTCTTCGCTGTGGTGCTGAAGCTCCGCTGTGCTGCCGCAGGAACACGTCTTTCTGCTCGCTCATTAGGACATTGGCACACAAGAAGCCCTTGGGCCTTTGGGTAACGAAGGACCCCACGGACTTGTGGGTAATTGGGTAGCTAGAGTGGAGTACAGGTGAACGCTGACTTGTGTTCTGGTTGGCCAATCAGCTAGCCCTCTGCTTTAGCCAAGTGAACAGCGGGCAGGAGGCCTCCAGGGACCAAAAAGTATGGGAGAACGCCGCCGGAAAGTTTTTGAAAGCAGTGATGCTGAACAGTTGTGATTTTTTTTAAGCGTCTATACCTGTGCTGTTTACCAGTTTTTTTTGTTAAACTAAACGCCCTTGTGCTCCATTCCCATAACAATAGAAAGCAACTTACAGTGAGAGAACAAGACTGACAGTGTTGCTGCCGCTGTGCTGCTACTGCTGCTTTGGTCGCGAGCCAGCTTCTGATGTTGTTGTGGAAAGCCGTAGCTGGCTAGCGCCGTGGTTTGTTTAGCCTCGAGGGAACAGGCAGGGGTGAAACCAACCAGGAGTGCTCTGGGACGGAATACTCAATTAAGGCAGACTTGTCTAAAGAAATTGCTGCAGAGATCCTAACTGCTGACAAACTGGCCTCCCCACGGTGACAGCTTAATCATAGTTCTGCAGAAACTGTCCAACACTCTGCGTTGATTCCGTCATGGTGTTGGAGGGAGAGAGAGAGAGGGAGAGAGAGAGAGAGCCGTGGCACGCTGGGAGTTTGTTGTGATTTGTCATCCTGCTTCTGCCGGTGTTTGGAACTCGCTCTAATGACCACGCGAGCCCTGTGACAGCAGCCCCCGTTTGAGCCGGGGCCGGGGATCCATCATTCCCTTCTTTGTGGCTCATTGGCTCGCTGCCCCCATCCAGGACAAACTTCCCATGCTGCCACCACCGCCGCTGAAAGGAGCAAATAAACGTGACAGCAAGTTTACAGGAGGCCAGGTCACCTGGGAGGAGAGCTGACGGTAACGGACAACACACAGCCTCGAGCGCAGTTTGTCTCCTCATAAAAGCTGCAGCTGCAGTACAGCGATGGTTTGATGCTGTGCTTAGGCACTCTGTCACCTCCATTACACTGATCTACTGCAGCTGCTCAGGTTAACCAAGTGATCAGGTGAGGCCTGCAAGTCAAGTGTGTGTACTTAGTGATGCACATTCACACACGAGGACCCTTTACAGTGATACCACAGCACATCTCATAAGAATAAAGTACACACTAACACATATAATGAGATGAAAAGGGATGAGTCGAAGAAGGCCAAATATTTCCACTGACTGCTGATATCCCTGACTCTGTATTTCATGGAATTCTATGATGACTTAAGCACTGGGTAGCACTAAAGAGTATTAGATTATCTGCTTCCTCGTGAAAATCTTACACCTGAAAATGAAGTGAAAGATTGTGGATGAGAAGCCAAAAACGTGACGAGGCAATTTTTGAGAAAGACACGTTACCACACGGAGAAGGAAGGAGATGGAGTGGCTAACGAAGCCGTAAAATATGGACAATGAGGAGGACCTGGTGAGTGGCACCACATCCAGATATGCATGAGGCACAAATCAATATTTATTGCACATAAAGGAGCAATTTTCCCTCCATGAATGATTAAACTTTCCAAAGTCGGCTGCAGTCGTTCTGTATTATCGCATTCTTATTCAAACTGATAAGTAAAGAATTACACGAGCAGGCGCATGGGTATGAATGCTGTGTCGTACCTGAGCGGGTGTTTACAAACTGCAGGTTATTATTATCGTCATATTGCATTTCCTCAATCGTAGTTTGGCTCTGCATATTTCAAGTTTCAGGAAGGCATGCGGGGTACGAGGGAGCGTATCTGTGAAATGATTACCTCTCTCTGGCAGGTTTTGTCATGCACAGTTTACAGCTGATTTTTCTGAAATTATAAATTGCTCACAGCTAAAAGATGTCGACTTGTTTATTCATTTGAACATCATAAATCAGTTTTTTATTGCTTCAACTCCCATCCTGAAGGAAGCGGTAAGAAAATGATTGATGGAGCAGCAACCGTCTCTGTGTGAACAAACTAATGCAGGTCAGATTTGTTAAGTCTTCTCTTCAGTCCGACTGAACATGACCGTGTTTCTGTACAGAACATGGAAATGTATGAACATCCAGGGACACCCAGAAGTCACAGTCAAACACAGTTAAACTCCAAGATTCTGGCACTAGTCACCATACAGAACCACATTAAATATAATACATGTCTTATTCTGTGCAGTAAGATTACCAGATTTACTAGATTTACCACCGCAGCAGAAATGAGATCTAATAGGAAATGAGGCTGAGACGGTACAAACTAAGCTCAGTCATGAATTAAAACGATTGGATTGGATTAGCCAATATGATCTACAAAGTTGATGCTAATATTAGCATGCTAACAACTGTTAACCTTCTGGTGATGTTCACCATCCTGATCTGTTATGCTAACATATGATAATCAGTGGTGTTGTAGTCAAAACCGCCTAAACCCAGACCCAGACCAAGACCAAGACACACTAAGGCAAGACCGAGAACAAGAAGAAGGCTGGTCGAGGCCAAAACTGAAAACAGACAAGGGCTCTTTTATTGTTGATGGTTATAAGTGAAAATTACTGAAAATCCCAAAGTCAGTGGTGAAAAGGATCAGTATTGAAGCGTGTCTTGGTCTTGGTTCCTTCAAGTCTCAGCAACGTCTTGGTCTCGGTTTAGGCGGTCTTGACTACAACACTGAACACAAATCACAGCTAGCGCTAATTGGGAAGCTTTAGTTTAGCATGTCTGGTGATGTGCAGGTACCATACATCCCAAAGACTAATGTCTGTAGAAAGTTTCCTTAAGTCTTTCATCAGCTTTTGGCTTTTTAAAACCAAAATGCAGTTTGACAGAGGTTTGGATTATTTCTACCTGCCAGGTAGTGATGTTTCTGTAAGTAAAGGCACTACTCTACTCTTCCCTTTCAGATTGCATGAAGGTTCATCCAGTGAAGAACGTCCACTAAAACCTCTAAGGTCAGCTTGTTTGTTCGCTGGTTGCAGAAAAAGTCACACACATAATGTGTCCTCTGCAGACCGTGCATGTCGGGTTCAGTAGTCATGGCAATCATGGCGGCCACCAGTTGTCTAGACGGGTTTCTCTGAATAAACTGTGGGTCATTGCTCTCAGCTGTTCTGCAGTTACACATCTATGGACGAGTAACGATTGTGTTCTTTCAGGTGGATCACTTCGAACTGTCAGTGTGTATTCACAGTCCTTGTTCATGTATTCAAATGGTGTGTGAGAGTTATTAGGTGGACTGACAAGTGGAGCAGCAGTGTTGGAGCGAGGCCACGTTGATGTAAAAACGGCTGATGGTGCACTTAATTCCCCTTTGGGGAAAAAAAATCTCCTAATGATGCAATCATCCAGGAGTTTGCCTCCCGCCAATCACCTGTCAAATTATGAAAAGTGCTGTTTGTGGTTTTAATCTCGCTGAATGCCATTCAACAATTTTCTATGCAGAACATTAGAGCATAAGATGAATTAATCAGAGGGAGAAGAAATCAATCCAGCCCTGACATTTCAAACCGCACTGCATGGAAAACACACACACACACACACACATATAGCCAGGCTCCATTTATTCCGGGTGACTTGATTACAATCCTGCTGAAGTTTAACAATTTGGTGGACTTTGCAGAAGTGGAGTGGTTAATGCCTTAGTAGGTGATTGGTCGGTCTACATTCAGAACTTATACACATTGTTGTCTGAACATTTGCAGCTCCTCAAGACTTTCTCCAGCACTATCAAAATAGAAAAGCTACAGCAGCTTTGATAAACAAGCAACCCTTTAAAGAAATATGCTCCTGCCAATATGGTGTCAAAATGATCTTCATCAGTAGATGAAGACCAGTTTCACTTTAAATATTGATTTATTTATTCAGTTTGTGCCTTTGGAGTCCCAGCACAGTTTGATATCTGATTTTTTTCCTTCCTCTGTGCATTCCTGATGGATGTGTGTACATGTGTGCAGCAGTGTGTGAGTTTGGAATCATGATGGATGGTACAATGAAGAGCAAAGAGCATGGGGCTGTGTACACCAGGACTCTGTACATCTCCATCCATCTCCTGTTAATGCAGCAGACACAGCACTGAGGCTCAGGGACACTTTGTTGACGTCCCAATGAATCGTTGGTGATTTATCATGTCGAGTCACATAGTTCAAGTCTTGCATGTATGCTGTACACAACTCCATCTTGAATTTTTCATACGCGTTTTGCTTCTGTCCTCTGTAATTCATCCAGCCCCATCTGTCAGTTATTTTCCAACCTGACTGATCACATAGATCATTTGTCCTGCTTTCATATGACCCATACAAATGTCTCCTGACTTAACCCTCAGACAAACTGTTGAACAATAAGTCTGGTAAGGCGTGTCTTACCTGTAGGCCCAGAACGGGGTTGGGCTTACACGTAGATCATGGATGGCGGTAATGTCTTACTCCTAAATACTGTGTACTTTACTTTTAATTCTACACTATTCCTACGTTGTTTACAACCAACCAAACAGAGCCGCCTGTCAACAGAGGGCGCTGTGGGGCAGACCACCACATGAAGAAGAAGATGGGAATCACCAAAAATACTCTAAAATACTAGACGTGATATGTGGTTAGAGTGCATCTGAAAACTGACTTGCAGAAGCCCCCCCCTCCGAACATAAAATATCAGTTGCCACGGCAATGAAATATCCCCTCTTCCCTCACCCTTCTTGTCCTATTTCTTGGTTTCTCCGTGGAAAGTACTTCTGTGGCTGCTCTTTCTTCAGATCACACTTCTCCTTTTTCAGCTTAAGGACCATTTACTTTCTGCTCTTAGCAACTGCACATATTTCCCTCTAGAAAATTACCTTTTCTTGTCTTTGCAAGACAGAAATGAAGCTATGAAGTGTCCCTTTTTTGTGCGAAGCCAACAACCCCCTCATTATCTCCCCCTTACAGTGCACACTGTTCCAGCCGGCATCACGCCGATGGATGTTGTGGGCTTGCATGAACATTTAATGCCGTGACTGATAAATTATTTTGAATATATCTGAGCTACAATGGTGCATCTTGATGAAAGAACAAGCTGCAGTAAACACATGGTCCCCATCCAGTCACTGACAAATACGACTTGTTGTTGAGCTGGTAGCTGGTGGCCCGACCGGCCCAATCAGTGTCATTTGGTTCTGAAACACTGCAGGAAAATCTGCATCTCACTGCATCCTACGCCTACGTCTCAACACATGGCTCCTCCAAATCAGGCCTCTCACATCAGACAAAGCTGTTTCAATTCATTTTGTTTTGAGATATTTCAAAAGAAATAAATGAGCATCTGGAGACGGGACGGAATAACATTACTGCAATAGAATGAGGACAAATGAACGTCTTAATCCAATCAGTGTCCCTGAGATATTGCGCATGACAAACGGACAAACAAGGGCAAAAGTGTCGTCTTTCAACCAATTTCATCATGACACTAAAAACCCAGAAAGGTTCTCCTGTGTATTCTCGTGAGTTTCATCCATCGCTCCATTGAAGGACGCGGTGACAGCCAGAAATCCCATTTCCAAGCGAGCCAGAAAAATGGATAAAAGAAACCCAGTGAAACAAATGAGACACAAAAGTGCACAAATTATTCGCACACTTTTATTCCTAACCTGGTTCTGAACGTATTGAACTCTTAGGTCCGATCCTTTCATTAGCGCCTGGTCCTTCATTCATTAGGACGACAGTCTCCTATATAGAAGGGAAGTCTGGGAACATGCTGGTTTCCTGATTTGGACCAGGAGGGTTTGACATCATCGACTGGAGCAGATTCTGTAGGACCACGTGTGATTTAGAGCTCAACATGGAAACAGAAAAAATCCGTCCAAGCTGAAAAAAACAGCTGATGTATGGAGCTTCAGACCTTTATTTAAAGCAGGTCACAGCAGTTACCGGAGGCGTGCCGTCCCACAGTAGGTAGAGGAACACGTGTACTGCTGTTGTCTTGGTGTTTATTTGGGTTCCCTCTTCTCTTCTTCTAGAACTTGAGTTTCAGGTCACATTCAAGAAACATAGAAACAACCTGAACGTTCAAGCACAGATCTAGTTGGAAACAAAACAGTTTCTCCATAAATCCCGTCGTCTCATATCCGCACTAACTAGACACAGCGCCGTTGCATAGCAACAAAGGTGCAGTGGGAAGACGGTGGTACCGGAGAGAAAGCCGGAGCCCATGCACGATCAAAGGTCGTTTCTTTGAATCAAACTCCACCTGTTGCTTCAAGTTGCCACACAAAGGATCCGCGGAGGACGTTCTTGTCAACAACAGCGAGCTAAAGTGGAGCAATTAGGGCTAATCAGATGGCATTCTCCTTTAAACAAATGGTGGGAAAGGTCAGCGGGCCGCTGCTGTAATTGATCAGATGGCAGGCTCCCCTGGGAGTGAAGGTTAGCTGATGCTGACATTTGTTCTGATCATTTTCAGTCGTGGATTAAAACTCTACTCTGACATTTTCCATTTGTTGAGTCATTTTACTCTGATGTGCTCTGAATGCTCAACAACAGGAACGTCTATTTGTAACTGGGGGGAAGTTTCTACCTGTCGTTTGTGATACAAATATTTATAAGAAAACATGTTTATTTATTTAGCAGCTGCCTGAATCCGCTTTGAGCAGAAAACAAGTTGCATTATCGTCCTGTTATCCACTACTTCACTTTTATTACTTTACTTTATTTTTATCCAACCATTCAAATCAAACTATTTAAATTTTTCAAGCGAAGTACTCACGCAACCTTTGATGAGCTGTTGCATCTCCAGCACGTTCCAACATCTCCCTCACGTCATCGGGCCTGCAGGAGTGTGTGTGTGTGTGTGTGTGTGGAAACCCGCCGGCCCCCTCCCGCTAACATTCTGATGGGGAACATGCTGCGACTGTTTTCTGTTTTTTACTAACAACTTTTTATGATTAAAATAAGAAACAACAAGTGTTCTCTAAATTCCTAATTAAAGAAGAAGAAGGGTGAATTGGACAAACACTGTGTTGGGATGGTTTTGTAGTCACCACTGATGAGCTGGGGAACGAATGGAGAGAAAACATGTTGTGTAGCATGTTGTAGAGCCGAGCGTTTCTTTCTCCACCCTCCAACGCACATGCGCACCTCAGATATGGACGCCTGTGCCAGAAGTCTTCACGGGTCCACTCTGGTCCTAGTAGCCAAGACGTGCTCACAGTGAGTCGCATTCGCTCCTCAGGAAAATATTGATATGACGGAGAAGTTAATGCCTGAGCGACACAGTAGGTTGGTGAAGAACAGGGACGGCTTTGCTGTGGAATGTTCCACTTCCAATCATCTGCACAGTGTGAATGCTAGAATGTGCACTAAGCATCTCTACAAGCGTTGGCACAGGACCCACGGAGGTGGCGCGCAGTGCTCCACTTATCCGCCTCCGCGGGGACACGCAGCAGAAGAACCAGAGGCCTCTGCCGTCCTACAGACCTGTTTACCATCCCGCTGTCCTCAGGACGACACCACCCCCCCTCCGCTCAGCTCAGCTCGTCTGCCATTGCCGCAGGGAGTCGGTGTCATCCATCCATCACCCCCGACAACGAGCCCGCAGGCAGCCGCTCGTCTCGTCTCCCTTTTTTAGGAGAAGCTGCTAATTAGCTGCAGCAACGATGAATGTTTGTTGTGCTCATTTTAACTTTTTCCACCTGCTCTTCAACACCTTGGAACAAAGCTGCTAAGGTGACACGAGAGGACGTCGGGCCCAGTTTGACTTTTTGGAACATTCCAGGGTTGTAGATAATAGAGATTCAACCACTTCCCCTTTAATAAGCCTGGAACTCACAGTTTAGGCTTTAATTAGCAACGCAGGTGTGCAAAGGTGAAAAGCACAGTCGCAGCTCGTCTTTCTCTTTAGTCCCTGCAAAGCAATGCGTAGCAAAGTTTTCCTTTATCCGAGCAGCAGCTGGGTCCCAACGGCCATTTTCCAAAAAGGACAAATGTACTGTCACAGTTTGAAGCCTTCAGTTTCACATGAAACAGGAGCAGCTCAGGGTTTCCCTCCGTCTGTGGGCGTTCAGACATTACGCTGCTGTGTGTTGACGACCACAACGGACTCAGTACCCACCGATCGGTTCGGGCTTAGCTGCTGCAGCGCCACGTCTTTTGGGGCTTCGGTGAACGCGGCAGGTCTTATTTCCCAAAGCACCAGGGCCACCGAGGTCCCTTCTCAAATGCAGCCAAAGCAAAGCCTTTGAAACGATTGCTTTTATGCTAACGGCCTGTAACTGGCGTGATGGGCAAGCAGCAATCGTCTGCTCTGGTCTGAAGCTCGGAGCAAGGCATCAATAAACAATGAGAGCGACTGGAGAAGCTCTTCATTAGCTGTCACAGCAGCAGCCTGCACTTCCCTCTTTTATCTCAGATGAGTCATTCTCCATCTCTGGATGTTTCAATCCGAGGGGCTGGCCCAGCCCCCCCCACTACCCCGCTCTCTGCCTTTCATGTTTGAACTCCACACTCTTGTTCT
Organism: Microctenopoma stevenorrisi; assembly: GCA_032270685.1. Taxonomy (NCBI): domain Eukaryota; kingdom Metazoa; phylum Chordata; class Actinopteri; order Anabantiformes; family Anabantidae; genus Microctenopoma; species Microctenopoma stevenorrisi. The sequence goes on along the minus strand of JAUMTR010000027.1, from coordinate 22,799,923 downwards.
CTACGTGTCACCTCCAGTCATTGTCTCTTTTTCTCCATCCAACTTTCCCTCTCAATTACCACCACCGCCGCCCCCCCGCCCCCTTATTCCTTCTGCAGGCGAGGTACAAAATCAAATGAGCCAAAGTGTGGGAGAATTAAATCCAAATGTGTCTCGCATATTATACCAGAAACATGAGAGCGATGACCTGCTGGAGCCAATTAAAAGGCAAAGTGTCGTCTCCCCCGATGCGCTCCATCACTGATGTGCCGTCTTACCTCCGGGCTGTGGGACATTGGCTGTTTGATGGGACGAATGAGCAGATCCCTGCTCATCTGTGTCACGTTGGAGATACGTTGTGACGAGTCCAAGTGAGCCAACGAGACCCTTTACCGTAATGTCCCACTATCATTGGCTTTTCCTTTTGATGCACTCAACATTAGTTTACGATGAAAGACCAGAACCAGAACTCGGGTCAATGGAAACGCTTCCAGATGTTGACCTCATCAAAGGTGTAAAACCCATTCTGGTTAAATATCTGTCATCCAGGTCATGGTTACCTCAAAAAAAGGTTTAATCCAGTATCAACCTTGAGAAATTCCCCTGGAGTGGGAGAGTGAAACATCCAGAGGCTATTGGAAGAAACTTTTTTTGAGATATTCTGGCTAATTTACCACTTTTTCTTGACTACACGTTTCCATATACATCCCTTTATACGTAAGATGAAATAATTAGTCAACTCAAGTATCTTTATTTGTCTCCAGAAACTAAATTGGATAAAAGGGACAAGATGTAAAGTACATACAATAAAATACAATATATACAACATGTATATATTGTACCTGAAGTAGGTAAAGTAAAGAGAAAGCAGAGAAGAAGGTGGAGGTAGAGCATGTCTCACGTCGTCATCACAATACCACACCAACTTTATTTATAAAGCACTTTAAACAAACCACACAGGCCCAAAGTGCGGCACAGAAAGTGAAATAAAACTATTGGAGTCATAAGTACAATAAAATAAAATGATACACAATCAATTATCTACACTTACCTGAAGTCTTTATTACGAGGGCACAGAGTAAACAGCAGAACAGCTGATCTATATGAACCCACGGGTTCAACTTCGTTCCTAACAAATATAAACGTGGATTTTTATTCATTACTGAGACATTTTTCCGGTGTTTGTCCTCCTGTTAAATGTGAGCCTGCGCCTCCTGTTGGAGCCGTCTGATCCGATCTGATCGCATCCACAGTTCAGATGCATTAAATAAGTCTGCGTTACACAGAAATAATGAAACTGCATCACGACGTGGACAAAACAGAGCAACTGAAGAGGTGAAAAGAATCCCCCCCGACTGAGGGAGCGATCCAGCATTATTAAAATATGAAAGCTGCAGTGGGCATGTTCGCAGTCACCGTACTTCCCAGAGTTTCATGCAAACATAAAAACTACTACAGATCAAAGCCGGTTTCCAGATGTTCTCCTGAGCTGTATAATTTATCTACCTGCAACTTTTTTAATCATCGTCCTCATCTGTTATTAATACCATAACTATAAAAACCACGGTGATTATCGTTACTGCGGCTCAACATTCACGACGGGCTGCGCGTTGCCACTGCTGCTGCCAATAAAGCAGGGAGACATCAGGACAGGGGCCTTGTATCTGTGAAGACACGGACATCTGGCTCCGTTTCAGAGCCCATCCTCAGCAGCCGAGCCGACGACGGGAAATCTCCTGTGACAATACATCAGTGGAAGCTCCTCTGCAGCCATATGCTGCGTTTAAAAGCTGCCTCTTTCGCCTCTTTGCATCACGATGGGGATGTTTAAAAAGGGTTGGCAGGACACTTAACGTGCTCATTAACACAGGCGCGTCCAACATGTTGGGAAAGGACCTGCATTACCGCGCAGGGACTTTAAATTACCAGAGCCCCCCTCCTTTCCTCTACCTCCTCCTCCTCCTCCCTCCTTCCCTCCTTAAACTGCTCGCTGGGTTTCTCTTCTCCCCGACATCTTGAAGACGCCATTAGGTGTCCAGCACTTTATGACAAGAGAGGAAAAAGGAAGAGACGTCCACAGAAAGAGGACAAGAGACAATCCTTATTAAAGTCTGGATGAGTGCCAGTGTTGAAGGCAGCCGGAGCAATCAGACGGCACCTTCCTCCTCGCCGTGACGGATGGTGGGAGAGAGGTGGTGTTGCAGCAGCACTTGTCCCCTCTGGGGTTTCCCCTCCGCGGCTGCTGATGTAGAAGTTTGCCTGCACTTCAGAGATACAGTAGAATGATTGTGGACGATCTGCTTGGTGGTGGCAGATGTTGACAAGTGATGCTCCTTCAGGGTCGACAGCTGAGCACAGTCACGTGGTCGTGTCACTTTACTGCCGGGCTGCCTGCAGCGAAGCCTAAAGATAGAAGTGTCACTTGGTTAGTCCGAGCGACTCCTCCACTCCCGGACAGACAGACAGACAGACACTATATGTGTGCTGGTCTCTGGGCGGGAGGGCAGATAAGCAGAACCAACTATTCCTGCTCACACTGAGGGACAGTTAGGACCAGCTGATTAAGCCAACTCATCCGAGCAGAGCCTTGAAGCGCTGCACCGTGGCACCGCCCTGAGATATAAACACACCAGCTGTGTGTCTGTACCTCTGTTCAGAAAGAGGTGACGCAACCCCCAGAGGTTCAGTGAGCTCAGAGTCACATAAACACCACGTTTTCCTTCCTTGTCCACATCGGAGACCGTCTGTCCAACGACCGCGTGCGTTCACGGCCTCTGTTTATAACTCAAGTGCTTCAGCTTCTGACCTTTTGACCCCGGCACACGGTTGTCTGCCTGCTTTATGTTTTTATCCACACAAACCCAGCGGATTAACGGAGGCAAACAGAGTTCAGCTCATCGTTTTAATGCTGAGCTCTGTTGCCTTTTGTAGTGAGAAAAGATTTAAGGACTGCGCTTCAATACACTGGTGCAAAACTGTGCAATTGTTCGTGAAAAATGAATTCACAGTCCTCCACTGAAGTCCTTTCAGTTCCCATTCAGCTTCGGACGTCTCCTTCTGCGGTAAATAATCCACCTCTATGCTTTCTGGACCAAAACACTTTGCTCGCCCATCGACTCGTCCCCTTCTCCTTTCTCCTTCAATTCTGAAAGCTCCACTCGCTCGCCCCTCTCTCTCCTTCCTATCCTCTCCATCCCATCAATTGGAAATCTCTCAGCATCACACCTCAGACACCCAATCCCAGGCAGACAACTCCACCGAGTATTAAACAAACATAAGCGGAGACTGGAGTGGCTTCTGGAGAGGTAGATGGTCGGGCTGATAGGGCAGCCAGACAGAAGGAGCGAGGAATCGCAAGTGCTCTGAATTGTGGGTGTGGAGCTGCCAGAGGAAAGAAAATAGACCTTAACGTGATGGTCGCGCGCGTGTGTGTGTGTGTGTGTGTGTGTGTGTCGGCTGCAGTAACAGAAAACAAAAAAAGAGGAATTACAGGACGGCTGCTCTGATCCATCTAAGTTCAGTCAAACTGGAATTACTAAATCATGAAAAGAATTCGTTGAAAACATCCCGCTACTGTTGCCGGATGATGAAAATGTTTCAGTGACGTGACATCATCGGCATTAAGCCGGTGTCGTCCCCCTGCGGTTTGGTGGGTTTACCTCCAGACGGCTTCGCTGGACAATCGGCACGGGGGAGTTTCTACAGAGGCCCGAGATATCAAAGGCAGGCTGGGTGTAAATAATGAAGATTTAAAAGTCGAAGCTGTTCTGAGCCCGCGCTCGCTGGGTTCATTTTCCAAGAGCTCTCGTTGAGGTTCTGTTGATGCAAACTGGGGCAGACGCGCAGCTTTTACCCACATGCTGGTAACCTCCCACCCGGGGAGTGTCCCGTTAAAAGGTCTCTGCCTCACACCAGAGCGTTGACCGAAGGTTAAACTCACACGGACACGCGTAAAAACACGTAGAGCGGACGTCTCTGCCTCGCCTGGCTGCTGGACTCTGTTGTGACGGTTTTGGGCTCAGTTATTTTTGCTTTGTTCATTATTTATTGATCGTAAATATCTGTTTGAGCTGAGGACGTAGCTGAGTCGTTGTCCTGTAGGACTTGCTGAGTGTCTCGTTACGGATTCACGGTTTCCACATCGACGTCAGAAATGCTTTTCTGTTTATTGGGCTGAAAACAAGCTGGCGGCCTGAAGTCAGACCTACAGGTGCTGCTCCGATAACCGGGGCGCGTGACGGTGCTCCTCTACCCGCTGGAAGATGTTTCTGACCTTTGATCAGCACTACGTGTGCTGGTTGTTTCTGTGGTGCGAGGACGAGGCGGTAAGAGTCTGTGCGATGTGCAGGAATGGGCGGTTCTCCCTTCTTGTGGAGCTCCGCTCAGGCTGACGGGGAGAAACGACAGTAAGAGCCTGCTGAGAGATTTTCCAGGCGCATGGGTCCATTTTCTGGTTCAGATCAGGTTAGCGCTGTTGTAACATTGAGTTTATTTGGGCGTAAAAACTCCAAACACGAAGGCAACGCATCCCCCCGCCTGTATATTGAGCTTCGTGTCTCGTTCTCAGCCTCTGAGCTTTGTATAGATTTCGCTCATGTTCAGACACATTGACCCTCGGTCAAGAAGACACCCGTCTGAGTTTCTCCATGTTAATTCATCCACACTTTCAGTTTCTCATGACCGTTGCTGTGTACACTGCTCTAAATACGATCTGAGTGCCATCTGATGCAGCGCCGTAAATGTTTCATGACTTAAACCTTTCTGAGTTCCCATCTCGGCTCCGGCTCATATGCATTTGTGCAGAGCTGTCAGAGTGGGGGCACTTAGCTCTCACTCAGCCTGCTGCCAACATGCTGCTATCTCTCTCTGCTCATGAGGGGGGGGTCAAAGAACATTTCTCCTCTCTGACACGATTAGTTTCAGTGAAAATGTTTTCAGTTTATTTCTCTAACGGTTAAGGTTCATGTTTCTGGAGAAGCTCGTGTGAAACACGATGCAACACACGTGTCCACATCACTTCCTGCTGTCGTTCCACCAGCAGGCCTGTGCCGTTTTACCACAGTGAGTCAGGAGCTGATCACGGACACGGACCAGTCAGACGTCTCCGTGGTCCCCGGCGGTGAAGACGCAGAGCTCCCAGAATAAGTGGTGCCACAGGTTTTCATCTGGCTCCTTATGACCGTGATACGTCAGAAATGTGTATGACCACTGCACAAACTCTGGTCGTGTGGAAACGACATCTCTGCCTCTCCGACCCTCTGAACGACTCCAGCAGGGAATGCTGTTCTTCGTGTGGTTCTTCTGACAGATGGAAAACGCTGGTGCTCGCCACATGGCGTGGCGCGTTACCCGTGAGCGAGCTTTACAGGAAATGACCAATTATTGCATTAAAGTTTTGTTTCCTCAGACAAACAGATGACAACTTTAGAAAAGGCTAAATGACGCAGAGTTCTTCTTTGCCACCGCCATCTCCTCCATCTCCCCGTTTCTTCTCTTCTACCTATCATCCTCCATCAGAGCACTGAGCCTCGCACGAATCACAAAGAGGGGACCCACCGCTGTTTAATTTCAGCTCACGATCAATCTCCAATCAGCAGCACCATATAGGTAATCACTGGAATCTTCTGAAGGAGAAGAAAGCCAATTTCTGCAGCCTATTTATCAGTGTGTGGAATCCCCTCATTGATTGGCGTGTGAATATGGCGCGGCGCGGCGAGCCAGAGGCAGATTGTTTGTTTATGAGGACCGGCTATTTTCTGCAGCAGATGGGGCTCAATCTGAAATGAGGCTGAATGTCCAGAGCCTACGTGACCAGGTGAAGGTGTCTGACTGTAAACGATTAACGGCTTTGAAATGCCAGAGCTGTTTGCCTCCCACTTTACTTCGCTAATGGTGGACAGCTGTCTAATAAAAGCAGCGCTGGGACATTTTGCAAAATGCTTTTGCTTGTTGTGCTGCACAGAGTCGGGTCCTTTCCCGCAGACGAAGATGACAAAGTTCGTCTTTGACTGCGTGTGCGTACGTACGGAACATTACAGAAGGAAAGGAGAACGAAAAGTAAAGCTGTAAAATCTCAAATACACTGCAGGTTTCCTATGAATCAAGCCTGACGCTCCAGCGTGTCCCTCCTCTCCTTCCGTCCAAACATCCAGTGGATCACTTTAAGGTTAAAGTTTTTACTTAAACAGGCACAAAAACAGCTTCATGTCAGTTATTTAAAGTATTAAAGTTTCCACCAAAATCTTAAAGGACGCAGAGGGACTGAGAGTCAGAAAAACGTGTGGCTCCACTATCCTAACTTCCTGTCTCAGCCAGACTTTCAAAACAAAAGCAAACAGCATAATTACAAAAAATCCTACTATGAACAATGATTCTTAAAATCTCAATAATTAATTCAACAACATACATACAAGTGAATTGTGAACTGTACAGATTATTAACTTAGATTATGTTAATCATATCACTCCACAAACTGGATCTAGTAAAGTCCTTTAGTAGTGTAGCGTAGAGGCTGTAGGACGGAGGTGGGACGACGTTTGACAAGATGTGAAATAGATTTCTGATGCTGTGCACAAAAATAACACACAGAAAACTAAGTATGACTTTCTAATATATTATGTACTAAATAAATTCACATCCTGTCCACAACAAACCTTTATTCACATGGTACCATCTGTCTCCAAAGACCAGACCAACCTTCAAAAAAGCTTCCAGCTGCAGGAACACGAGAAAGTTTGACTCATTAACCCATCGCGAACAGAAAGCGTGAAATCAGCGAGTTCCCTTTGAAACGCTGCTCAGACACACACCAGTAATCTCCCCTCCATGAATTAGAGATGGGCTGCTGAACTTGTAATGTGATCAGTGACAGCACAGCCCCACGGACGGTGTTTCTGTTGGTTAATGAGGGGGTCGAATCACGACTGGGCTGTGTTCTACAGCACCGGCGCCGCGCTCGCATTGCTCAATGAAACACAAAATCTGTGGGAAGAATCGTATCGCAGAGGGAAGAAAAACAACACAAAGAGTTATTAGGGGCTTTGGCTGTGGACAAGATGCAGCCTCGTTAGGCTGATTTAGTGTCGGTTGTATCAGTTCAACACGTCCGTCCAGCTCCAGGACTTTAGTGTGGATTTGAAATGTTTCCCAGAGGATCACTCCTTCAATCATTGCCGGACCTCTCACCCAGCGCGAGCAGCAGGAGAAACACTTCACTATACTGTAGCTTAAAACCTTCAGCGTATTCAAACGGTACGTGTCCATCTTTACTGAATAATGCAAACAGGCAGTATCCGTGAGTACAGACCCGTGCAGGCTGTAACCATGTAACCCCACCTGTTTATCAGAGGCAGAACATCTGAATGTGGGCTGGGGGGTGAGCAGCATCTGAAACGCAGGGACAACACACGACGCAAAGAGAAATGAAGCTCCTACACGTGGAGCAGTGTAAAGAGCGTCTTCCACGCGCCGACGGGGGTGCAGCCGCTCTCCGTGTCACAGTCTGAGTAAAGACTTCACACGCGGCCAGAAATGAATGCAACACAGAACATTTCTGCTCGTCATCGAATTTAATGGGAAAACGCGTCTGAAAGTTCAGTTTCATGTATTTTGTTTGTTTTCCATCAACCCGGAACAATCTTCGCCGCCTGCTTCCTTCCAGCGTCTTTAAAGCCTTCTTTGTCTCTGACTCCACGCGTCACCTCTGGACCTGAACCCATAGAAACTGCGTCCTGTTTAATGGGAGTGATCGTGCAGGGAGCAGGAGGCTCAAATCCAACGCGTGTGTGCATTTAAGGAACAACTTGATAGAAACGCTCTTAATTTGACAGGCACTACGGGGGAAGTCATGAGTGAGTGAGGTAATGCGGCGTGCCGGATCCTCCTCGTCTCAAACAGGGCCAGGCGAGGCCTCCCGGGACTGGGGTTCAGTCCCCGGTAATAAAAGGGTAATTAGCTCCCCCCTCCGTCCCCCCTCTCATTACAGCTCCTCACCCGAGAGTCTGCCTCCCATCTAATAGCAGCATTTCCCTGGATGGATGTCGGAGCGTGATGAGAGCCTGTCAGGGGACGCCGCTGTATTCATGATGGAAATTACTGACGTTCTCAGTAATGATGTAAAAAAGATATAGCACAAACCTCTCAATAGACGTTCATTCATCGCGATGTGTCAATCTGCTCATGCGTCGCGTTTCCCTCCTCTCATGTGAAACACGAGGTGTTTACTTTAATGAACGCTTTGACCAGGATGAACCGAGCGGCACCTGAAGACTCGTTACAGCGCCGAGGAGCAGAGGCTCGACCCAGGGCGCGAGGATCGTCTGCAGCAGATACCAGTGATGATGATGAAGTTTACTTCTCCTGGATGTGAGAGAAGTGAGGAGACGCAAACGTCCGTCACTCCGTCGTCAAACACACAAACAGCTCTCAGACATTTCAGTGTGATGAGAAAAATAAGATGTTCTGTTTCAGCTTTTTAATACGCGATCAGACGTCTGGACACCACACTTCCCATGATGCCTTTCTTCCTGTTATCCACACACTTATTTACCCTGCTGTACATGAGCAGGCACCTGAGGAGAAGAAACCAGGCTGCGTTCCCCCGGTAAGGTGCCCTGAATACTGCATGAAAAATCACACACACACACACACACGCACACACACACACACACACACAGGCACACACACACACACACGCACACACACACACACACACACACACACACGCACACACACACTGAAAGCTTTTTGTCAACCATTAGTGCACCATAAGCTGTCTGTAGCTGCCGTTAAAGTGGCGTTACGTTGACCTGACATTACGTCACAGACCCAGGAAACAGCTGTTCAGCAGCAGTCAGCTGATTTTAATGGGACAGTAACGCATGTTACCCTCCACACTCTGCCGACGCCCTCTGTGATCCTCGCACAGTCTCTGGACGCCACGGCACAGACGCGCCACATAACTACATCAGAGGAGACGTTAGAACTCAAACCTGGGTGATGCCAGGCGCGTTATTATTTTGTGTGCAGAGGGTTTAGTCTGATCATGGAGGAGACGCAGGAAAACAAGATAAATCAGAGGAAGCAAAATGAATTAGAGAGAGAGAGGTTTTGTCTTTAGGCAGAACACACTCACATCTCATTCTCCGTCTCAGTCTCCGCGTTGATGCGACATCGTCGCTGCACAGGCTCAAAGATTCAGCCTCATTTTAAGTGTTTTTCTGGAAGACGTTCGCGTCGTTGGACATCGGGAAGGTGTGTGATGATGTAATCAGCCAGCAGGGAGATGCTGGGTGATGCCGGTGACACGGCTGCAGGTTTTCATGGATTCTGAAAACAAACGAAGCGACAGAAAGTAGTGAGATAAGAACGGAGTGAATGTGTAACCACGGCGTCCTCTGTGTGAGGGTGAAGCACACTGACACAAACACTGTTCGTTGTCTTTAACCATCTTATTGCACAAGATTATAAATCCTTTCAGTGCCAAGTGTGGAGTCAACACCAAGTTACAAAAAGCCCCAGCAGGCACGTGGAGGGCGAACACAGCGACACGTAGCGCGGTGCACACAGCGGCACATTAGCATGCGCTCTGCAGCGCGGCGCCCACTGAGCCACTCAGACGTGTCAATCTCCCCTCCGAGCTTTTCGAGCCACTTCAATTTCATCTGATCTCAAAGATTTATGAATTTGGAAGTCAGCAGATAACGCATCCCCTCATATCGCCAGTAAGCCTATCACAGTGGATGGGTGAGCGGGGGGGGTGTTTACCTCCCTTCATGAGCGTGGATAAGCACACTGCCGTTGCCACCGACTCTCTGGCTCAAGGCCTCGAATTCAGCTCCTCAGCGTTCTTTCCCCGACGTGTCCACCTGATCCAGCGAGAACAGAGCTCCAGGACGTCTGCGGAGTGAAAAGCATCAGCGTTGAGATCTGACGCTTTGCCAGGCAGCTCTGGGAAGGACAGAGATCGGAGCTTCGAATTTCACCCACACACCACCTCCATCAGGTGACGCTGCGTCTGTGCTGATCGTTAGGAGGAATAATGTTAAAGATGTCCCTAGAGGAGCGAGTCCCGTGAGCATCTGAACATCGACGCCATGTTCCTTTCATCAGCAGCTGGTGTTGAACGTCAGTGGAGGCGTCAGGCAGGCGTTTGCCTTCGGGGAGGACCCTCAGCTGTTGACAGACTCCTCCTCCTTCGTTTTCCAGCAGACTCGCAGCAGCCTGCACTTTTCTCACAGACAGGAAATGTTGTTACCTGCGGTTTCTTTCCCTCCGTGGTCCAAACTCAGTTTGATGATTTTCAGCAGTTTCACTTTTGCTTCCACCACCAGAACTTGTTGTAATATTTCATCTCTGTGTAAATTATGAAAGTGGAGCTTCTGTCATGCACAGAAAATAAGCAGTATTTGTTGCATACAGTCGAGTGTAATGAGAACCCGCATGTCAACATTTGACGCCTGGAGCAATAACATGTAATATTCAACCAAGAGTCCACATTGGGGGGGTGGGGGGTGGATTGGTCTGGAATTTCCCAGCGGAGACAGAAGTCCACGTAAGCTACCCCGCTCTCCTTAAGATTCCTCTCACAGCACACACACGGCGCTGTGAGGAACCTGCCTGGTCCCCCCCCCCAAACCCAGCGTCCTCAGCAGACGATGAACCTGTCCACGGGTCTGTTGCATCACTGTGCGGCTCTGTTCTGACTGTGAGCCCCCCCCCCCCATCGCTCTTCAGCGATGACACCCTCAATATAACAAACCACCGTGTGATGGTGAAGGAGAAGCGTGAGGAGAGCGGGAACTGTCAGAGGCTGTGAGCGGCGCACCGGTAACGCCGTGCGTGAGCAGGCATCACGCCGCCGCTCTGACGGACGTCTACTCTCCACAATGGCTGTTGACGAAGCAGCTGTTTGACCAACCCCCGTCTTGACAGCGCTCGCTGCTTTCAAAGAACACCACATTTTCTCGCCTCTCTTTTTGGGGCGAGCTCCTGCAGACGTGTTTCTGCGGCGTCCTTCACCTTGTCTCGTCTTCCCCTCAGGTTCACTTTGATTCCTGCAGCAGCGAGCGCTCGGATTACAGCTCCTCCACACGTCCATCGCCCTGAGCAAGCGGCCTGTTGTCTCCTGTCCCTCCGGACAGCAGCATTAAATATATATATGCTGCTGGTTCAGGAGGCGTTTGGGCCAAGTGCTCCAACATTTCCTCGCTGAGAAATACAGGACTGGTGAACTACAGAAAAGTTCTTACTGCTCGTTTCACAGAGTGACGTTTGCTTTGCTCATTAGGAAGCACGTGGGATAACGCGGCCAACGTAGGAGAGAGTCACACTGAAGGTTGTAGCTCGACGCGGTTCGTTCCTCTCAGTGTGAACGGTGTAAGTGTTCGTTAAACTGCTGTATTCTCTGCACGTCATGTTTCTGTTTTCATGCCACCACGTGACTCGGTCCTGCATAAAGTTCAGGAGCATCGAGTGGAGCTGCAGCAAACGGTTCGGGACATGAGAAGTATAATGTGAAGCGCAGCCGGTTGTTTGTTGCCTCAGCTAATGGCTTCACTGCTGAATAATTACCGTCCAACCCTGCTCTGCTAATGGACACTTACATGACACGCACACACACACACACACACACACACGGACACATGCTTTTACAATAATCTAGACATAAACGAGACATCTGCCTCACACACACACACACACACACACACACGTGTCTGTAGATGCATCTCAATAAAAGGGAGGTTTAAATGAGATCCATCTCTATCTTCCTCTCTCTTGCTACAACGCGCACACACACGCACGCACACACACACTTCCTGTTGGTGAGTGAAGTGTCAGGTTAAGCAGAATGAATGGACTCTTTCTGAAAACACAAATTGTAAAGTAAACAGATTAGAGCGAAAACAGACTCCTGCACTCGTCCACCCCCTCAAACCACTCCATCTCTCCCTCATCAATCCTCCCTGCCTCCTCTTCCTCCCTCTGCCTCTCTCTCAGTGGCTCTTCTCTCCCTTGGCGTAGCGGCACAGCAGGAACATTTCAGACGACAATACATTTCTTTCTGTGAAATCAGATACACACTTACGTCGTACAAACCGCAAAACGACGGTGCCACTGTGGCACGATGTCACCGCCACCACCTGTTCCACGACTCACCCGTCTCTCCTCTAAGCTAATGCTCTCTTTCGCTGTTGTTTGGCTCGTCATCAAACCTGACAGCGTATTCTGACACTAGCCGCACACTCACACTTGCGAGCAAACACACACTCAGCAGCACACACAGATTACAATCAATATGCAATTTCCCCTCCGTGTATAAAAGATGGACCTACTTGGAGGCCGTCCCGCTGCTTTTGAGTAACGGCACGTCTACATGAAGTGCCGCTATAATTCTCATAACTGCACCGCTTGGCCCTTAAATTGTGATAAAAAGGATTTCGTCTTGCGGGCAGATGCAGACACATACGGCCGAGGAAACGAGCGTTGATTTATCCTTGGCTTCCTGTTTCATCTCTTCGCCTTGCGCAGCGAAAACATGAAAGAAGAGAAATGGATTATTTGATGGAGCGCTTTAACAAAAAGATAGTCATGGCACCAGATGCTTTAGAGACACCAGAGCTGCTTTCTGGAACAAAACTCTTTTTTTCCCGCTCTCATCTCATATCAGGGTTTTGAAGTGAAGCTTTGGGGTTGTATGATACCAAGGAGGCCAAGGCTCATTCCCTTTTTTTCATTAGTCCCAAAGTTTGACTTCACAATATTCAGTGGAGGAGGAAGAACTTAGCTCTCTGAATGCAAATGACTTCTATTATCAAGATCCGCTCTGAGGAGTTCAGTCCACTGCATGGTTCCGACGGTATCTTATTAGTAGTATTATTTCCCCAGATCTCACTTTTGTCCTTATGCTGTGACAAAGAGCCAAATATGGTCCCGCGCGTTAACAAAACCAGAATAAACCTAAAGACACCTGTGTGCTTTGGACCAGATGGCGATACAAGAAAACGTTTAGCAGAGCTAAATGTTCAATGTCGGACCTGCGCGCGGGTCGGACATTGCTAGCGAAAATGCTCAAAACTTCTCTTTACTCATTTCATCACAGAAAAGACAAAAAGTAAAAAGATATAAAATCACTCAAACAAACAAACAAAAAAGTAAATGCATCATAAAAGAAAAAAGAAAAGGACCGAATGATCGGAGGGAAACAGACTGATCAACCTACTCCCAGAAGCTAAACCAGTGATTCTTAACGACCGTGGACAAAGGTCTTGTCAGTGTTTCAGAAGGTGCAGAGACACTTGAAGTCAACTCTGTCGGAACCAATCACCAAACAGTCAAAGCTTTTGAATGAGACAATAAAAGCGACGGTGAAGTGAGATGCCCACAAGCAACAATTCAATTAACCAAACAGCCTGACGCACAGCGGACCTCAGCTTTCTGGCACCGCTCGTCACTGCGATTCAGAGACGTCCTGCCTGACTGGACGAGCCCGAGGGGCCGAGCTTTAGGAGCCCAAAGTCCAATACATTACATAATGGACCCGGCCGCTGGGACTGGTCCATTCTCATCTCCAAGGCAACAGGTGAATTTCAACAATGCACATTTGAGAGGCCCAGAGATTTTCTGGAATACAATGCCCCCTCCTGCTGCCAAGCGTTTATGGTAATCCACCATTCAGAACAGAAACGGTGGATTAGTGCAGCGATGGAGCTGGATCCGCTCCATGTCTGTCTCACAGCTGGAGGAACCAAACAGCCAGTGCCAAAGACGACCCAGAACCAGGGGTTGTTGGGAGGGGCTGGTCGTAGAGTCACGTGGTGGGTTGAGTTGATTTCAGGAGTGAAAGCGACTGAGGGAAACTCGTGAAACGGGATTCTGCTCGTCATTAATCACTGAAGGTGGAAGACGCAACGACGCTTCATGACTCATCCTGTTATTTTAGTGATATCATTTGTTACAAACTCAAAACTCTCATGAAACTTTTCACGTCACGTAGAAGAAGAAGCAGACTGAAAACAAACAAATCATCCACCGAGCAAAGAACCTCAGTGATTACTCTCAGAGGTTTGAGTGTCTGTAATGGCAATGAGATAATGAGTCAGGACACATTAGCACTGTTAGAACGGCAGTGCTAATGTGCTAACCCTAACCCCCAACCCCCCCTCTGCCAGCACCAAACTCTTTGCCTCAGTATCTGTGTTTAACAGCACATCTTTGGATAAACCTGCTGAAAGGGAAACACGTGTCCATCAAATCAAGCAACAGCTGCTAAACTGAACGGACATTCTGTTAGTCTATGATTCAGTCTAATAAACCATTTATATTATCTCAGACATTTATGCACGTGGACGTGAACCACTAGCACGTGATCTTATGGTGAGACTGTTGGCATGACAACCACTACAGCTTCACGATACGTGCAGCCTCACGCTGCTAACTGCTAACTGAGATGCTAACATAGCACGTTAACTCTCACTCGTGGTGTTTTTGCCTACTAGTCATCAGAAACAACATGTTGGAAAAACACTGAGCCTAATAAGACAACCAATAATATCCCAACATCCCTTTTCTTTCTTTTATATACAATTACATTTTTAAAGTGTTTAAATGTTTATTAGCAGAAAGCCAGTAGCAAAGGAGGGAGGGATGGAGGATGTTCCTACGTCCAGAGACTTCTGGATTCTTCCTTGTTAGGCCAGCTCACGATATTTTCGTTGACCTGGTGCTAAATGTTCCTGGATTGGAGCAGATGTTTGTTGAGAAAAACTTTTTCGGCAGTTTTCTCATTTTGCGCTGGCCTTGGTATTTACTGTAGATGGATTCTGTTTATCAGAGCGTCTGAGTGATGACCGAGACTTTTAACAAGTCAGTTTTCTAGTGTTATTGCTGCCAGTCAGACAGCACAGTCCAAGGAGAGTAAGAATCACTATGTGGCGTGTCAGACTGGAACACACTAAAGAAAATAGATCTGACTCATTCTTCCAGCTCGAGATTCTGTGATGGAGGAGGAGAAGACAGATCAGGCAGGAAGCCAGCATCCTGTCAGCTCGCCCTCAGACGGAGCTCTGAAACAGGTGTGACGGAAAACACACCTGTTTGTCGCTGCAGCTGACGAGTCATCCCCTAAACCAGGGGTGGCCAAGTTCGGGCCTCGAGAGCCGCAGCCCTGCTTGTTTTCCAACCCTCCAGCCGTTAACCAGGAGCACACCTGGATCAGGTGTGTTCA
>JAUMTR010000027.1:22772245-22784048 GCA_032270685.1 Microctenopoma stevenorrisi | reverse complement strand
AGCTGTAAGTGCAGGGATGGTTGGAAAACAAGCAGGGCTGCGGCTCTCGAGGCCCGAACTTGGCCACCCCTGCCCTAAACGCTGAAGCCGGCGCCCAGCGGCAGACTGCGTGTCACTTATTAAAGTTGTACGCGAGCTCACTCAAAGATGTCAACAGGCGAAGCTGCTGGGAAATTTGAAGTATTAAAAATTAAGCGTTGAGGACAAAATAGACTCAAATCTGGAGTCAGTCGACAAATATAAAACAACAGTCAGACGGGCTCAGCTCAGGTCTCATCTGCCGTCAGTCAGCAGCTCATACTCATCCAGCTGGCTTCGCTGTGTAGTAAATATTGAGGGTGTCTGTGTTGTGACGGCTTGGCTGCTCGGTTTTGATATGTTTGGACTTACATTTATAAAGAACCATTAAGCTTCTGTTCACTCCTTCCTCAGAAACACCCTCCCTCTGCAGACAGGCTGTCGAGCCTCCAGCCTCCTCGAGCCTCGCAGCAGAATATCTGTTTCGCTCTTTTCCTCGGAGAAGCTGGCGGCTGTCAGTGCCGGAGCCCAGTCGGCTCGGCCGGCTGTCACCTGCGTCCTGTACAGGAAACGATCACTGGCAGCTGTCAAACCTCCTTCATCCTCCTCCTAACATTGTTCTGGCCGGCTGACGCCGACCTGACACCAGCTCGGTTACAGCTCATACATAAGGCATCGCGCTGCAGCTAGCTCGTGTGCAGGGAGCAGCGAGATGTTTGTCCCCTGACGACGCCCTCACAATGGATTCATGGAGAAATTCATGCGACACATAAATGCAGGAAAACAGATGATTCAGATGAGGGGAGACCATCAGCACCTTTTTTCCTACGTCAGTAGTGATTAGGAGGCGTCAGTGCTTCAGGGCCGACGTGTCACCGGCGGGTGAGGGGGTGGGGGCGGGGGACTCTGCTGTCACCTGCTGCCATACATCTCCCATCAACCCTCAGCAGGTTGTGTCTCCGCCGGCAGAGATAGCAGCGGGAGGGGAGGCAGGAGCCGGTGGCTGATGACTTTATCTCAGCAGGAAGCGGCCAGAGGGGTTCTGACTGCTGCAACCACGAGCTCAGCGATCCACCGCTGGCGCCGCTTCGTTGGATGAGACATCACATTAAACACACAGGCTGGATGTAAAGTGTTGAGTAAGCGAGTTTCTCTACGAGGGTCCACTTTGTTTGTTGGGACTGTAAAGAACATCCCACATTCAGAACAGAATCTATACGCAGGAGCCCGGGTCTGGTTCTCACGCGCAGCTTACTGGACCTGGATGATGTTTAGGATGCTAGTGAGTGTCGGGAAGCGGCCTGTGTTAATGTGTTGCCGTCTGTGACGTCTCCTCTGTCGTTGGAGGTTTCCTCTGGTCCCACAGATCATAAATTCATTTCAGTCTGCAGCAGAGGAGGCCCGTTGGGCCTGCCAGCTGTGGTTCCGTGTTCGGTATCTGCAGGTTCACCGCTGTCACTAAATCAAAGCGGGTCATAAATAAGCGCCGCGGGCTCATTTGTTCCCGAACGAAGTGGTGCAAACAGACACTGTGTGCGCGGCGTGTCATGTTTATGAACGCGTTACACAGACTTTATGATGTCGGGGAAGGGGGGTGGTTTCTCTGTGACTGGGTTTATTTACCCGGGATAACAGACACATCTCAAACGCTGCTCCTCAGGGATAACACATTCATGGATAAGACACTCGGCTCATTTCACGGGAGAGGCGGATAGATTGCTACTCTCCCTCCTAACTATCCAATCGCTCTTTGTTAAACAAGGCACAAACCCAATTACAAAGTGCCACACGCTGACAGTTTATTAACATCATTGCCGCAAGAGAGAGGCCAGGGCCGCTCGGCGGCGGCGGTGGCGCGCTCTGCTCCTCCCGTTTGAAGTGCAGCAATGAAAGATGGCGCTTCTGCTCGGAGAAGGAGATTTGTGTTTGGAGAGGCTGGACAGGTAATCAGTTACGCGCCGTGCTCGTCTTCAGTGTTTTTTAGAGGATGTGAGTGAAAACAAGCCTAATGCCTGAGGTCAGTGTTTCCTGTTTTGCAGAAAGCTTGCAAAGGCTAATGGAGTAATATTTCTGGGCTGCGTCTGATCTCAGCCTCTGATCACTTCATTAAACTGATGTTGATGAATGCACAAAGCAGCCCGGGCGCGAGCAGACGCAGCAGATGCATCTTAATCACGGAGAACAGGGGAGGAAGGTGGGATGCGTGTAATCACTCACTCACTTCCTCTCCGCCTTCATCCTCACTGTAATGAACCCGTTCATGACTGAGCAGATCGGCCACCTCACCAGAACAGAAGAGGAGCGCGGGACCAGGCCTGAGCCAAGACCCACGGTGGAGACGCTGCGACTGCTGCTGCTGCTCGCCGAAGCGTCGAGGGCTTTGTGCATGTTCGTCTAGAAGCTCAATCAATCAACCAAGACCTGTTGGATTGTAGGTTACTTTACTTTACTTTACTTTGCTTGGCAGACGCTTTTATCCAAAGCGACTTACAAGAAGAAGACACCAGCAGTTACCATTTAGTTCTCGCAAAAGCTGAAATACTACAACAAAGCACCCTGATAAGGCCGAACTCGTCAAGACAAAAACATGCATACGATTTGTATATTGCTAGACAACGTAATGAGTGTGTTAGACTCACTTGAAGTTTTTTGAACAAGTGAGTTTTTAAGTGTTTCTTAAACGTGGTGATATTTTCTGCTAGTCGAATGGGGCAGGGCAAGTTATTCCACCAGCCAGGGACCACAAAGGAGAAAAGACTGGACTGTGATCTGAGACCGGTTATTTGTGGTTCCTCTGCTGATGTTTGAACCCAGAAGTCAAGACCAGTTTTAAATCCCGTGGGGAAAGTCTGGATCAGGCTCCAGTCAAGTCAAGTCAGTGTCTCAACATCGACAGTGTGACTGTGTTTGTCTTCCAGAGCTTTGTTACTGGGGACAGTGTGAAGATGTGCTGATCTCTTCGGTGTGTCTGTTCCAGAAGCCAACCAGGTCAAAACCTGAACCTGGAGCATTGACTAGTCAGTCCGTCTTAAGCCTGGAGACAGCAGACTGTGGACACTAAGACTCCTGGGTCCTAATACTGATGCAACTAGCTGTGTCCCAGGGGACAGGTCCTAGAGACACTGAAGGATCTCTTTATTGTTTCTGAGGTAAACAGGAGAGAACACACATTTACAGCATTGTTTGAAAATGTAGAAAGAGGTAAAGGTGAAATGATGGGGACGTTCGTGGTCACTGGTCATTCTGGGGTCCAGTGGAGCAGGGACTAAGCAATCAAACTGATCAAGAGACGCAAAACAAACCAACTGAGAGCAAGATAACAAAGCTAGCAATGAAAAAAACAACAGTAAAACTTTCAGAAAGTTGGGCCCGAGGTGGAAGACGGTGCGTTAATGTTTCATTATCCCGCGGTTTGGCTAAGGCCGGTCAGACCCCACCTTTCTTTAGCTAGCGCCTCTAGTTCACAACATTCAGGCTTCCAAATACAAAACACTGCAGAAAATGAGATGCATCATTTTCCAGCCATGAATGGACACAGACAACACCAGCCAGTCTCTAACTAATGTGCTATTCTGAAACTTCCTTGCAGTTTCCTGGGAGATTCCGTGTTTACCGCCTCCTGCAGTGGACAGCTTGTTTGGGAGACTTACTGTACCACGGCCGGAGCTCCCACCGCCTCCTGCTGCTGCAGCGGCCAGATACAAATGTGGACCATAAAACTGGCATATGGCTCGCCTGGGGCTGCCAGCAGGTTTACAGCCACCGTGGGGGGGCCGCTGGAGGGAGGGCGGCACTTTGGGGGCTGGTCCAGCCATTAAATGGGCCCTGTGCCATTAGAGTGGACACACTGTGGCATAATGTTGTATAAGATCGCTCTCCTTAGCCTGATTAATTATTCATTCTCCCTCCTGCAGGAGATAAAGAGGCGGCAGGTTACGGGTGTTAGTGTGCACGCGTTTAGCTAAACCTCAAAACCACACTTCAAGCTCAACAGTCAAAACCTTTGTTCTGCAGGTCGGAAAATTCTTCTTCAAACAGCAGCTGCTTTGTTGTTTGCTTTTAATATTTGATTCTGTTTTCGCAATTTACAGTTTCAATTTCCTGAGTTTCCCTGATTTCCACCTCACAGTTCAACCCTTTCAAGCTGCAACTGAACGTCTCCTGCTGGCGTAACGTTGGGGGCAAACAGTCGCTGCTCTCCTTGTGGAGTCTCTCCTCTTTCCACTGGAAGCAGGCGGCCGCCCATCTTAAACCTGGGGTGGTGCTTTTCTACATAATTCTAGACGTAGTTAGATTCTGTTAGGTCCTAAAATACAGTGAAGCTACATAATCGTGAGCAGGAGAAATGAGAAAGAGTGAAACTTTAGACTGAGACGGTGACAGAGCTGATCCTGTGGGGAGGTCAGGCGGTGTCTGTGTCCTGCTCAAGGACACGTCAGCAGGTCACAGGTTCAGCCAGCCGTCGTCAGCTCAGAGCCGTTTGTGTCAGTGTATGAGGCAGCGGAGTGGAGTCTTCTGCTGGATGATGTTGGCGCTTTGCCGCCATTAGTCAGCTGTTTGTGAAGATGGACAGAAAATCTAAGAGAGAGTGAAAGAACACGCGACTGCAGGTTGAAATCCAGGACGCAAAGCCCACAGCGTCCCTACTTTAATACGGTGAGCAGTGCAGGCTTTGTGTTTTGTTCCTGCTGATGGATCCCGTGTCTGGTTTTATACACCTCCCTAATCCCTCTGCAAAACAAAACGTTCAAAGCGTCACCACGTCCCGGCAGTTTCACGGCTCCCGCTTCATCCGATGTGGACGGTTCAGCCTGGTGTATTTGTCCCTTCATATGAACAGTGTATGAATCGATCTGCCAGTTTCACGTGACCTTCCTGTGTTCCTGTAGTTACTCATCAAAAGGCCGTTGTTAAATAATAAGGAGAGTGATTGTGTGCGTCGCTGCCATCGGATCTCCAGGACCGGAGCGAGCGATTTGACGCCGCTTTAAACCTGGAGTAGGTTCAGTGTTCGTCCTTTAATCCTCCTGAGAAGGCAGCTTGAGAGAGGAGGAATGTGCCGTATCAAACGACCCCCTCCCCGCCTCCTCCTCCCCCCTAAGGACCAGAACAAGGATGTTCTGTTTTCCAGGGGATTCACAGGTAACCGGAGCCTCCGCCCCCTTCGCCCCCGCCCAGACACTTTCCCCCCATCGGATCGCTTGTCCTGCACTAAATGCTACGATGTAATTAGCGTGGGGGACACAAAGACTTCAACAGTGGGGACAGACATCTCAATGACTCATTAGGAGACAACAGGCTAGATAACGGAGGTATAGGGTGTCCTTTGCCCCGTCGTCCACCTGCCGACAGGTGAGCCGGAGTCAAGCTCCACACCCGGCTTCTCCTCAGCTCTCGTTACCTGTCCAGAGCAGAGGTCGCGGTTCCTCCCACGGGGCCTGCTAATGCATGTAACGGGGGGACGGGAGGTCGTTCAGAGAGGGGCAGAGTTTCCGATGCCAGCGGGGCGAGGAGACGACTCCTGTGAGCTGGGAGGGACGGAAAACAGGAAACGAGCTCAATGTGAAAGAAGAGATGAGAGATAGAAGTGGATGGTGGTGGATAGCGACCACACACATAACCAAACCCCCGACACACACCTAACACACACACACACGCAGACGTGGAACTGGATCCACTATGTCTAATCCTGGATCCGCTTTCACTCCTGCACCACGAGCTGGTCAGGATGTGTACGCGTGACCTGAGGTCTGGGCTGCCGACAACTTCTCTGGGAACTCTACTGTTATCATCCACAACCTGTTTCAGGGACCTTCGTTCATACCGTCACACAACAGGCAGCATCACACACATTAATACAATTAGCTTTACAGTGTAAGTTTATCTGTTGCCTAATTTTCTTCCCACGCCTGGGGCTCTGCATGTAGTCTCACTCTCTCTCACACATTTAACACTCTATAAGCAGGTTTGTGCTTTTTTGTGCCAGAGAACAGCAGCACACTTTCTCATCCATGCACTGGACTGTCTTTATCAATGTGCTGGGTTCAAGTCCAGATAAAATGGTTGTACACCTAACCTGACAGGTACGAGACATTTGAGTTGTGTGCTGTGACGGTTAACAAGGCTCGGTTCACGCGTGAGTGACACCCACCTGCGGGAACAAATTCACCAACATGACAGAGACTACAACATGTTTCAAACATGAGAAAATTAGGACAGAAGAACGGAAACTCTTTCCCTGTTCCACACTTTACAAATGATTGTATTTGAAAGTTAAAACAAGAGGAAGCAGTTAACTTTTTGTTTCCTTAAATGACCCTCTCTCACTCCCACTCTAATGTATGGTAATGTATGTAAACGGAATCAATTCATTCCATCAGCATAAAGAAAGGGAAACCTTTTCGCTGGCTTTTACCCTCCGCTGCGTCTCTGACACAAGGACCCGCTGATGGCTCTGTAGTTAAAATATGGAGTCTAATCCGTCTCCAAAACACTGTCCAGGTCGACAGGCTCATTTAAAACTTCCTGACGTTGACAGTACTGACAGCTGATCCTCCGAATAAATGGAGCGGCTCGTCAGGAAGACTTGAGCGGACACAACTCTGAAACCCTCCGTCTCGTCTTTGGCTGCAGGCTCTGAGGCTCGGAGAGAAGGAATTGACGACAAAATGACTTTTTGAATATGGAGTGAGTTCTTTTTAAACCTAATTCCTCCTGGTCCTGCTCCAGAAATACAGATCTGACATGGTGTAGGAAGGCAAAAAAGAAACAGGGGCAATCAAATCGACTCCCGTCAAAAGAGGAAGAGGGCGGGGCGTATCTGAGCCTCTGTCCTTCATCTCCACCTTTCTCCGTTTTAGTCGTTAATTAGCATCGACTAATGTGTTGCAGGGTTTGTAGGATATCGTTGGATCTGCTCCTGCTGGAGCCAGCGGGCAGCGCGCTTCACGGTGAGTCTCTCAGAGAGTTGGCAGAGGCCGCGCTGATATCACAGCGAACTTCCTGTCTGATATCAGAACAAACGGCTCCACAGCCGCTATGAAAACGAAGCAGCTTCAGCTTCGCTCCCAATCCACCAAAGAAACTGGGTTTGAGAAGGTGGAGGCGTAAAGATGTCTGGGTGCTGGTTTATTGTTATTATTATTATTATTATTATTATCTGCAAAATGATCAAATATGATTTTACGTTTCTGAGTGGAGATAATTGTTCAAGACTAAATATGACACTGTTTCTAAAACACACTGATAAACAACATGTTTTACTTGATTTTTGACCTGCATCACTATTTTTACACTGCTGATCAGTTTTAACATAATTAATTAAATATTAAAAGCCAAGAATAATAATGATAAATCACAACATTTCTGTGTCTTAGAGTTGATATTTTTAGAATATTTGACAAATAAAAAATAAAATAAAAATGAAAAGTTACAACTTGAATCGAGAGTCTTTGTGACTGGAGGGATTTGTCTCCCTGACAACACTGTGAGGACGACCGTAACTTGTTACAAACATAGAGGCGTTTGACTTGGTGTCCACGCAGAGAGGACAGAAACTAATACAGCTGAAATCTGACTGGCTCACTGACGTGTTCCTGTCCCGTCACTCATCTGTCCCTCGTCTGGGAGCGATTAGATGGGTGTTATTCCAAGGCCAAACACTGGTGGTGCTAACGAGCCAAACAGGAATGTGAAGCATCAATAAAGCTCACAGAAAAAGAAGATGATTAGAAGTAAAGGTTTTACATATCACGCACACACACACACACTTTATGCCAAAATCTTGCTCCTCGCTGCTGTTCCTCTAGGTGTTCGCTGTTTGAATGATTTTCTGGATCGGTTCTGTTGCAGGAAGCTGCAGCAGTATTAGGCCCGCTCCCAAATGCTCTTGGTATTGGTTGAGACGTCTCTTGATGCCAATCCAAAGACGGTGCTCATCAATGTCCCGCCCCTGTGACCCATCGCTCATCTGTGTATGTGTTTAGACCCAGTGAGCAACAGACTTCATCATCATAAGAAGAATAATAAACGTGCTCAGCCCGAGTAAAAACTATTCCACAACCAGGGACTGTGTGCAAGTAAGTAGGTCTCTCTATGAGTCTATGAGCCTGTTGGTAAATGCAGGTCGGGCCTTTTTTGGATCCAGATCCAGCAGATCTATTGGAAACACACGAAGGACTGATCAATGAGCCAGATCAGGTCACAAACTGTGATCAACGTGACGAAGGAAACACTGTTCACATGTGAAGCAAACTGAAAGTGTACATGTCAGATTTTTTGGGCTGTGTTGTGATAGCAACACTAAACACTCATGGATGTAGAGCCAGCTGTAATTACGTACAAGTGCGTCCCATATGTAGTGTTCACCAAAGTCCAGGGTATGAAACTGCAAGAAGAATAATAATAAGAATAATAACAGGCCAGGTCGGATGACTCATCCTCTGCTCCTCTCCTCTGGTCTGATTTGCATTAAATCCACCATTAGCTTTGCTTGGAACTACTAGAGCTTGTAGGCAATAAAACACATTGTTAAAGTGACATGTAATTACGCAGCCTCTCTTTTGACTAATTGAGTCAGTGCTGCCTATTATGTGGAAACGTATGAGGAAGGCAGGTGATCAATAACGGCCAAGGAGAGCGACGAGCTAATTTCTCAATGCTCAGATTGCTGATTTCATGCAACGTCCCCGCCGCCGCGTTTATTATGGCTCCAGGCGGCCGCAGACAGTCCAGTTTGACATCATCCGGCAGGACGCTCCACGCGGCGCAGCTCGGAGACGAGTGCACAGGCCGGAGAGCGATGCTCCTCTGCTATAAAACAAGAGGCTTTTAATTTCATGCTGCCATAAATCGCCAGTCACGTTGATGATCAGAGCAGAGCTGCTGCAGTGTGAGTCAGTATTTCATGGATTGGTGGTTGTGGATGTTGGATAATAACAGGAACACCTCAGGAATTGATTGGATGTTTCCAGGACGAGGTAGGAGGCAGTGACTCTGCCGCTCTGCTCCCTACACACACACCTGAAGCCAAATGTTCACATCCCAGCTGTGAACTCACTGATGCTCGTTCAAACCTTTCAATAATCCCGAACCAGGACTCCTGGATCAGCTGCTCCAGGCACTTTGATTACCAGCCTGGTAGATTTAAATCAACGGCAGGCTTGGTTTTGACTTGACGGCTGTCACTCACACTTGCATAGTACGGATGGAGGATCACGGTTAATAGATAAGAGCTCTGCCTACATGTGTCCAGAGAAGAGAAGACGAAGCGAGTGAAAGAGAATAAAATACTCTTCTGTTGTTTAAAAAATCCTAAATTAATTATGAGAATCTGTTTTATTCTTGTGTTGACTTTACTTTACTTTACTTTACTTTGCTTGGCAGACGCTTTTATCCAAAGCGACTCACAGGGAGCTAGCGCTGGGTGTCTGGCTCAGGGACACACCTGGTAGGAGATGAACTAGGGGTCAGCCGGGGTTCAAATCTGCAACCTGCTACATTCCAGTTAATCTGACGCTTAACCCATTGAGCTACCAGGCCGTGTTGAGGAGGACAAACTTGCTTGTTTTTCTTCTATGTTTAATATTTAGCATGAAAGACTTTATTCAATTCTCCGTAATAAGCTGTTTTTATTTGCCTTCCCAAAGCAGAGAGTCACCAACACATAATGACAATAAATACTTCTTGTTTTCTGTGTGAGTCTGTCTATAAATCAGTACATCTGTCATAAATTACTCAACGTTTGATATTAATAAAAAAGCAGATCTTTGTGTTGAACTTTGAACGAGGTCAGAACGTCCTGTAACTTGAGCAGACGTCGGAGAATCAGGAACAGTGTCTGCCTGATCAAACGGGTTCAGCATCTTCTCAGCTTCTTCTCTGCTCGACTCCAAACTACACAGAGATTTCTCCTTTCTTTTTTTTTCCAAAGTCCCATCAGGACGAAAATGGAGCTCCTGTCCGAGCTGGACTGAGAGGAGATAATTCACAGGAGGAGATAGAAGAGGGAACGAAGTGAAATGAAGTGAAGAAAAGAGAAAGGAAAATTGATGGGAGGAAAGCGGCATAAACACGACGGGTGCTAGTGGTCCATCTCAAATGAAAATCCAATTTCAAAAAAGGCTTGTGGAGTTTATGTGGGAGGAGAGAGAAGAAAAAAAAGCAAACAAAAAGAGAGGACCAAAAAATTGTCTGGCTCAGATGAGCTGCAGCAAAAGGCACCGCGAATCCTGAGGCCCGAGGAGAGACAATGATCTTCAATTACCAGCTGTTCTGTTCTCAATTTTAGACAAGAGTGAGAGCAGAAATGAAGAAGAGGAAGAGGGGGAGGGCCGGGAGGAGAGAGGATGTGGAGTGTGATATTAGGGGGGGAGGAAACACACACATGGGAGTAAAAGCAGGAAACTGTTGAATCGCAGCGGAGCCCTGAAGAAGCAGATAAAAGCAGATCCTGGGAGAGGACAGGCGTTATAATTTTATTCATTGTATCCCATTAGAGGAGACACATCTTCCTGGACTCCACCTCGTCCCGCGAGCCTCGCCGCCAGCGCTCCATTTACAGATCATATCGTGGGTAAACACGCCGTCGCCTCGCGGCGCTACGCCCGTCCGTCGCCAACCCATCGTTTACTATTCAAACGCCTCCTTTTCCCACCGGCGGGTTTATGTACACAGAGCGGAGACGCGAGACCTGATTCCACGTCCTGTTTCTCAGCCGTGAGACTTGACACGGCCGTCAGAAGAGCAAACAAGAGACTCACTGCGTCCATCAGATAAGAGAATGGATTTCTGCTGACACGTGACCTGTGGACTGAGCAAGATGAGAATGTATTTAACTGCTTCTTGTGACCTGCAGTTGTTATGTGAGGACTCAAGGATGAACTGATAAGGTTGTGGAGGTCAAAGGTCACGGATGCAGTGCTTCAGATTCGCTGCACACTGGATTGGCACCGACGGGATGGTGGCGTCGCCATCTTTGAAGACCGCAGTGATTCAGGTTTTCTGTAGAGACAAAGGGAGACTAAGTTTTGATGACTGAGACCTGTAGCTGCAAAATCAGAGAAATAATTCACATGTGAAAATATTAGCGACGTACAGAGACATGGCTGGAAAATGAACTGAAATCACACCTGGTTCAAATGATCACGGCGATAAAAAACGCTCCCAGACGCAGAAGGAGGAGACATATTGTGAATTGACGGGGGGGGGTCAGAATCAAAGTGGTCAGAATGTGGAGAAACTGGTCAAACTGCCTCTGATTCCTGGCGCTGGACCCAGTTTCTGCTCCAGGGAAGACTTGTAGGATGATTTAGGTGCAATCAGTGAAACCACTTTGACTCCGTGGTTCCAGACGGTGCAGCGCGGCTAATCGTCCGCGCCGACAGCTGATCTGCAGCGGACTCGTTCTCCAGTGTAAAACAAACCGTCTCGTTGGTCAGTTTGCTGTCTTCATGCTGCTCGGGTTGAGTCGTGCTGCGTTTGCCATGCTGAGTGCTGCCAGATAAACAGCAGCGGCGCCCTGTCTCTCTTTTTTCTAGTGGAAGTGAGTCCTGAGGTTCTGGCAGCTTCTTTCCCGCTCTGCATCCAAACAACAACAAAAGGCAGGAGGCATGAAAGCGACTGTTTACCGCTCTGAAAGCTCACCAGGTCAGCGCTGGCCTAATTAAACCGCAGAGTATTTTTAGATTTCTGAGATTCTGTCAGTTTCCGTGTGTGTGTGTGTGTGTGTGTGTGTGTGTGTGTGTTCTGGTAATCATCATGTTGTGGGGACATTGAACTGTTTACA